>JARHVA010003372.1:1535000-1932500 GCA_037957365.1 Torreya grandis | reverse complement strand
TTTTTTTTTTCACAATTTTCTTTTAGTTAAAATTTGACGAAGAAAAATAGTAGAATTATTAATCAATGTTACATATAAAAAATAGGAAATAATTTTTTTGATATTGATATTACTATAAAAAGATATATTTTATATATATAGATATATATAAACAATTATTTTTATAAATAAATGGTGTAAAAATATTTAACTACTTTTATTATAAAATATATATATGTATGTATAAATCGCCAAGAAACGGAATGAGAAAGTCGAGTTTCTACCAAAAATGCTGCCCATTCAAAAAAAAAAATTGTAGAAAAGAAGTAAATTAAGAATAACATTAATTTTTTTTTTTTTTTTTCCAAAATTTGTCTTCCGTGGATGCTATGTAAAATATATTTTATCATTACTCACATTGAAAGTTTAAATTTGATGATTGATGTTTGAGTGTATTACAATTTTTAAATTGTAAAATATAATCAATTTTTTTAAGTGAAAATTTATTTAAATTATTAAAAGTTATATAAAATTATAAAAATATAAATAATTTTTAATATTTCTTTTTCTTATAAATTATATGAATACTTAATAAATAATTATTATAAAAAAATAATAAGAAAAAAGGTTGATATCAAATTAAACCGTTTATATCAATTAAACTAAATTTAGTTTATTTTAATTACGTTTATCTTCTTCTCTCTTTCTCAATATTTTTCTATACATGATCGTTTTCCGCTCAAAACCCACAATATCTCCTAAAATTCTAAAATACAAATGTAATTGGCTGTCCTTAGATATGGTTCGTTAGATATGCAAAGTACCGTATAAATCGCCTTCAGCATTTAAATGCGTCTTCAAAGATGGTATTTTAAAAGATGGAAAGAGTTACGTGCGTTATTGGGTTGAAAAGCAAAACAAAATGTCAAAATCAGAGTGAAAATAGTGTTAGAAACCAACTAATATTCTATGTGAAGATAGATAAAAATAATTTAACCAATCAAGAATATTTTGAAGGTTTTTTCAATCCTTAATTATTTTATATTATTATAATTAAATATTTTCATTTTTAGGTTCGGCATTCAATCAGTTAGCATTCCTCTTAGATCTTTTTGAAGAAAATGATATGAATTTAGATGTTTTTAATGATAGTTTATTATTGGAATATTTGAGGACTTACTGATCCGACTCATAAGTATATAGTCAAAAATAGTTGTTATTATTTTGCTCACATGAAAATTCTATGCATGCAATAAGTCAAAGTTTTTGGGTTTTTGCTTTAATATGCAACTCGCACTATATGGGCTAGGGCCCTCTGTCAGCCCACCTGTCATGAGTTTGGTTGTGGGGGAGTTGTCAACCTATTGGCACCTTGCTTGTCTCAAAATATCATTTCGTTGGGTTCCAATCCCACCTACCGAGTGGTCTGGACTCTTTTTTACTTTGATAATCACATCATTGGCCTTGTCAATCTATATTGTCCAATGATGTTGTGGAGCACACCCTACTCTAGAGATAGTTAGCTAATTCCTCCTAGATGCACATTAGATTTTGTGTAGTGACTTTAACTTGATTTAATCTGTGGAAGACAAAGAAGATCACCTTCCCATGAGATGGTGTGTAGGAGAATGGGAAGCTTGGTTTTATATGTGAAATAAACTTGGGGTCTTTGACCCAAATCATCGTAGAAGGGGTGATTCAAATTCTTTGTGGTTCACTTGGTCCAAATTTCATCAACGAGAAGATTGGGTCCTCAAACACCTTGATCATGCCTTCCTTGTTGAGCAAGACCTTTTCTTCTTTACGCCCATCCATGGATGACTTGTGTCTATCATTTCAGACTCTTTCTTATCTAACCACCATCCCATCTATTTTTGCATTTGGACTTCCTTTTAGGCTAAACCCAAGGGTTCCTAGTTCTAACTCAACATTGTCCATCTTAAGCATGAGCAAACTGTGGATCATATCACCAAGATTTGTAATCTTTCACCTAGGCCCACAAGGGACACTAACTGAATTGAGTGGTGGTTTGATGCTATAACCCACACCACTTCCTATAAATCTATGGCAAATAAGTGCATATTTCCAAGCAGTGCATTTGAATTCTGTAAACCGTGAATACATTAGGGTTTCATAGAAGTTAGAAGATAATGCTTTAAACTCACATTTGTAGACTCGCACTACCATGTGGAGGCTTACAAGCCCAGAGGAGCACAACTCAAAGCAAGAATGCATTGGTTGAAGGTAGGAGACAAAGTGACCAAGGAATTTTTTCTCTCCTCTGGTCAAGGCAAGTTGTTGACAAAATCAAATCCATTACAAGTGTGTCAAGTAGACTTACCAGACTTCTATATATCCACCAAGCCTTTTTCCATCACCAACATTATGTATTTGTGGTGCAACCTTTGTCTCTTGCTTGTGAGGCTGCCCTCTCCTAATGCCTTGATGTGGTCCCCTATAACCTCTCAAAAGCTCAAAGAGTTCCCTGTGACAGACTTCTTAGTGTCAATGACCTTAAGGAAGCTATTATGTAGATGGCCTTTGATAAATCCTTAAGCATTGATGGTTTTCCCTATGAATTATATTAAACATTTTTAGACACAGTTAGACCTGATCTCCATAGGGTTTATTCTAAAATGGTCCTAACCAATTCCTTAGGCCACCTCATCAATTGGGGAAACATTAAGTTCATCCCTAAGGCATGGGATCTCGAGGTAATTACTAACTGGAAACCCATGAAATTACTAAATGTGTCTTGCAAAATCATAGCCAAAGCTTTAGCTCTCATAAATAAGCACTTAATTCCTTTAATTATGTGAAGTGAGCAAACTGGGTTCATTCAGCATAGATATATTTTGGACAATGTTATTATCGTATGGGAAGGCATGGAATGGGATAGAATATCCAAATAGAAGGCCTTATTCATCAAAATTGACTTTGAGAAATCCTATGACCATATAGAGTGACCTTTTATTATAGCTATGCTATAGGAATTGGGATTTGGCACCAATTTTGTTCATACTATCAATATTCATTTTTAGGATGTTGGGGTCTACATCACCATCAAAATCTCTCAGTATCAACACTTTGAGCTCCACATTTCCATTAAACAGATTTTTCCCCTAGCCCCTTCACTTTATGTGTTGGCTGCTAAAGGTTTTAGCTATCTTTTGGGTACTTATGCTTCCAAGGGTCTAGTCAAAGGGATTTATCTGCCTAATTCAAACCACCAATTAATCAATGGGAACTTTGATGATGACTCCTTCCTCAGCCTACATGAGGATGAAAGTTATATCAAGCATGCCATGGAATGTTTAGATATTTTTTTCCTTATCTCTTGGTTGTCTATCCAATGGCATAAAGCTCAGTTCTATTGCCACTCCTTGTCTCCCAAACCTCCTTGACTTAAGGGATATATGTGGAAATAGATCTATTTGAGGGTTCAGTTTAAATTTTTAATCAATATTTTTTGCTTTCAGAGCCTCTCTTGTAGATTTATGGTCATATGTGGTTCAAAGAGTGGAGAAAAAAATTCTTTCTAGATTACTAAGGCTTTCACTTTGGCCAACAAGTTTATAATTTGATCTAAGGTGCTTACGTATACTCATGTTTACTACTCTTCATGTTGGGCCCCTTCAAATGCCTCCTATGTGAAGCTTGAAAAGCTTCTATGGTATTTTTATGGGCCAATTATTGAGGACGTCAGGGCTTTCTTTGATTCTCTTGGGCCATCAATTGTCATCCTAAACAAGTTGGTAGTTTGGAGCTTATTTACATAATGCTTTAGGGAACCACTTTTGGTGCTAAATGGATCATCAAAATTCTAGAAGGTGATGAAGCGTAAAAACCTTTACTACAACACTACATTTCTCAAGGTGTCCCTCTAGGAATAAAAACTTAGCAAGGCATAGGCTTTCATAGTGTGCTTATATCTCCAGTATCTATCAAATTATGGGGCACGTTTATCATGCAAAGTATTTGGAAGGCCTAGGAAAATATCAAACCTCACCTTATATGTGTGGGGGAGGGGTTTAGAAATGTCTTTCTCTAAACTCCCAGTCATTATGGTGGTTTCCTCGATTGACCTTCCACAATATCCTTTTCACCATGGTCCCTTAGATCAAAAACTTAAGGTTATTTGATAAAGGTATCCTCACGATTGGTGATATTTTATGTATGGTCTTTACGGATGATATTTCTTGGACTACAATAAAGGCCAAATTCCAACATAATAAAAAATATGTAGAATCTATTGTTGAATTGCAGAGTTTCATACCTGTTACATCTTGATTCCTCACCAGGCAAACTTGCTAGATTATCCATGGATATCTATAGCTAACAAGGTTAGATTTAGATATTTTTAACTAAGTTTAGATATATATTGTTATTGTTCATTAGGATATTTCTTATGATATATGATCACACTACTATGAGTTAGCCATAAGTATATGTTTACTTTATGTTCATGTTGATTTATCATTTCAGATATATTTCATGATGTATGTATATCATGACTGCTATAATTTAACTACCTATTTTGTTGTTAGATTGATGAAGGAGATCTCATCCCTCAAACCATGATAGAGGGAGAGAATCATCAAAGAGGGTGACATAGATTGAGATGTCAAAGGATGATAGAGAAATCAATCGGTACCCTGCACACACCACAGATAGATAGTACATGTCAGATGCATAATGAATGATTAGCATATTATATTTTGTTTTTATTTGCATTAGTATTCATTTATTCTTTGTTTGCTATCATAATTTAATGGTTTTTTTAAAGTGTCATGTGTGACTTGCATGTTAGTCCAGGGTTATGCTTAGGTGATTTTATCTTGTGTAATGACATTGATGACCATTAAATGTTTTGGAAGATTAGTGTAAATCCATTAAATTTAGATTTGTTGATTAATCCTTAAGAGGTACTAATTAAATTAATAAATTTACTAATCTTTTTAATTAATGTTAAAATATATAAACATAAGTGGAGATTATGTTTTAATAGGAAATTTGAAAAAAAAGAGAAATAAAATAATAATAATTACAAATTTAGACAAACAAAACTGAAAGGGAATAAAAGAAAGAAAGAAAGTCATTAATAAAAATAAAATAAAATAAAATAAAACAAGAAGGTGAAAAAAATATTTAAAATAAAAAAATAAACTACGCCTTTATTGTTTCTTTTATATAGATTATGAAAAGGAGAGAATAGGAGGGGAGGGGGGTCAGTCAGGCGGGGGCGAGGGGAAAATGCATGGAGGTGAAGTAAGACCAAACTCAGCAAATTTTGTCTAGGTCATGTAGTTTCAATTTGAGCATTGTTTCCAAGTAGGTGAATTTGTTAATATTTTGGGTAAGTTGACAAAATTCTATGTATTATGGCTATGATAATATATGCAATGTGTGTGTGATTTGACAACTTTGATGCCCTAGTAAATTGAAGAAGAAAAAAAATAAATTGAAATTACAAATTGCCTACTATGATTTTATTAGGTGGTGGAATTCGATGTTGAATGCTGACATAGGTAAATAAAGTCCTTTTAATGAGTAGGAAGAACTCATACGTAGATTTTGTTATGGTATAAAACCTTAGCAAAGTAATTTTGGCAAAATTAGAGTTATATATATATATATATATATATATATATATATATATATATATATATATAGATTAAATATGTAGTAAACTAGTTTAGCATATTAAATAAATAAAAAAATATGTTAAGAGGTCAACATAAATTTTAGAAACATCTAGTCAACATGCATCTACATATTATATAATGGGATGTATAGTTCCAAAACATGCCAAACACTAAAATCCATGATGCATGTTGAATAATTGAATAAATTTGCCTACATCTAGTTTACTTCTAAACTATAGCTACTTACTATAGTTTTTTTTATAATTTTTATTTTCCTAAATTTACTATGTAGATTTTAAACTATGACACAAGCTTACTTACCCTATAACTATATGTAAACATCAGTCTTGAACAGAATATGCTTACCAAAATCTATGACACATGGATTATGCATCATTTCTTTCTGGACAGTTGATATATATATATATATATATATATATATATATATATATATATATATAATTTGGTATATGTCAAGTCAGCGATATTAATATGCTTATATCACCATGATTATGGTGATTAAGATAGACTTTTATGCCCAGATCATTGCTGATTGATTTACCTATCAGGTGAAACTCTAACCTAGTGACTTAAATTTCTAGACTAAAGTATGCCACAAATAAGAGTATCTTATAATAGTTCAATTTAATTTATAATAGTTTAGTTACCTTATGATAGTTACGGAGAGGATTCTCAACCAATACATGGCATTAAATATTGATAAGATGTAGATCTGGATATTATTTTTAGATAGCCTAATGTCTTATGAGTGAGTCACCTAACAGCATTTTTCCCAACTTGTAAGCAAAAGAGTTAATTGACTATATTTTAATTTAGGTTTTATAGAAATCGGTGTTGAATCACATTGTTGGAATTCAGTCTAAGTCACTTGGAGTGTGACTAAGCTGTAATTATTTATATTCCAGCCATTTATATAAATAAAAGAGCTAATTAAATTGCTAACAATGTATACGAAAATAGAAAGAATTAGTTGTTTTGAGCAATGGTGCAACATCCAAGATTAAAACACACAAGTTTGTAGTGATTGGTAGGCATAGCAATTTACAGTCCATACCATAGGATTAATTCATTAAAAAGCCGAAAACTCTTGACATAGGAAATAAATATGTTATATAGTAGGTAGGACATAAATCTCATGACTGTAGTCAACAAAAAATAAATACATAATGTTAAAAATCTATCAAATACAAATATTAGACCATGTAATTTTTATACTTGAATGATGAGTAAAGTATAACTGGATAATCAAGTAATATCTTTACTATCAATATCTACATAACAATTACTATTACTATATAAGACTAATGTTTCTTAGTCATGGTTTGAGTTCAATTTTTTTTTTTTTTTGGGTTGATAATTGAGTAATGATTATACTCGCATTAATATCTATCCTCTACTCTTTCCCATGTTGAATACATGCACTATATTTATGTACTCCATTGATAAAGAAGAGTTAATAAAATAAAAAGTTAACTATTGGGGTTGTTACCATTAATAATGCCATTTATGCTATAACCAATCTATCATATGTTGATATGGGATCATTTAGATCAATGAGTTTGTTAAAAATCATATTGTGTGCTTTCTTTGCTTGGTATGCTGACTGTAGGACTCTTTATTCTTAAGTATATTTGTGATACTAATAGTTAATATAGTGGATAGAGGATTAGTATACACCATGTATGTGCCATTAAAGGTTACCATATTTATGGCTATATGTAGTACTATTGATAAGTATAACATAATATGATCCACTTTAACTTAATGAAAACTATTGGTTAGTGTATTGTACTTGATTTATTATTAACTTGTGTACCCTTTTATATTGCAGGTATAATTATAGGTATGAGTGTGTGCATATATAATTTATGTATATAAATATATAAGATGCATGTCTATACACATAGGTTCTTGCTAGTATGTTATCACGACCTTGGGTGAATCATATATCAGTATGTGTTTGATGATAACTTTTTTGGATCATATGACGGTAATTATATTTTATCAGGCAATCATATACGAATCAAATATGAAAGACTTTATTGCCTTGAGAACTAATAATTAATGATGAGAACAAAATATTGAGTTATAAGGTCTTTTGACTGTAGTACTCATATTTAGTATATATCATGAGTAAATTAATATATACAAGTGATTAGACACATGTATATCATATAATAGTTTATAGGTATGAGTGCATATAGGTTTTATTTCATTTTATTACTAGTATGCAGTATAAACCTAGGCTATACTTGGGTGGTGTAACTCATACTTGCTTTGATTATTATTTAGGACTGTGGGTCACTTGATTCTTTGAATTTTAAGTTTGGTTATGTGTTTGTGTAGTTTTGAACTATGATAGTATGGGATATCGTAAAATACTATAATATAAATATATGTTTTACCTAGATGGTACTTACTATAGTCATTATGTCTAGACTCACATCTATGTTTGACTGATTTTAGATATGTATACTTGTTACTTATATAAATAGTGTATTTTGTGGCAATTAGAAAGACCTTGTGTATATATGCATAAAATATTTGAGAGTGTATCATATGCTAAGGTAGATTATTATGATTTTCATGGAAACTATGACTTATGTTGTTGTGCCTAGTTGTTGGAATATAAGCTTATGTTTCTATGTAATTATGACTACTTTATTATAATTTATTATGGAAAATTAGTAGAACATTATACTATGATAATACGGGTTATCATAGGATGTATTATGTTTGTAAACAAATTGTGGTTGTTGAAAAATTTAGTTATATTTGTAATTACCTAGGTGGTATAAACTGTAGTCATTATTTCTAGTATAGAATAGAAAATAATGTAAGATTCATTCATACGTTTAACAAAATAAAAGTATGCTTTAGTTACTCCTACATTAGAATGTTACAAGATGTTTTTGATCATAGAATAATAATTAAATGAATATTTTTTTTGAATTATATCTGACCAATCTGCATTACCAATATGGAGTCAGGAGTGAGATGGAATTCATTGGCTTACTAGTATCACAATGATACATGAAGGAAGTCTGATCAAGTGATATGTATGAAATTGATTGATCTAGATCATTATTATTTATTATTCATAAAAATTTTGGCCTTAGTATGTTTAGTGAGACATTATCATTTCATGAGTATTATTTACATGTTTGTGTGATATCTTGCAATAGAATGGTTTTCTATGATACACTGCATGTTTAGTTTAAAAATCATACAGCACATGGGTACTAGCTTGTCTCTTTGGATTCATTTCCATCACTATCTACTCATCCATGAAGGGAGGGCCATTTCTTGATGGTATTAGTGTGGGGGATCATTGTTTCATGGTTGGTGTGTAAAATCACTTGAATAATGCTCTTCCTCCCCATAGCAGTTCTAAATATTGAGACACCACTTGAAAATGCCATGAATACTTGAGTTCGTGAACTATGATCCAAGGGAGACATGTATCTATATGTACATTATGTTTTATTATACTTATCATTGAATATTTTCATGGAGATTTGTAATTAAATATTATTTTACCTTAATAGTGGTGGCTCTATATTTGTTCCAATTATAGCTGAGTTAATGTGATTACTTTCTATATTCACATTATGATGTGTACTCTCATGATATTAGAGATCGGTCATATGTGATTTATTATGCTTGTTACTATTATCACACATTGATTTTTTCATGTGGTCTCTATATATTTCTGTGGTGTAATATGTTTTTGGTATATGTGTTTAGTTCAAAAGAAATCACATATTTTTATGTATAACCTAGTGTGGTTGTTACATGTGGTATCAGAGTTGTGGATCAATCTTTAGGACCTAATTAGTCCATTAGTATTTCTTTGTCTTCTTGTTCACTGATGTGAGCCTAGTGACATGAAGTATTGCACTGATATTTTAGATTTTTAATGTCTTAGTGCGGCACCATGCTACACCATGATTTGAGTTTTAGGACTTGATAGATCCTCCTATATGGCTTGGTTACTATTATTAGTATGAGACATTCATGGAATGTGTGTGGGAAATATTGAGTTTGTACCCTTATGAACACTTGTACCCTTTTGATTTTTATAGGTGTTTGGTTTTTTCAATGTCCCAATGGTGATGGTTGCATACAAAGTTTACGTAGGTGAGCATATAATATAGTTCATGAATTATGAAAAAGAGATTTCTACCATAGTTTGGTCACTTATATCAAATATATTAGATATGAATACATCCTTCTTGGTAAACAAATCACCTTTGCCATTTGTGTTTTTTATTGTGAGTGTTTAGTAAGTATGTGATGCATCTCACTTAAATATATGTGCTTTAGTTTTGTGTCTTATGTTTGCTAATCCTAGAAATGGAAAATATTATAAGACCATTTTTAGTTTGGTACCACCTAGTGTGGTGTGAATTTTATTATAGTAGAGTGTATTTGTCTTGCATTGAGAATATATTTATGTTAGGATCTTTTTTATGGTTTGGCCCCCTTAAGTTATGTGGGCTAGGAAGAAGTACCATCCCTCATAGTTAGCATGGAGGTGATTTGGCACTCCCTCACTTTATTTTTATATAATTATAATCCATTAAAATGATGTATATTTCTATGATGTTGATTTAGTATATCCCTAAATGGGAATTTGTTTTTGAAATGTTGTTTTGACCATATTCCTTGAATTTCATAGAATAAATATTTTCTACTTCTTATTGAGAGAGAAGTTGTAAGATATGATGGATTGATACATCTTTGTGGTTAGTATATTTTTATCCAGTTGTGGAAATAGATTGTGATACCATACTTACAGATTTGGTAAGTAGGTAGCGATTTGGCAACATTAAGTTGCATTCTTTTCTTTTCACCTATAAGGGTATGAAGGAATTTCTGAGATGATAGTTCTCTACTTTTCACTTGTGACTCTTTAGGGTCACTACTTCATCCAACTTGTGATTTTAAGACCATGTGGGATGGAAAACCTTAAATTATATATTAAATTCTAGATTATGAACTATAAGTTGATTATAATTATTATGATATTATATACCCTTGATTAGATTGATATTAATCTCTTTTGGCTTTAAAAATGTTGTTTTAAAGATTTATTTTTATACCTTTATCTAGAATCAAGTATAGTATATGATGTGCAGAACATCCTATCAATCTAAGGGTTGATATAAATTTTCAATTGGTAGCATTATACCCAACTAAGCAGACAGATATGTCTCACTAGGGTTGTAGGGATGGTGTGATCCTTAGCCCTTAAATGAATGCTGATTTTAACATTATTTCCTCTTAATTATGAATATAACAAAATCAGTTAAGCTATGAAGTATGATGTTAGTTATGGCTAATGGTAACTTAATACAATTATGGAATGATTGTATATTTTTTTTTTTACATGTTGATGGTATATCATAAATTATTTAACATATAATATTGCTTTCTATGATCTATTAGAATATATTTGTGTTTCATTGAACCTTGAGCACATTTTGGATATCGTCAGGTCTTGGAGACCTGAGGGAAGAGTTGTGAGTTAGGATTGTGATTTATAAGCAATAAGATGGTATCCTACTTAGCCTCATATTTACTCTATATTTAGTGAGTTTGAATCTGACAAATAGACTTATTGAATTCATGATTTAATAGACGAACTTATCAAATTCAATCATATGACCTTACCTATGCATATTATGGATGGGTATTCCATAATTTTGTATATATTGTAAATATAGTATTTTAAATTCCTATTCATCATCATACTTGTTAGGATATCCATGGATTAGTGACAGTATTGACATGTTATACTTATCAGGATCTACGTAGAGTAGCAATAGTATTAACTTATATACATCAATCTTCCCTAGTACCCTAATTACTTTTCTTTGGAATGAGAAAAACACTCTCTAGGTTAGAGATATGTGTAGAGGGGATGGAATATTTTATGTAACTCTCACTGGTCATTTGTTTTGGCTTACATGATGATATTATGTACTCTTGGGAAGGCATTGAAACTTTTACTAAGACATGTGAGACCCTTCAAAGAAACAAAATTGATCATGCTTTAGTATATAGTATTTTATTAATGGTTATGGACTCTAGGGTGGTCATGATAGAACCAATCAGAGTAAGTAATACTTGTTAACCATGTTGCATAATAGTGAGATGTCATAGAGCAAGGTCTTGTGGGATGAATACTCATGGAATAGTGCAACTTTAAGGAACTATGGTGACTTCGACATGTAAAATTTCCAATTATTTGCATTATTTGATATTATATACCATGTTATTGATGTGATAAATAATATTTTTAATTTAGAATTTATGATTGACAAAAGAGTCATCAAGTATGATGACTAGCTTTATGGGGGAAGGATGTTACAACTTGATTTCTCACTAGATAAACTTGTTAGATTATTTGTGGATATCTATAGCTGATAAATTAAAAAAATCTATTTTTAACTAAGCTTAGATATATACTATTATGGAGTAGTAGGATATTGCTTAGGATATATGATCACACTATTATGATTTATCCAAAAGTATTTTTTTACTTTATGATCATGTTGATTTATCATTTCAACTATATTTCATAACTTATGTATATCATGACTGCTATGATATAACTAGTTATTTTGTATTGAGATTGATGTAAGATAATCCATCCCTCAAAGTTTGATGAAGGGATAGCATCATCAAAGAGGGTGACATAGATTGAGATGTAAGAGGATGATAGAGAGACTGATTGGTATCCTACACACACCATAGATATCTAGCACATGTTAGATGCATAACAAGTGGTTAGCATATTATGTTTTGATGTTGTTTGCATTAGATATTCATTTATACTTGATTTTATATCATAGTATAATGTTTTTGTGAAATTTTCAAGCGTGACTTGTGTGTTAGTCTAGGTTTATGCTTGGGTGATTTTATCTTGTGTGATTGCATTGATGACCATTAAATGTTTTAGAAGATTAGTGTAAATTGATTAAATTTAGATTTTTGATTAACCCTTACGAGGTAATAATTTAATTATTAAATTTACTAATCCTTCTAACTAATGCTAAAATGTATAAAAATAAGTGGAGATTATGTTTTAACTAGGAAAGACAAAAAAAAAGAGAAATAATAATTAAAAATTTGGACAAATAAAATTGAAAGGGAATAAAATAAAAAAGGAATAAAGTCACTAATAAAATAAAATAAAATAAAAAGGTGAAAAAAATATTTAAAATAAAAAATAAACTACGACTTTGATCATTCTTTTATATAGATTATGAAAAGGAGGGAATAAGGGGGACAGCTCATGGAGGTGAAGTAAGACCAAACTCAATAAATTTTGTCTAGATCATGTAGTTTCAATTTGGGCATTATTTCCATGTAAGTGAATTTGTTAATATTTTGGGTAGTTGAAAAAATTCTATGTATTATGGCTATGATAATAAATGCAATGTGTGTGTAATTTGATAACTTTGATGTTCTAGTAAATTGAAGAAGAAAATAAATAAATTGAAATTACAAACTCCTTTTATGATTTTATTAGAAGGTGAAATTTTGTGTTGAACACTACCATAGGTAAGGAAAGTCCTTTTAATGAGTAGGGAGAGCTCAAAGGTAGACATTGTTATGGTATAAAACCTTAGCATAAGTAATTTTGGTAAAATTAGAGTAAAATGCCATGCAGTAAAATTATATATATGTATATCAAAATATAAAAATTCAAAGATTAAATATATAGTAAATTAGTCTAGCATATTGGATAAATAAAAATACATGTTAAGAGGTCAATGCAAATTTTAGAAACATATTTTTAATTTAACATGCAGTTGTATATTATACAATGGGATGTATAATTATGGAACATGCCAAACATTGAAATCCATGACACATGTTGAACAACTGAATAAATTTACATACCTCTAGTTTACTTATAAACTATAGTTACTATAGTTTCTTTTATAATTTTGATTTTCATAGATTTAATGTGTATATTTTAAAATATGACACAATCTTACTTACCTAATAACTATATTTAAAAATTGGTTTTTAACAAAATATGCCTACCAAAATCTATGACACATGGATTATGCATCATTTCTTTCTAAATATCTACTATAAATACAGTTTAATTTTGTATATGTCAAGTCAACAATATGAATATGCTCAGGTTGTAATGATTATGCTTATTAAAATAGAGTTTTATGCCCAGATCATTATTTATTTAATTAACTATCAGGTGGAACTCTAACCCAATAACTTAAATTTATAGACTTCAGTATGTCGCAAATAAGAGCATCTTATAATAGTTCAATTTAATTTATAATAGTTCAATTACCTTGTGATATTTGTAGAGAGGATTCTTAGACAATACGTGGCATTAAATATTGATAAAATGTAGATCTCAATATTATTTATAGACATCCTAATGTCTTGAGTGAGTTGCCTAACTACAATTTCCCCACCTTGCAAACAAAAGAGTTAATTCATTGTATTTTAATTTGGATCTTGTAGAAACCAATGTTGAATGGCATCACTGGAACTTAGTATGAGTCAATTGGATTGTGGCTAAACCATAATTATTTATATTCCATCCATTTATATAAATAAAAGAGATAATTAATTTTCTAATAGTCTATATGAAAACAAAAATAATTAATCGTTTTGAGCAATGGTGCCACATCCAAGATTGAAACACAAAATTTTGTAAAGAATGCTAAAAATTAAAATTTGTAGTCCATGCGATAGGATTAATTCATTGTAAAGCTAAAACTCTTGACATGTGAAATAAATCTGATATATAGTAGTTATGACATAAATCATATGACTATGGTCAACCAAAAATAAATACGTAATGTTACAAATCTATCAAATGAAAATATTAAACCATGCAATATTTATACATGAATGATAAATAAAGTATAAATGTATAATCAAGTTATATATTTACTATCAATATCTGCATAAAAATTATAACTATTATATAATATTAATGTTTCTTAGTCATGGTTTGAGTTTGTTTTTTTTTATGGTTGATAATCGAGTAATGCTTATACTCACATTATTATCTATCCTCTACTCTTTCTTGTGTTGAATACATGCACTATATTAATGTACTCCAATGATAAGGAAGAGTTAATATCATAAAAAAAGTTAAATGTAGGTTGTTACCATTAATAATGTCATTTATGCTATAACCAATCTATCATATATTGACATGAGATTATTTAGATCAAGGACTTTATTAAAAATCATATTGTGTGTGCTTTCTTTGCTCGGTATGCTGACTGTAAGACACTTTATTCTTAAGTATATTTTTTATACTAATAGTTAATCTAGCAATTAAAGGGTTGGTATGTTTCATGTATGTACCATTAAAGGTTACCATATTTATGGATATATGTGGTACTATTGATAAGTATACCGTAATATGATCCACTTTCACCTAATGAAAACTATTGGTTAGTGTATTGTACTTGATCTATTTTTAACTTGTGTAACCTTTTGTAATGTAGGTATAATTATAGGTATGAGTGTGTGCATATATAATTTATGTATATAAATATATGGGATGTGTGTCTATATATATATAGGTTCAAACTAGTATGTTATCATGACTCTTGGTGAATCATATATTAGTATGTGTTTGATGATATCCTTTGTGGATCATGTGAGGGTAATTATATTTTATTAGGCAACCATATATGAATCAAATACAAAATAATTTATTACCTTGAGAATTAATAGTTAATGATGAGAATGGAATATTGAGTTAGAAGTTCTTTTGAATATAGTACTCATGTCTAGTATATATCATGAGTAAATTAATATATACAAGTGATTAGACACATGTATATCATATAGTTCATAGGTATGAGTGACTATAGGTTTTATTTCATCTAGTTACTAGTATGCAGTATAAACCTAGGGTATATCCATGTGGTGTAACCCACACTTTCTGGATTATTTTTTAGGAATGTGGTTCATTTGATTCTTAGAATCGTAAGTTTGGTTGTGTTTGTGTAGTTGTGAACTATGATAGTATGGGATATCATAGAGTACTAAAATATAAATGTATGTTGTACCTAGCTGGTACTTACTATAGTCACTATGTCTAGACTCACATCTACATTTGATTGATTTAAGATATGCCTACTGGTTCTATAAATAGTGTGTTTTGTGGTAGTTGGCAAGACCTTGTGTATGCGTGCATAAAATATTTGAGAGTGTAGTGTATGCTAAGATAGATAATTATACATTTTTGGGAAACTATGACTTATGTTGTTTTACCTAGTTGCTTGAATATAAGCTTGTGTTTTTAGGTAATATTGACTAATTTACTATGATTGATTGTGAAAAATTAGTAGAACACTAGACTATGATAATGTGTGTTATCATAAGGTGTAGTATGTTTAGAATCAAATCATGGTAGTTAAAATCGATAGATATATGTGTAATTACCTTGGTGATATAAACTATAGTCATTATTTCTAGTATAGAATAGAAAATAATGTAATATTTACTCATACATTTGATGGATAGAAGTATGCTTTGGTTACTCCTATGTTAGCATGTTACAAGATGTTTTTTATCATATAAATAAAATTAAATGAATCTTGTGGTTGAATTATATTTTACCAATCTGCATTACCAATACAAAGTAAGGAGTGAGATGTAATTCAATGGCTTACTAGTATCACAATGATAGATGAAGGCAGTTCGATCAAGTGGTGTGTATGAATTGATTGATCTAGATAGTTATTATTTATTATTCATAAAAATTTGAGTCACATTATGTTTAGTGAGACATTATCATTTTATGAGTATGATTTACATGTTTATATGATATCTTGAAATTGAATGGTTTTCTATGATACACTTCATGTTTAGTTTAGAAATCATATAGCACATGGATACTTTCTTGCCTCTCTGGATTCTCATGTTGTCACTATCTACTCATCCATGAAGGGAGGGTCATTTACTGATGAGACTAGTGCAAGGGATTGTTAGTCTATGGCTTTTGTATAAAATCACTTGAATGATACTTTACCTACCCACAATAATACTACTTATCGAGATGACCCTTGAGATGAATTAATAGTTAATGATGAGAATGGAATATTGAGTTAGAAGTTCTTTTGAATATAGAACTCATGTCTAGTATATATCATGAGTAAATTAATATATACAAGTGATTAGACACATGTATATCATATAGTTCATAGGTATGAGTGACTATAGGTTTTATTTCATCTAATTACTGGTATGCAGTATAAACCTAGGGTATATCCATGTGGTGTAACCCACACTTTCTGGATTATTTTTTAGGAATGTGGTTCATTTGATTCTTAGAATCGTAAGTTTGGTTGTGTTTGTGTAGTTGTGAACTATGATAGTATGGGATATCATAGAGTACTAAAATATAAATGTATGTTGTACCTAGCTGGTACTTACTATAGTCACTATGTCTAGACTCACATCTACATTTGATTGATTTAAGATATGCCTACTGGTTCTATAAATAGTGTGTTTTGTGGTAGTTGGCAAGACCTTGTGTATGCGTGCATAAAATATTTGAGAGTGTAGTGTATGCTAAGATAGATAATTATACATTTTTGGGAAACTATGACTTATGTTGTTTTACCTAGTTGCTTGAATATAAGCTTGTGTTTTTAGGTAATATTGACTAATTTACTATGATTGATTGTGAAAAATTAGTAGAACACTAGACTATGATAATGTGTGTTATCATAAGGTGTAGTATGTTTAGAATCAAATCATGGTAGTTAAAATCGATAGATATATGTGTAATTACCTTGGTGATATAAACTATAGTCATTATTTCTAGTATAGAATAGAAAATAATGTAATATTTACTCATACATTTGATGGAATAGAAGTATGCTTTGGTTACTCCTATGTTAGCATGTTACAAGATGTTTTTTATCATATAAATAAAATTAAATGAATCTTGTGGTTGAATTATATTTTACCAATCTGCATTACCAATACAAAGTAAGGAGTGAGATGTAATTCAATGGCTTACTAGTATCACAATGATAGATGAAGGCAGTTCGATCAAGTGGTGTGTATGAATTGATTGATCTAGATAGTTATTATTTATTATTCATAAAAATTTGAGTCACATTATGTTTAGTGAGACATTATCATTTTATGAGTATGATTTACATGTTTATATGATATCTTGAAATTGAATGGTTTTCTATGATACACTTCATGTTTAGTTTAGAAATCATATAGCACATGGATACTTTCTTGCCTCTCTGGATTCTCATGTTGTCACTATCTACTCATCCATGAAGAGAGGGTCATTTACTGATGAGATTAGTGCAAGGGATTGTTAGTCTATGGCTTTTGTAGAAAATCACTTGAATGATACTTTACCTACCCACAATAATACTACTTATCGAGATGACCCTTGAGATTGCCACAAATACTTCAGTTCAGTAACTATGCTCTAGGGGATCCATGTTTCTATGTGTAAATTATTTTGTATTGTACTTATCATTGAATATTGTCATTAAGAGTTTTAATTACAACTTATTATACCTTAATAGTGGTGTTTATATACTTTTTTCAGTTGTAGTTGAGTTAATGTGATTAATTTTTATATTCACATTTTGACATGTACTCGCATGATATTAGAGATTGGTGATATGTGATTTATTATGCTTGTTACTATTATCTTACCTTGATTTTTTCTTGTGGTCTCTATATATTTCTATGGTGTAATTTATTTTTGGTATGTGTTTAATAAAAAATTAATGTATTTCTATGTCTAACCCAGTAAGGTTATTAAAATACCTGATGAGTACTTGCATAGGATTTGAGTATCCTCTCTCATGCCATGGTGGAAGGACTTGTCTTGGCCTATGATCACACCATTTTGTCATTATTCTCATTATATGGGTTAAATTTTATTATCCCCTTAGCATATTGACACAAAGTCTCTTAATCACCAATGATCTCTCCAATCCATCCATTGGGTTTAGTCTAGGAGATTTGATAACATTTGGACTACTTGTATTGAACCTAAAAAATTCTTTTCCTATGGTGTATTCCTTCCCAAAATTTGCCCATGGTAAATCAACTCGGGCATATGGGGGTTCTTAATCCCACTTACTTGACCTATCATCACCTAGAAACCATCAAACACCTCTTTTGGTTTTGTGCACATGCTCAGTCAACCTGGAGATAGATTCATACCATTTTTAAACCCTTCTACCCTGAAATGCTCACTTAAAAAATTTCTCTCCTAGGTAACTTCACCTTGTTACCTATAAGATATAACATATTATAGAAAATGTTTTGTATTGATATTTTATTTTAGATTTTCAAATATATAAATCAATCATGTTTTAATAATGAGATTATGGAAAAATATTTGTCTGTAAATAAAAAAATTGCTAGGGGAATACTCCTTGCATATTCAACTATGAAACCCCTGATCCCCCACCTCATCACTCTCCTCTTGGGGATCACGGGCATGGGTGGAGGTGCCACTTCTATATAACCAATGGTCTTGAAGTTGGAGGAGATCCTATCTCCTCGCTCTCACTAGCCATCTCCTCTTAGAGGATCTGATAGAGGTAGATATAGTGATGGCGGGGGGTGGAGGCCACCTTTGCAAGATAAGTTCCCACATCTAGATTTATCCTTCTCTCCTTCCCACAAATATTCACATATGTAGAATGATGCTAACATTAACTAGAAAAATGAGGGGGTCTCTATGGATGAAGATCCCTCAACCTAGGATAGCTATGGAGGGAATCCTCAAGACCCTCTACCTCCACTTCCTCCTCTGACCACTATGTTTTTAGTTATTACTTAGTGTGTTCCTTGATGTTTGTGATTTTTTATTATCTTTTTTTCTATTGAGATGCACTTAAGTTAATTTAACTATGGTTATTGTTAGAAATATTTTCATTTATGTCAAAGGGGTTCTATCATCATGTTATCTTTATTAAATATAAAGGAGAATAAATGAGTTGGTTGATCATGAATAGAATAATTAATGTCTTAAGCAAAATTACTATCACAATTACTTAGAAAGGGCTGGCCAACTATGAAGGGATTATTAAAAACATTTATTATATTCTAATTTGCATATTTGAAAGGTGGATGACCCATGAGAAATTATAAGAGAGAATTCATTTATTATATATTTTATACTTAATGCAAATAAATAATATTTATGGCTGACCCATAATGAGCACCATTTTTTAAGGAGACATCTCTCTTAGAGAAGTCATCTCCCTTGGGAGAAATTGCACCCCCTTCATGAATAGACATTTGAATTGGTATAAAAGGAGATAAGGTGGGAGTTAAAAAAACAAGAAATGCAATGAAAAATCATTTGAATTAGAGTAGATCTAGAGAACATTTAGAGTAAAAATATACATTTAATATTTTCAAGCAGATTGTATGGAGATATAAGTATAGATCAATGAAGTGAATATAATATATATATAGATAAAATTCAAAGAGAATAAGGTGATCAATGAGAGATAATAAATGTGGAATCAAGTGGAGCAAATGAAAATGTAAGAAGGTCATTCAAGTAGATATATATATCTGTGAGAAGAGAAAAATGATATTTAATCAAGGGTAGATTTTATGAAGAAGTTTACATGAGTATCATTCATTAAAGGAGTAAATTCAAGAAGGCAAAATAGTTTGTTTATTTTCGAGGTTAGTGCCTCATATCAAAGGGATTGGTGTCTCTTGCTAAGTTGGTGCTTATCAGTGGGGATTGGTGTCTCTAGTAGGTTGGTGCCTATAAAATATTTGTATAGTGGGGATTAGTGTCTCCAATAGGTTGGTGCCTACAAATTTTGTAAGAGAATTTTATATTTTGATTTTATTCCTAGAAAGGGTTTCCATGTAAATATTGTCTCTTAATTATGTTATCTTGTGTGATTGTTGTTATTATGGTTATTAAGTTTTACTAAGTAAAATATTAACTTATATTGATTCACCACCATCTTAGTATAAGTATGTGTTTAACAATTGGTATCAGAGTGGTTCCATTAGAAATTGTCTAACTGATAGAAGGTAGATCTCAGGAGCACATATGGCTAATCATCATGTACAAGAAGGTTTCACCACAAATAGATATCTGTTGTTTGATGGAACAAACTATGCATTTTTGAGCATAAGGATGAGAAATTATCTAATGTCACTTGGATTTGACATTTGGAAATCAGTATTGAATGGTTATATAGCTCCATTATCTCCACCAATAGATCATGATAGAAATAAGGCCATTGAGATTAATGCAAAATATATGAATGAAATCTTGTGTGGTTTATCAAAATCAAAGTTTGTCATGGTGATGTATTTTAAATCAGCAAAATAAATCTAGGACAAACTTAACAACATCTATGAAGGAGATGACAAAGTTAATAAAGATAAGATTTAAACACATAGAAGTTAATTTGAGGACTTGAAAATGAAATATGAATAAAATAAAATAAAATATGAATAAAATATTACAGATTGTCTCCTTGTGGATGAAATACCATCAAAAGACGTGGTGAAAATTTTGAAGAGCCAATGACCATGCAAAATGTGATAAGGTCACTTCCCTTAATATTTGATGTAAAAGTTTCAACCATTGAGGAAATGAAAGACTTGGATACATTAACTATGGATGAATTGCATGGGATCCTTACAGCATATGAAATGAGGACTAAAAATGAGAATCCATCAAAATGAGAAGCAACCTTCAAAGCTTTAAAGAATTTGAAAAATGATAAGCCTTAATCAAACTATAGCAGTAATAATGAATCAAATGCAACAGAAGCTCATTTTATTAGAAAGCTTAAGAAAGGATCCGACAAATACAAAGGTAAGCTATATTTCAAATGTTTTAATTGTGGTAAAATAGGAGATTTTGTTGTTAAGTGATCACTTAAGGATAGTAGTGATGATGAATAAGATAATAACATAAATAAATGGTAAAAACATCATCAATACAAAAAAATCTATAAACAAGGTAGATATGGAAAGAAGAACTTCCATAAGCACTAGAAAAACCTCTATTCCAAAAAGGATAGTAGCTCAACTCAAGAGATCAATGAAATTATTTCAGATAGTAATAGAGAAGAAACCCTCTTTATAGAAATAAAAATAAGGAGTGATATCTTGGAGAGTGAAGATAACTATGTAAGAGAAGGAAAATATAAGACAAATTTAGAAGAAGAA
The DNA here is from genome assembly GCA_037957365.1 of Torreya grandis. Taxonomy (NCBI): domain Eukaryota; kingdom Viridiplantae; phylum Streptophyta; class Pinopsida; order Cupressales; family Taxaceae; genus Torreya; species Torreya grandis. The sequence goes on along the minus strand of JARHVA010003372.1, from coordinate 1,910,634 downwards.
TAATAATATGTTGAAAATGAAGGAGAAGTATAACTTGAAGAACTTATTTTTGCCTTAAGAGGGATCAAGAAGCTTAAGAAAAAAAATTTGAAAAAAAAAATTCAACTTGAGAAATATGAAAAGGAGAATTGTGATTCAAGAGATAAATTATCATGAAGCCTTGAGGAGTTAGAAAATATTATTGTTGACCATTTTTACCATAGGCCAAAATGGGTCAACCCCCTATAGTCAGAATCTTGTATAGGGGCTTTTTATAATGTTATAGGGTATTTTATAGTTAATTTGATGTCATATCAATTGTCATTATAGCTTTGGTCATAATCTAACTTATTCTTTGTGTCATTTGGTGTCTTAGGGGTAATTTTAGAGTCATTTATGTAAGTGGTATATTTTCATGGTGTCCAAATAGTTAGGATCATGGAAAGAGTTTTCACAAGCCTCAAGAAGTTCATTTTAGATTTCAAAGATCAAGCAGTAGTTTAAGCACAGGCCTAAGTAAATTAGACCATCACCAGGATGTCATCTATAAATGAATAGACTAGCTCACTTGTGCATTAGATAAATTCACTCAAAAATCCTAGTGATCCAAAAGGTTGAATTCTATGGAGATATTCACACCAAGAACTTGCTCTAAAAATTTCATTCCTGCACGAGTTATCTAGCTCAATTTATGGAGCTTCAAAGTTAGACTCACATAGTAGAACATTCATGCAAGTGTTAAGTTTGAACACTATAAAACAATCATTTATATTCAAAAGGTCCTTAAAATATTTAAAGTTGATCAATATTTAATGGTCCACATGAGCTCACATACTGACACATAGATCTAATGGTTTGTGCTTGGGTCAAATAAGTCAAAAGGTCCCTGGGTTAAAAGCCCTTAAAAATCTATAGGTTGGATAAGATATAATAGTACAAGTTTATTGAGTAGAGATCCAATCATATCAGATCAACTGAAAAGAAGGTGGGTCTAATATAGATCAATGATAAATTCTCAATCATACCAATAATCTGATGGTGTTTAGGAACTGATAGGAAAGTGGACCTAATGAGATCTATGACTAGTGTTTACTCATACATCTTGATCCAATGGTGCAAGTGAAAATCAACATGTTAAAGGATCTTTGTGGAATAAAATTGAAGGCCAGTGTTCCTTCATAAATCTTGATCCAATGCCATGTAGAAGTTTAAAAATTTAAGATCCAATGGGAAGGATCTATGAGACCAATAATAACAATGATAGGATGGAGTAATGTGATTAGTTCGAGTTGGGTTTTGAATGACAAAGTCAAACCAAAGAGCCATTTTAATTGAAACAAGCACATATCATAGAGAAAATTATTTAAATGGAATGATAAATGTGGTAGAGGATTTCCACACAAGTATTCATGTAGGATCAAAGGACTCTATAATGGAGCAAGCATTTTAGACCCATACACTACCATGAGAGCTTAGTTAAGGTCCAAGCTAAACAATGACTGCCACATGTAAAGAACAAAGTCCAATAAAGCAATGAGTGACTATAGATGGTAAATTCAAATGTTTAGAAGATATTTAACAACTAGGAAAACATATATAACTATCATAGTATATGTTTTGACTCTCCTATTTTAGTTTCAAAGGCTCGAGGGATGATCCATGATGAAGGCAGTTCCATAAATATAACTGAAGAATCTCTACACCATTTTGGAGAGTTTGTCATGGTTTATATGGACATTTGTCTTAAGAGGCATTCATGGCTTATTTCACACTCATTTGTACCAATAATTTAACTAGTTATCATGTATGGACATGTGCTCGAGTGACCTTTGAACTTCATTTTTTCATGCTCTTTCTGAAATTCTATAAATAGTTGTTATTTTGGCCTTTGTAAAGAAGACCACACCATGTATGGTGAATCCCTAATAGTTTTGACATTGTAAATTTCCTTAGAACAATAAATGCAATCTAGTTTGAGTTCATATCTTAGCTTTTCAAGTGTGTTGAGAGATGTATAGTGAATGGTTAAGAGATATTCATCTATCCTTGCTTTCTCTCCTCCTTCCATGTTTCATGCAAGTGATTCTATCCTAGTAGGTCATATGAAATATTGTTAAGTGTATGGATCTATCTTAAGTGTACAATGAGCCTTAGTATTTTCAACTAATCTATGGTTTCACTTACCTTGGATAGTCTTCATCTATGTCACCTTTATATTGAAACATTAATGATAGTGCATTCTAAGACTCTTAGACTAGTATTGTATGCCTTTTCTCTTTGTGATAGAGTATGATAGTTTTGTGGAAAACATCTTGGTGCATCACCCTTTTAGAATAGGTTTATTCTATGTAATCTCTTACTCTTTTCCCCATAAGTAATCATTTAATATGGATAAGAACATTTCAAGATACATTTATGGAGATAGCCCTTAAATCAAGAGGCCCATTCCTAATATAGGTACACCCACATACCTATAAATGTTCCCATGTTTCCAAAATCTATAAGAATTTTGAACAACTTCTAGGATGCAAGATTTGGTGACAACAATTCTAGTATACCCAATGGGACTCTGTCTTGAAGAGGTTAATGTTGGTCTTGATAACATTAGCTAAAAATTGGTGTGTTACTCATCATTTGGTGACTCCATCAAGGTAAATTTGGTTCAAGGCCATTGTCTTGTTATAAACTTGTTCTCATAATTTATGGTTCTCACTAAGTCATCACCTAGAGGAGTTATCAATCCCATTGACCCACTTTTTCAAATTGAACTTCCCATTGGGGTTCGATATCCTCCTAATTTTCACTTTGAAGATCAAGAGGATTTGTCTAATGAGGGAAGTCAAGAGAGTGAACAAGTTGAAGAAATTGATTATATCAAAGAATAAATGGCTAGACCTCATTCTTTTCCTACCTTCAATACATAAAATTTAATTCACCTTCGATAATATGACACCATTCCTCTTAATGCCACAAAAGGTGTGCCTATATTCAATGGTGAGAGTCATGTTTCACTGAGTGAGCATATTAGAGATGTATCTAACTTCTATATCTTCCACAATATCACTCAAGATAACATTTCCATTATACTCCTTGCCATGTCCCTTAGAAGGAAGACTATTGATTGGTAGAGGACTCTATAATGTGGATGCATCATGACATGGGACAAATTTTGAGTGTTGTTGACTTTAATATTTAGAAATCAGAGTTACCATGCCTCTCTCATACACTAGATTAGCATGATCAAAGGAGGATCCAAAGAAATAATGCATATTTTTAATGAAAGGTTATAAATGACTTGGAATGGCCTCCCTCCTCCTATGATTCCACCTCCTATCTTTGTGTTCCTGACCTATTTTAGAGTTGTGTGTTAAAAATTACGTATGACTTAATTAAACATTATAGATTCATTGAAGATTACTAAAACATCCATTTCCCTTTCGGATGTTTTGCATATGTCTAGTCAGAAAGAGATCCTACAAAAATAGTTATTTTCTATCCCTACTAGTGTCCCCACTTAAAATCAAATCCAAAGTCATGTTTTCCTTGAAAGTGTCCCTAATACCATTATTGAACCATCCACCATAAGTGAGAAACCTCCACCATTCTATCTCACTCTCATAATGAGTGACAAACTGGTCTATAACTGCATAGTTGATAATGAAGCTTTAAATTTTGTCATGCTTAAGGTGGTAGCTAAAAAATTGGGTATAAATTATGAGCATCATATTAAATGAGTTCTCTAACTATATGGTACACCTTCCAAGACATTAATACTTATAAAAAAAGGTTAAAGGTTTCCTTTCATGATTGTCCTAGTTTCCCTATCTTGCAAGATATAGTTGTTGTTAACCTCCTATCTCACTTTGCAATTTACATTTCAAAGGAATTCACTGCTAAAATTGGTGGATACCTTTAAGATGACTGGTCTTTATTGACCTTTAAAATAAGGTATATGGCCAATTTGACAATTAAGACACAACCTCTTATAAGGTTTCATATAGAACCTTACATTGAGACAAGTTTTGTTAGATTGTGGAGCTAAAAGCTTCAAACTGTTGCAAACATGGAGGAGTTTGTTGAGTTCCAGGGAGACCAGCGTCGACAGAGTATAGTGCAGAAGGCAGCCGACATCGGCAGGTGTGAACTGAAGACAACCGGCATCGGCAGGAGTTTGACTGACATCGGTCACCTCTAGGCAGACAAGGATCGACTTCGGTCACCTGTGGTAGTTCTAGAACTATTCATTGCACAAATAGTTAGTTCGTTGAACTAAGAGTTTGCATGTAAAGACTATTTTTGGTCTTGAGTTGTGAGTCTAATTATTGTAATTAAGAATTTCTAATTATTATAAGCATGAGATATATATAATAGACTCATGGGCTATATTGTAAAAGTGTGCTAAAAAGCCATTGTGCTTGTAGAGAGAGCAAGAGTTACTCCTCCTAGTTCCAAAGGGGTGTTGAGTGTGTATGATCAGGGAGAGTTACAGGTTGTGCAAGTTATGGTAGAAGATCCACTGGGGTACTGGTTGAAGAATCATAAGTACTTGGTGAGGCAAGGACAAGGGTTCTTTAGGGTGTAGAGATATCTACGTGGTAAGTAAGGTATGTTGACTTGCAGGTGGCAGTAAGAGAAGGAAGATCTACTTGGAGTACGGTTGTGTACTTGGTGTACTGGCAGTGTTGTTACTGACTGGTGGAGGTGAACACCAACTTTGTGTTTGAGTTGTGTGTTGGGACCATTTTTGGTAGGAGAGTGAAGTGTTGAAGGAGAATTACTGGTGAACCCTAGAAGTGTGGGAGCTCTAGAGGTGTGAGAAGAAGAAGTGTGGCATCTTCTTTATTGTATTTCCTTCTGTATAAGTATTAATACAATTGGGTATTGTCTCTCATATTCTATGTTGTTTCATATTTCTAGTTACTTATCATTCTAGTTAAATTTTGTGTTTAGTTGCTTAAACAGAGGTAATCATATTGTGCTCTTATTGAGGAGCAAGATCCTAACAAGTTGGCATTAGAGGTGTTTGTTGTTTTAGGTGCCTGACAAGTGGTATCAGAGCCTAGTTTTAGGTTCAGTACTGATACCACTGACAAGTGGTATCAGAGCTTTTGGTTGGGTTACTAATAGGTTGTTTTAGATTTGGGTAGTGTTTGTTGATTACAGGGTACTCATAGGGGTTTTTGTTTGAGTGGGAATATAGCAATGGCAGAAGAAAGTAAGCTACGAATGGAGAAACTGAATAGCACGAATGGTTTGTTTGATGGAAAGAAAGAGCAGGTAAAGAAAGATTGCTAGTTGGTAGGAGATTAGCATGAAGAGAAGAAAGAAACAGATGTTGTAGGTGATGTTGCACAAGATGCTCTGGATAAAGTAGAATCTTGGTTTACAGATTCTGTTGCCTCTTTCCATACAGCCCGAAATAGAGTATCTTTTCATGAGTATGTCCAGGGAGACTTTAGAGAGATTTATTTAGGGGTTGGTGAGCCTTGTCAGAGTATTGGCAAAGGGGAAGTGAAGCTGAAATTGCAGATGGGTAACACACGGGTGTTGAAGAAGGTCATGCAGGTTCCAGTCTTGGAGATGAGTCTAATTTCTTTAAGAAAGTTGGGTGATGAGAGTTGCACAGTAACTCTCATAGCGGATGCACTTGAATTAGATGGTGGTAAGAAAGTAGGTATCCTTTATCTATCTACTTATATTACTGATTCACCTTTTATTGCAGATATGTGGCTTTGTAGGCTTGGTCACATATGTAAGAAGGGAATGCATGTTCTTAAGCAGAAGACAGATGTTTTTGACAAACTTAAGAACTAGAAAGCCTTGGTTTTCAAGGAGAATATGATGGATAGAGATCAGTTGAGTGGACTAAATCATTTTAAGCAGAGCAGGGTTGATTTGGATAGGGGTTTGATCCAAAAGGAGCTTGTGGGTATATGTCATCGCTCACAAGCAAAACACAGAGACCAATGTCAGTTAGAAAATTGGCATCAGCGTTCATGTAGGGACTGACGTCAGCTATGTGTAGACCAACATCAACAACTTAGGGATAGATAAACACTGGCATTAGTCATGGAGAACCAACGTCAGTGATGGGGCAGTCACATGGAACCGAAGATGGTTGGGTACAGACTGAGATGTGACCGCCATCGGTCACTAAGATAGATTTTGGGCAGACAACAAGTTGTCAAGGAGTCTCAAGCACCCATATGGAGGATTGAAAGGGTAAATAAGCCTCAAATTCATTTCCCTTCTTTACACTACTTGTTGCTCATTGATGGTCAAGAATCAGGAAGTCATTAAAGAAGTAGAGTAGGTAAATCTAGGAAATAGTGGGAGCTTGGCATGGATGAGGATTGTGATTCCTTAGAGAAGAACCAAATAGGAGTTTTTTGGTGGAGTTGCTAGCTGGAAGAAAGCACTGAGAGATGAATGGATTGTCAAGATAAAGAAGAGTGGGAATGGACATGTGAGACAGAAGGCCAGGGTATATGGTCTTGAGCAAGGTGCAGGACAGTGGTACAGGTTTGACAAGTGGATGACAAAGCAGGGCTTTAGTCAATGTCAGTGTAACTATTGTGTTTACTTTACCAGGTGGATGATGAGTAGCGACATTATTCTGTTACTATATGTGGTGTGGTTTCTTGTTGCAGGGTTACACATGTAGGGAGTTTCTGAGCTAAAGGTAAAGTTAGTTCAGAGGTATGTCATGGAGAGTTTAGGAGTAGCGGAATTCTTTGGTATAAGAGACATGGAAGATCACAGATTGATTTTTTCTCCAGTGGGAGCTGATGTGAAGAAGGTGTTGGCAAGGTTCAAGATGTAGGATGAAGAATCGGTAAGCACACCAAGGGCTGGATATTTCAAGTTGAGCTTAGAACAGTGTTCAAAATCACATGAGGTCTAGTGTAGACCTGAGTTTTCCCAAGTAGTGGGAGTTGTCAGAGAGTTTGGAGCCAATTTAGGGAAGGTGGATTCTTAGGTATTTGAGAGGGACCAGCAGTAGGGATTCTTGTTATGTAGGGTCAAGGTCTTCACTACATGGAGTTGTAGGTTCAGATGTGGCAGGTTACTTGGATGACAGGTGTAGCATCACAGGATGTGTGGTGGTTGGTCTTCAGGATTGAGCTTGAAGAGGGATACAAGCCAGAAAACAAATTAGATGGTGTATAGGTACAGGTACAGGTATAGGTGTAGCTGTTTATCTCTAAGTGGGAGATTGTTAGGTTATGGAGCTAAAATCTTTAACTGTTGCAAACATGGAGGAGGTTGTTGAGTTCCAAGGAGATTGGCATCGGTAGAGTATAGTGCAAAAGGCAACCAACATCGGCAGGTGTGAACTGAAGACAACTAGCATCGACAGGAGGTTGACCGATGTCGGTCACCTCTAGGCAGATAGGGACTGACATCGATCACCTGTGGTAGTTCTAGAACTGTTCGTTGCACAGACAGTTAGTTCGTTGAACCAAGAGTTTGCATGTAAAGACTATTTTTGGTCTTGAGTTGTGAGTCTAATTATTGTAATTAAGAATGTCTAATTATTGTAAGCATGAGATCTATATAATAGACTCATGGGTTGTATTGTAAAAGTGTGCTAGAAAGCCATTATGCTTGTAGAGAGAGCAAGAGTTACTCCTCCTAGTTCCAAAGGGGTGCTAAGTGTGTATGATCAGGGAGAGTTACAGGTTGTGCAAGTTCTGGTAGAAGATCCACTGGGGTACTGGTTGAAGAATCATAAGGACTTGGTGAGGCAAGGACAAGGGTTCTTCAGGGTGTAGAGATATCTACATGGTAAGTAAGGTCTGTTGACTTGCAGGTGGTAGCAAGAGAAGTAAGATCTACTTGGAGTATGGTTGTGTACTTGGTGTACTGGTAGCGTTGTTACTGACTAGTGGAGGTGAACACCAACTCTATGTTTGAGTTGTGTGTTGGGACCATTTTGGTAGGAGAGTGAAGTGTTGAAGGTGAATTACTGGTGAACCCTAGAAGTGTGGGAGCTCTAGAGGTGTGAGAAGAATAAGTCTGGCATCTTCTTTATTGTATTTCCTTCTGTATAAGTATTAATACAACTGGGTATTGTCTCTCATATTCTATGTTGTTTCATATTTCTAGTTACTTATCATTCTAGTTAAATTTCATGTTTAGTTGCTTAAACAGAGGTAATCATATTGTGCTCTTATTGAGGAGCAAGATCTTGACAAGTTGGCATCAGAGCTATTTGTTGTTCTAGGTGCCTGACAAGTTCCAATTTGAATTGTGTTGTTCATGAAGAAAAGGATTCTATTGTAGATGATGGCACTTCCTCCAAGGTTGAAGGCAATGTAGATTTGTTTCTTGATGAATATGATACTAAAAATTATGATCATTGTCCTTATGTTCTCATGGATTAAATTTGTCTAAGAGGATATTGTATACATGAAGAAGGAATACTAACACCTCTACTTGCCAAAGAAGAGGGTGAATAAGATGAGATTTAGAACATATTTTTTTATGGTTCAAGAAGTAAAATTGGTATAGGAGATGGTGTTGTGCTGGTCTATCCATCAAAACAATAGTATTATGATTCATACAAATTTCATTTCAGTTGTACTTGTAATGTGTCTGAGTATGAAGGTTTAATTCATGGCCTTTAATGGACAAGGAGAAAAGGAATCAAGAAATTGCAAGTATATGGAGACAATGAATTGGTTGTGTATAAAGTTAGGAATGTATTTACTTCCAATAACCTTTTTATCAAGTCATATAAGCATAGGTTATGGTATTTTCTTGAATACTTCAATGCATTAAACATAAAATCAGTCCCAAGGGAGCATAATAATCATGTTGATAAACTAGCTACCATAGGAGCTCAATTTGATATTCCAACTACCTTAAGATAAGAAAGGAATCAATCTCACATTAAGATCATTATCATAAATTTTATACCTAATAATTAAGTGTCTTGGTAAGTGTTTTATAGTGACAAACACATTGCATGCTTCCTATAAAATGAAGCTAAGTTCTCCTCAAGGAATCAAAGGAGGCTCCAAGAATAATTGGGTGATCAAATTATGTAGCTAAGGAAAAATAACATACCTAAGGGTCTGGTGACCTTATAGAGTATATTCAATGATATTGATAAAAATATAAAGGAAAAGGTGAGCATCTAAACAAAATAAGAGAACTATGAAAGAGTCTTGATCTTCAAAGATAGACTCCTCAAACTAGGCAAGGTATGTTACACATTAGAGAAGAAAGCATGCATTGATTGATTTGCGTAGAGAATTTTATGACATCTTTGCTTTGGAGTATAAGGAATTAAAAGTAGTTGATCCTAGTCTAGGACATCATACTATTTATTTGAACTTGGATTTAAACTAGTTATAAAGAAACAAAGACCTATCAACCCTAAGGTTGAGAAACTCATGAGGTTAAAGTTTACCAAAATTTTAGAATCTAGAATAATATTTTGTATCAAGCATTTGACATGGACAGCTAATCTTGTGCCTATTAGGAATAATAATGGGGAGATAAGACTTTTTGTGTACTTTACGAATCTTAATAGGGTGTTACTCAAATATAACTATCCTTTACCCTCAATGGAGTAGATTTTGTAAATTATTTTAGGTTCTCAATGTTTCTCTCTTTTGGATGGATACTCAGGTTATAAAAGATTTGATTCAATGAATATGATCAGTTTAAGATGACATTTACCACTAAATCATGGACTTTTTCTTATAGGAAAATTCCATTTAGTTTGTTAAATGCTGGTGCTACCTTCAAAGAGCAATGGAGATGGCCTTCAAAGGCTTGATTAATGAGATGTTATTGGTTTATATAGATGATATAAAAGTGTTTTATAAATTTTCTAATGAACATATGAAACACTTGAGACAAGTGTTTGAAAGATGCAAGTAGTATGGAGTATCTCTTAATCCAAATAAATGCATCTTTGTTGTCCATGAAGGTAAGCTCTTGGGACACATTATTTCCAAATATGGTTTGGCTATTGATCCTAAAAGGATAGAGGATATTTAGGCCTATCCTTTCCTTTACATAAGAATAATATCTAGAGTTTCCTAGGTAAGATAAATTTTATAAGGAGATTCATACTTGGTTTTGCATCTTTGGTGAAACTTATCATAGCCATGCTCAGGAAGAATCAGGCCTTTCCCTAGACTAAAGAAGGTAATAATAGTTTTGAATCCATTAATAAATCATTACACAAGCTTATACTCTTGTGAATCCTAACTTTACTAAATACTTTATGTTGTATTCATTTTCTAACCTTGATACTATCTCATCCATGTTAATGTAAAATAATGATGATGGTTTAGAGTAACCTATTGCATTTTTTAGTCAAGGTTTAGAAGATTATGAAGTCAAGTAAACCTTTGTGTATAAATACATCCTTGATATTTTAAGAGAACTAAATAAGTTTAGGCATATGGTTTCAAATAATAAAATTCATGTTATGGTTTCTCATCCTATTACCAAGGAGTTTCTTTTGAGCATAGACCTTAGTGATAAGAGAGTAGGGTGGATCACTAAAGTAATAAAATATGATGTTTACATCAAAGTAACAAATATGATAAGGGGTAAATTCCTATGTGGAAACCTATTTTTATATCTTCACGATTTGAAAGAAGAGGTTATAGTCAATCATGATTGCTCTCAACCAGCTAGTTCCTTACATATACAGAGTTAGACATAAGATGTGATTAGATTATTCAAAATGGTGAGTATCCTAATGGTATGATTATATCATAAAGGATATATTTTAGGTTTCAATCTATTCCCTTTTGTCTTATGGATGGTATGATTTTTAGGAGGGACATCAATGGTGTGCTATTGAGATGCATTGATAATGATTAGTTTTGGGTGTTGCTCAAGAATTTTCATGATGGTATAGTAGGAGGTCATTTATACCCAATAACCATAGCTATCAAGATCATGAGGGTAGGTTATTATTGGCCTAGCCTCTTTAAGGATTTTCATTATTAGGTGAGAAGGTGTGGAAAATGTGTTTTCTTTATATGAAAATAGAAGCTTGTAGCTCTTCATTTAAATCTTATCCTAGTAGACCAAACATTCATGTGATGGGGTCTTGATTTTATTGGTATGATAAACCCTCCCTTAAGTTCTAGTCATAAATAGATACTCATAGAAATTGATTAATTTGCAAGGTGGGTTAAAGCAATAGAATTGAAGGAAGCTAATAAGAATTATATCTTGGAGTTATATGAGAGCATCATCAAAAGGTTTGGTACTCCTACTATTATTTCATATAATTCTCTCTATTTTATGGTTGATAAGATAGTTTATTGGGAAAATAGTAATGACATATTCTTGAGAACTTCATCCAACTATTATCCTCAATGTAATGGGTTGGCTAAGTCAACTAACAAGAATCTGATCAGAATCATTAAGATAACCTTAAAGCATAATCAGATGGTTTGGTACACCAAAGTAAAGATAGCCTTGTGAGTTGACAAGATAAATCCTAAGAGATCAATAGGGAATTCTCCTTTTGTACTTGTATATAGAAGAGAATCTAGGTTGTCTATCTCTCAAGAGTTTCCTACCTTAGAGTTGGCACATCAACTAGAGATGCTTGAGAATACTTTGATGAAGGTGAGATTGATAGAATTAATTGAGTTTAAAGAGACTAGAGATAAATATAATCAAGCTATGAAACACCACCAAGTGATAATGAAGAGGTATTTTGATAATAAAGAAACTCCAATATCATTTCAAGAAGGTGACAGTATTAAAATGGGATAAAGATAAAGAAAAACTAGGGAGACATACCAAATTTGACACCCTAAAGAGAAACCCATATGTCATTATCAAGTGAAATCAAAGCAGTTATTTTTAGTTAGCATGGATTAATGGGAAATAGTTACCTATCCTTGTGAATGGGATACATTTGAAACCTTGTTATTGAGAATAGAAGGTCAGTGTTTTAAATACTAGATTAGGTGTGTGTTTCCTTTCTTGTTATGTTGTGTTCCATAAGTGCTCATGAAGCACATGTGTATTTATTAATTTGTGTTTTGTTCCTATTATTTTTTATTGTTTGGTTTGTTTTCAATGCAATTTATGTGTTAAACATGTATACTTGTGACTCCACAACCTAATAGACATGATTGGTCATAGAATAGCAATCATACGACCCTTAGGAAATCACTAGGAATGTTGACCATTTTTACCATAGGCAAAAATGGGTCAACCCCCTATAGTCAAAATATTTTATAGGTGTTTTTTATAATGTCATAGGGTATGTCTTAGTTTAATTTATGTCATATCATATCTCATTCTAGCTTTAGTCATAGTATAGCTTAGTCATTGTGTCATTTGGTGTCTTAAGGGCCATTTTAGAGTCATATATGCAAGTGGTAGGTTTTCATGGTGTCCAAATAGTTAGGATCATGGAAAGAGTTTACACATGCCTCAATAAGTTCATTTAACCTTCCAAATATCAATTAGTAGTTCAAACACAATCCTAAGTGAACCAAACCATCACCAAGACATCATCTAGAAATGAACAGAATAACTCACTTATGTATTTGATAAATACACTTAGAAAGCCTCATGAGCCAAAAAAATTTAGTCCCATGGATCTATTCATGCCAAGATCACACTCTAAAATTTCATGCTCATGCAATTTCTCTATCTCAAGTTATGGAGCTTCAAATTTGGACCTACATAGTAAAACATTCATGCAAGTGTCAAATTTGAACTCTGTAAAGTAGTTATTTATATTCAAAAGGTCCTTAAAAGGTTTAAAGTTGATCAATATCTAAAATTATACATGAGATCACATATGGACACATATATCTAATGGTTCATTCTTGGGTCAAACAAGTCAAAAGGTCCCTAGGTTAAAATCCCTTAAAAATCTATAGATTGGATAAGATCCAATGATGAGGGTTTGCTAAGTAGATATCTAGCAATATGAGCTTGAATAATAAGAAGGTGGGTCCAATATATATCAATGATCAGTGATCAATAATACCAATGATATAATGGTGCATAGGAACTGATAGGAAAGTGGGCCCAATGAGATCTATAACTAGTGTTCACTATTATATATTGATCCAATGGTGTGAGAAAAAATCAGCATGTCAAAGGATCTCCATGGCAGGGAATCAAAGGCCAATGTTCCTTTGTACATCTTGATCCTACAGTGTTTAGGATGTCAAAAATTTAGGATCTAACAATAAGGATTTATGAGACCAATAGGAATAATGATAAGATGGAGTATTGTGATTGATCTGAGTCAGCTTTTTATGGATAAAGTCAAACCAAAGAGCCATTTTTTACCAAAACCAGTAGGTATCATAGAGAATATTTTTTAATGGAATGAGAAACATGGAAAAGGAATGCCACATAGGTATTCATGTAGGCTTAAAAGACTCTATAATGGATCAAGCATTCTAGACTCATACACTATCATGAGAGCTTAGTCTAAGTCCAAGATAAACAATGACTACTAGATGTAATTAATAAAGTCTAGGAAAGTAATAATTTATTATAGATGGTAAAATGAAAATTTATATAAGATAGCTAATAATAATTAAAAAAAAATCTATAGATATCATAGTGTATATGTCGAGTCTCTTATTTCATTTTTAAAGGCTCAAGGGATGATCTATGATGAAGGTAGTCTCATAAAGTTAACTGAAGAATCTCTACACCATTTTGGAGAGTTTGTCATGGTCTATATGGAAACTTGTCTTAAGAGGCATTCATGGTCTATTTCACACTCAGTTTCACCTATAATGCATCTATTTCTCATGCTTGGACATGTGTTTGAGTGACCTTTAAACTTAATTTTTCATGTTCTTTCTGAAATTTTATAAATAGTTACCATTTTGGCCTTTGTAAAAAAGACCACACCATATATGATGAAGCCCTATTGGTTTTGAAATTATACTTTGCCATAGAATAATAAATTCAATCTAGTTTGAGTTCATATATTATCTTTTCAAGTGTGTGGATAAATGTATAGTGAATGGTTAAGAGATATTCACGTTTTGTTGCTTTCTCTTAATCCTTCCATGTTTGATGCAAGTGATTCTATCCTAACAAGTCATATGAAGTTTTGTTAAGTGTATGGATTTGCTCTTAAGTTTTCAATGAGCATTATTTTATACAATTTATCTATGGTTTCACTTACTTAGTATAGTCTTCATGTATGTCACCTTCATATTGAAACACTAATGCTAGTGTATTCTAGGACTCTTAGACTAGTGGTGTATGCCTTGTCTCTTTTTGATATAGTATGATAGTCTTGTGGAAAACATCTTGGTGCATCACCCTTTTAGAATAGGTTTATTCCATGCAATCTCTATCTCTTTTCTCCATAATCAATCAGTTTGCATGGATATTTTAGGATACATTTAGGGAGCTAGCCCTTATATCTAGAGGTTCATTTCCAATATAGGTACAACCACATACCAAGAAATGTTCCCATTTTTCCCAAATCTGGAAGAAGCTTGAACAAATTATTCTTAAGTGCAATATTTGGTGATAACAATTATCATTAGCCTAAATATTTAAATAGAGGAGGTGAAAATGATAGAATAAGAGGTGAGAATCCAATTGAAGACAAATGAAGAAAATTTTGAGAGGCTAATGTCTAAAATTATTTCCTTGAGGAACTCGAGAAAAACCACTAAGTTGAATAAAAATTTCAAGTTTGAGAAAAGTAATGAAATATTAAATGACATCATCAATGTACATAGGTCACCATTCATCAATATTATTCTTGGCTATGAAGGAAACCCGAAGATTACAAAAGAGAATAATATTTTTTAGAAAAGCAATGTTCCTCACAAAGACAACAAAGGTAATAACATCCCCATCAATAAAAATGTTTCATAATATCATTCCCTCAAAGATAGACTCATAATACCAAGTTATAGATTTTTTTTTTTTTTATTACTTTTTATGCAATCACTTTGGTCATAAAACAACAGATTATATGATATGTGTAATGATTAACTATGTATGGAAAAAATACAAAAGTAATTATGGAAATTCAAATATAAACTACAACTCATTTGCGCATTTGTCAAACTACAATGAGAATGGTATTATATGTTATAATTGCAATAACTATGGTCACATATCATGTTTTCTGAAAAGTGTTTTTACGGAATCTCCTAGACAAAACAATAAAATGGATGCCATTGGTAAACATAAAGGGAAATCTACAAAAGTTTGGAAAAGAAAGAAAGAGAAAAATAATTCAAAAGAAGATGAGTAGACTCTCAAAAAGAGATCAAAATGATAACCTTCTTCATTTAGTAGGCTTGGATAGATAAGGAAAAGTTGAAAGCATTCTATATCTTGTAATATGCATAGAAAATGATGGATAATAGAATAAGTTCCTAATTTTTAAGATTTAAGAAGATATTCCAAATTAATTTTAGATAGTTATAGAGGATGCATGTCACCCAAGCATAGAGAATAAATGATATTGAAGTAGATGTGAGTATTAATCATTAGAAGAGATGCCTATGGGTTTCCATGATGTTTGAATGTGTAGATATAGCAATAATATATATAAATACACAAATACACACACACACACACACACACACACACACACACACACACACACACACACACACACACACACACACACACACACACACACACACACACACACACACACACACACACACACACACACACATTGAAAAATATGAAATGGATGTTTCCTATGATCTATTTTTAGATGGAATTAATGAACATCAATTTTCCATTGATGTCAAAGGGGGAGAGTTACATAAAGGGGAAGAATTAAAGGGAGAGAATTGTGTCTGTGTTACATTTATAGAATATTTTACAAGGTTGACATCAATGACAAAGGGGGAGATTGTTATAAATATTGTAATTGGTGTCAAAGGAGGTCTATTATCATGATGTATTTATTGAATAAAAAGGAGAATAAATGGCCTGGATGATCATGATTAGAATAATTAATTTCATTAGCAAAATTACTATCATAATGATTTAGAAAGGGTTGGTTGACTATGAAGGTATTATTAAAAACATTTATTATATTCTAATTTACATATTTAAAAGGTGTCCAACCTATGAAAATTTTATAAGAGATAATTTATTTATTATATATTTAATTCTTAATGTAAATAAATAATATTTATGGCTAACCCATAATGAATGCCATTTTTAAAGGAGATGTCTCCATTGAAGAAGTCATTTCCCTTGGGAGAAAGTGAAACCCATCAATGAAGAGGAATTTGAAGTGGAATAAAAGGAGATAAGGTGTGAGTTCAAACAAAAATAAATGAAATGAAAAATAATTCAAATTAGAGTAGACCTAGAGCAGATCTAGATCAAATTTAGAGCATAAATTTATGTGAAAGATTTGCAAGTGGATTTTATGAAGCAGATATAAGTATGGAATAATGAAGTGAGTAGAATATATATAGAGAAAATTCAAATATAATAAGGTGATAAATTAGAGATAATAAATTTGGAATCAAGTGGAGAAAATTAAAATGTAATAAGATCATTCAAGGAGATATATACGTGAGAAGAAAAAATTGATATTTTATCAAAGGTAGATTTTGTGAAGAAGTTTACATGAGTATCATTAATTGAAGGAGTAAATTAAAGAAGGAGAAATACTTTATTTATTTTGGAGGTTTATGCCTCATATTCAATAGATTGGTGTATATTGCTAAGTTGGTGCTCAATGGTGAGGATTGGTGTCTCCAGTAGGTTGGTGCCTACAAATTTTGTAAGAGAATTTTATATTGTGGTTTTATTCGCAAAGAGGGTTTCCACATAAATCTTGTCTCTTAATTTTGTTATCTTGTGTGAATGGTGTTATTATGGTTTTTAAGTTTTATTAATTAAAATAGTAACTTATAATGATTCACCCCCTTCTTAATATAAGTGTGTGCTTAATAGTTATTGGCCGCTTATGGCTAGTTATTTTGGAATTTGATTTCTTTTTGAGGCATTTTTAGCTCAATTTGGTATCTGGAGTGTGTCTTTTCCTCCCATTTTTTTATGACTATCTTTGTACTATTAGCTTTTTTTTAATTAATATAAGTTATTTTCAATCAAAAATAAATATTTAAGAAAAAATCAATAACTATATAAATGTGTGTTTTAAGAAATTCATATCCAGTATTTCCAAAGATAACATGTAAGGATGAATGTACAAAAGAAGATTTGATGTCTCTAAATGGGGATCTACAAGTAACTATACTCAAGACAACATGTAACACTACATAAAACATATTTATAGGAGAAATTTTTCATATTAAAGCCATGTTCAAAGAGGCTACTTTGAAATAAGAGAATTTGATTGTTAAAAAGATTATTGCATTGCATAAAGAATGATATTTAAATAAACCAACTAAAATCAAGAATCTAGTAATGCTTCCCTTCCTTTGTTTGCCTTTTTTTGGGAAATTTTTTATTGTTGAAATTTTTTATTTACCCCTATAAATTTATTACAAAGGTTAATGCATGTCTAAATTTATATCTACAATTAATAAGTAAATGTTAAGGTTAATTTGTAGTTTTAATATTTTGTGTCTCCTATTACTACTTCAAAATAGGCAAAAGTTGGCCTCCTCTCATTTATGAATAGGTGTTAATTTTCCCTTTGTTGGAATAAAAATTAATAAGATGGGGCAGAAGTGGTGGGGTGAATTATTCTTCAAAAACTTACTTATCAACTTCACTTAAGTAATCATGAACTAACCAAAAAAACATATAGATCTTGCAAGCCCAATCTATAAGATCATGAATTACATGAACACATAATATATGAGGAAGACCATAAATGGGAAGAAAACCCATTGATATCTAAAAATTAACTACAATCATATATGTCAGACATAAAATTTAGTGAAGCACCCACTTCACATGGAGCACAAACCCCAACTAGCTAAATACCAACTTACAAGGAGGTACCAACCCCCTAGATTACTCATCACCAAATAAATAACCTTAAACTTTTGATCATATTATTAACCCATTTTTTATCATAAAACATATGATGATATCCTTCTTCAGCTCTTCACAAACTTCTATCTATCTCAAACTGACCTCTAGGCTTCTTTGATCAACTAGTCCTCTTGTTTACTTGATTAGGTCATATGAGATTAATTTTCATGTACAAAACCTTTGTAAAATATTCATCATAGATATTATATCCTATTATTATGGTCTATAATACCTCCTTCTACTCTGTAATATGTTATTTTATTTGTTTACACTCTACATACACTAATAGGCCTAAAATTGCCTAGTATTTATACAGGTCTTTTCTTCATATCCTTCTTAGTTATCCAAACACCCTTTCCCTCCTAGTTCAACCATAAAATATATATCATGACATCTAATAAAAATGTATCAAATTTTATTTGAGTCCCTTTATGTTTCACCTACCTCAATTAGGCCTTATCTTACCTTTAGGTCTCATGAAGACCTAATCATATTAGGTTTATTTAGGACATGTTATACTTTGACTTCATTGGAACACATTAAAATACTTAAAATGTAAGGAAAAAATCATATTCCACTTATATATACCCCTTATAATATTATAAATTATTCATAACACTTGTTAGCTTCAGCCACCACTTGAAGCACACCATTAACACTATTCACAATTAGGCCTGCACATACCCAAAAAGTTTGTCTTGAGAAACTAAAGCATAAACATAATTTTGAAAAATAACCATGGAAAAATCCATATAAATAATATATATGACCTCATTTTTATCACCATATTAGTTTTACTTCATAACTCAGGGCACAGGGACTCAAACCCTTCTCTACAAATAGCTCACTCAAAGATGCCAACTAGCCTCAAAACACAGTCATGGAAAATTGAAATTCTAAAACCTGAAGGAACACACTCAAGTTATTTAAATGCATGAAAATTATCTTAAAAAATCCTCAAATAAACCTTAAAAAAAATATCATTATCTCTAATGGAAACTATTAGTCTTGCAAACTAATATGTTAAGTTTCTCTCTCACAAACCTCACTTAGATAGACAAGCCATTTTGGCTTCAATGTTTCAACTATTTCCCATAACTTCTAGTCTTTTAAAAATCATGGATATAATATAAAATAAACATCATATAAATTATAGGCTTCCACTTAGGTCATAGATCCTCAAATGCATCACTATAACTTACTTACCCAGAACTATCAATTTATCTTGAAGCACAATCATGGTGAGAATGACCTTAAACACTTGTATGACCAATTTTAGAGACTTAAAATGAATTTTTATGATATTATGATATCATTATAAAACTATAATATAAAAATATAACATGGTCAAATGGTAATATTGATCTTACAGACCAATCTCATAACATTAGGCTTTCATTGTCTCATCTACACTAGATAGGTCAACTTATGATAAATATTTTCATCATATATAATGACCTATAAAAATTATATACAACATAAAAATGTCTTAAAATTATTTTATGACATACTCATGTACCTATATTCATCCCTATTCAATGACAACACATCCTAATCAACTTCTCACTTATGCCTAGTTTTCTCACTATTTGCACCATTAGGCCTATTAGTCACTAGTCAATTTGGATGACTAGTTTATCATAATTGAGGTCTAGAACCTGCTCATAAACAAACATGGAAATAAAATAAAATTATCAATATTATTCAATCTATTATTTTTATAAATAAGGCCTTTCCTATAGGTTCCACTCACTTGCTTGACAAACCAATCACACCTAGAGATGCTTGGGAAAATTGAATAAAAAATACAATCACTTAACTATCCATACTAATCCATTCTAATCATTTTAGAACAAATTCTTTCATATCATTTCAATATTAGGGTTATTTGAGGGTTTAAACCATCTTCCAATATTAACAATCATTCATAAATACTAGCCCATCATTCCAAAAACTAATTCTTGGAAATTTGATCTAGGATCCTTAACCATATTACATGAATATATCAGGTTCTCATGAAATGTTACACATGCCAATGAACACCTAAAATTCCTTCTTATGTTGAAAACCCTTCATTTTGTGCACTCGAGTGACCTTAAAACACATTTTCATGCCTTTTATTGCAAACCATAACTTCAAACTTTGTGATCATACTTGAAAAAAAATATCATACCTATGATAACACTCACTTTTCGATAATATCCTTGTAAATATAACCTCATACCCCATTAGGCCATGCTCTCTCTCTCTCTCTCTCTCTCTCTCTCTCTCTCTCTCTCTCTCTCTCTCTCTCTCTCTCTCTCTCTCTCTCTCTCTCTCTCTCTCTCTCTCTCTCTCTCTCTCTCTCTCTCTCTCGGCCTTGACATGCAAGTCACATTAGGCCTTAAAATTGACCTTCTAACCACTGTTAAGGATATAAACACCTCATATAAAAACTAAATAAACCAATTTCATTATAAAACACTAATTTAAATCCTTTATATTCCTTGACAACACCTCATGACAGCTCATTACATCAAGCAGGGTCTACAACTAGTCTAGTTGCAAACTTGGGCTTAAGGTATTACCCATGTAGGCTTGCCTTAAAACTCTCTTGAGTTATCTATTACCTCATATTAATTATCAATAAAAATTGTACATATTATTATTCTCTATTCATCTATCTCACCAGGCCACCAAGTTCATACCTTCTCATAAGGTATCTTCATGCGATGACTAGTGTCATGACTAGGCTTCTCAAGCTCTTGAAACTTGAAAAATGACCTTAAAACACTTCTTGATGCTCTTATAACTTTCTCAAATATCTTAAATTTTCTTCAAAATAATTTCATACCTCTTCATGCTCATCATCCACAAGCTCATGAGATGACTATGCTTTTTATGACTAGGCTAATCAAGACACCTTGTACTAAAGGACTAGTATTTAAAACACGTTTACCTTAACATGAATCTTGACATCAACCTTATAAGAATCATTAGGTTTCCTTAAAATTATATGTCAATAAAGAGACATTAGGTTTCCTTCAAATTCTCTCTTGTCACATGGATCATATCTCATAGACCACTCACCATGCATCTTTACCAGATGTACCTTGACATCAACCTTAACATCAAATGGCATAAACTCTGACATCAATGACAACACTTCTCAACACCCTTATGCCTAATAGATTTTCATTGTTTTTTTTTAGACTAGAATGCTAAGGTGTGATATATAATAACATGCCTTGGCTTCACAAAGGGAGCTATTTTATTCATTAACCCATGGTTTTATAATTTTGACTCTTTGGTACGAACCCTTATATCCATCTTAGTATGGCTTAAGTTGTCAAATTTTACTATTTATTTTTTTATGATGTTATCCCTAAGATAAATTGGTAATACTATTAGAAAATTAATTTATATGACTAAGCATATTGATAGTAAATTCAAAACAATGTGTGATAACTTATGTATGGAGCTAGATTTGGAAAGATCCCTTTGTGCTAATTTTCCTTGGTTTAGGGGTTTCAAAAACCACCCCAAAAGTTGATTATGAAAACATTGATTTTAATGGCTGAAAATGTTTTAAATATGATTGGTTGTTTCATCCCCATGCACACAAACTCCAATTCAAAATTGTTAGAATTTAATTCTATCACTTCTAATAAAGTTTTTTCAGGTGGTGAACATAAGAAAAAGCAAAGGCCACCTATTGGAATGGTTATTTCAAAGAGAATACTTGTGTAGCACCTCATATTAAAGTGAAATTTAAAGATGGAAAAAGAACCTAGTCTTTCTTCAAAATAATATGTAAAATATGTACGTATACATTAACCATAGTCCCAATCAATAATTTTGTTGGAAAGTGTGGTACCTCTTCTAAAGAGTTACACATACTAGATACGTGAATACATAAAATAAGTGTAAGACTTTGAGTACGAATTTTGAAGAGGGACAAGATATGTAACTTTGAATCATTACATTAAGAACATGGGTAGAAAAAGAAATAGCATGATATTTAAATTAATGGCTTATTTTTTTCCTTTTCACTTTGGTTTGGATTTATTTTTAGAAATAATACATGTATGTTGTGGAAATACAATAGCACACAAACATTTTTTCATTAATCTTAAGTACATATAAAAAAATCTAGATCATGCTAAAATCATGGATGTTCTTATATTTAGCATGCATTCTTGTTAGTATATATTTAATGTCGGATCATACAATTTACCTACAATATGATATGTTAGTAAGAATCCAAAGGTGGTTCTTGAGAATCAATCAAGAAAGAAGCAAATATTTTCTTAAAAAAACTCAAAACTTGATGTAAAATAAAGTTTTAATATTGACATCTTTGAGATTAATATTTTTTTACTTAAAATGATATTATATGGTCAAGTGCATGGAACTTTGGTATCAAAATATGGTCTTAAGTGAATTTGAATTTCCTAAAAAAATTGAAACTTGAACAGATGGGAAACATTCAAGTAGTATAGATCTTGTAAATGGGAAACATTCATCTTATAAAGCCCATAGAACTAACCTTTATCCCTCTGACCACTAGGTCAAAATATATGTCTATTGGGTGATGGTCAAATATATTATATGATACTACCTTGACTACATTATCATAATATTAATACACAATCCTATGAGAATTTTTGTTCATTGAAATTTTTTCCAATAATAAATGCATTCCTTCACTTTTTGATTAATACAATATATGCACTAAATTTCCCTATTATCCTTATGTTTCCTCAAAGGATCCACCACAGTCAAAATTCTTTTTAGCTCAGAATAATAGAAAATATCATCACCTTTCCAATAAAAGGTGTGGCTCTCAACTATATCCTCTTTTCCTCTGTTATATTGAAACTCCCTCAACTACCCTAAGGACTTTGTCTAGATGATCAACTAATCAATTTTATTAAGCTATCCTTTCATGATAAAAAATTAGATCACACATTGATACATTCCTTAATTTCACACCACCTATATTACAAAAAGAATAACCCCTTTTATCACCTTATGCATCCAATTTTTATTCATCATTGCCATTTCCCCTCCTTTTCTATGGTCATGGTTTATGTCAACAGGAAGTGAGCCCCACCATATGTAATTGAGGGCCCATTCTGGTTTTCAACATCTAAACTTGACTTCTTAAATAATTATGAAGTGTGTCCTACAATAGTATTTATAAATATCCACAATATCCCTTTCAAAGAATCAATACATTTTTTTGAGGCTTCTAAAACTTTTCAACAAAGTGGGAAACTTTATTTCCATAACTCTTTTTACTATTAAGGAAGGTCTTTGATTTCATTTTTCCTTTAATAAATATACCTACTATTATCTTCTTCAACTTGAGAAGGTTCCATGATACATGACCTCTCCTTAATGGTCCAACATTTAAATTATAGCTCAATAATTCATATAAATTTGATATATCTACTTGAAAAATCTCTCTTCAGACAAGCCTTATAAAGTTAACATCTGAGCCTATGTACCAATAGGCATAGACTTAACATCCTTATGGAAGCACACAATTTTATTTGACAAGTAGGGACAAATTTTGTTTAAAATACTCAATCACCATAAATAAAGTGGGGAGAAATCATCATGAAAATTTTCCATACTTCTATAATAATCCCCTAAAATCCAACCAAAACATTTTTCCATTTATGAAAAAGATCCAGTTCCCAATAAAACTTAATTAATTTTTACATAATTTTATCTTCATCTATATCATGCTTTATAAGACCTTAACGTCATGTAAAGAAGATATCAACCTCAATCTGACTACTAGAACATGTTCACTAAGATTGACTCTTAATATTGGTCTATGGCAACTAGCATTGGATTCCAATAAGGTATTATGACCATAATAATCATGTTTCCACTACTAACTTCCTTATCATAATTAATCAGTTTAGGGTTTCTAGTAAGTGATTCATGAATGATTTTACATAAACACCACTCCTATAAACTATTATTTAAATAGAGATTCCTCTATTTTCCTTATCACTTTGATAATTTTAGCATGTAGACCTAGAAACTTAGAGTACAAGGCAAAAATATAATTTCCATGGTTTTAGCCTTAACTACTAGGAATTAATCATATGTTTGAACCCAAGTTGTAGATCTTATCAAAAAGGACATGGAAAGTTACTCAAGACCATCCATTAGGTTAGAAGTCTAGCTATAAACTTCTCCATACTTAATAAGAAACCTTAAAAGCATCACATCCCATACAATAACTAGAATGAGTTTAAGCCCATAAGTCTGATTTGTAGGTCTACCTCTAACAAGTGAGAAAACATTCCATGATAAATCACTTAAATTTTACACTAGAATCACCGAATTATGAATATTACCTTCTAGTTTGGTTAGATTATGAAATAAATCTATCAAATTAGAAACATCACAGGTGTAGAATGTCTAAGCTAGAATGATTCTTAATGTCACAAACAATTATGGTATACCTAGTACTCTACTACTATAGATCTCATAATTATATCTATGTGTTGCATGTATGTCTTAAATGGAAATGTGAGTATAATTTTCTATAATCTAGCTCTGAGTTTAACAATTTTTGTACATCTTTATCAACATGGACTATGTTCTTAAAGCATACTTCCATAATAATTGATATCAGAATATTAGTAGTAAATATGGGGTGAGTTCTAAAGGATAATAACTGATAAGAACCCATAGTAAAGCTCATTTGACACACATTTCGTTGGAAACACTTCCTATACCCATAGATGGATGAATAAGTGTTATTTCATCAATATCAATGGGAAGATTAATAGTGAAGGTGCATATTGTGAACTATCTACATAGGGGGTGAGATAGTCCAAAAACTATTTTGAGCCATGTTCTTACCATTTTACAAGCAATGATCTATGTTATTGCCATTTTGTGAGTTAAACCATTCTGCATCTCTTAATCCTCCTACGAGTTGAGATGTCAAAAATCCCCAAAAATAGAATACATCATGAATTAGATTGGTCTAATTGTATGTGATCTAACTCTAAGAAACTATTAAAAAGATAACAAGTGTGCAATATGATTGGTCTAATTACACCTATTGTCATAATAGATCAAATTCCTATCACATTAGAGGATTAGATGAAAACTAAATTTGTGATATAATGGGACTCTTTTTCATATAAGTTGATGCCTTTTGGTCTCAAAAATCCTCTTGTTGTATTTATAGATCCATTATCACTACTTTTAAGGATTTCATTCACATTTTCTTGGAAGTATATCTAAAATTTTGGGTTTGCTCTCTTTTTTCAAAGGTCATCTTTCAATGTTGTGAATCATGCTGGAAAGGTATAGGGATCTATAAATAACACTAAATTTGAAGAAATTTTTTTCACACCTTATGGCATCCTTCTAGGACATGTTTATAGTGATGGGGTCCTTGTAGATCAATCAAATATCATAGTAATTGTGGGATTATGACCTCCAATCAACTCCTCTAAATCTTAATCATTCATAGGACATAATTGGTATTATCATAAGTTTATTATAGGATATGCTACCATATTAGCACCACTAGAGAAGTTACCATGAAAAGAAATAAAGTCTTAATGGACTTTTAAATGTCAATCAACTTTCATTGATTTAAAGTAGAGATTAGTAACATCTCCAATCCTAATATTCCCCAATTAGAATAATCATTTTCATGTTTGTGTGGATGAAATTAGAATAGTAATGGGAGCAATATTCACTCAACCAAAGGATGAAGGTCTTGATCATGCCATTTATTTTGTAAGCCAAACATATACTCTATATTTCTTTTCTGAACTATCTACATAGGTGTTGAGATAGTCCCAAAAATATTTCTCTTTGAAAGGTTTAGATGTCAAAAATCCCAAAAATAGTAGTGAGCAAATGAAAATGTAAGAAGATCATTCAAGGAGATATAGACGTGAGAAGAAAATTTTGATATTCTAACAAGGGCAGATTTTGTGAAGAAGTTTACATGAGTATCCTTCATTGGATTAAATTCAAGAAGGTAAAATACTTTGTTTGTTTTGGAGGTTGGTGCCTCATATTAAAGAGATTGGTGTCTCTTTCTAAGTTTATGATTAGCAGTGGGGATTGGTGTCTCCAGTAGGTTAGTGCTAGAAAAATATTTATCTAGAGGGGATTAGTGTCTCTAATAGATTGGTACCTACAAATTTTCTAATAGATTTTTACATTTTGGTTTTTTTACTGTCATGTCCCCAATTTCTGCCCTTCCTTAGTGACAACATTTCTACCAGGGTTAGTCTATTATATGGTTCCCATAGGCTAGTAGAGTGTAGAGGGAACCAACCCAGGGGATTTGAGAGCCATGAATGAGCCTCCTAAGTAGTTTGGAGTAGTAGAAAATAGTTTCCTATAATTAAGGAGGGATTCATAATTTGTAGGGATTGACTAGGAGTGGTCTAAGAGGCATTTGGAGACCTCAGCGAACATTTTGGAGACTTAGAGTGCATCTCCTATTTTTTAGGAGGAACTACCAGTTTGGTGATAGTTCTCCCAGAGGTGCACACAATAGGGGAGAGTCATTGGGACTCAATTTTGGTTATTCAGTGTTGGAGACTTGGTGTTCTGGCAGTTATTGATTAGTTGGGAGACTTTCCTTGTTTTAAGGAGGTAGTTCTTACATTTATGGGGGTTATTCATACTTTTTAGGAGGTATGATCATGCCTAAGGTTGGGACTCCATGGGATTACTCTTTGGGTTTAGTTTCAGAGGGATAGGGCTTGTTTCCTAGATTTTAGGAGCATCCCTAGATTTTAGAGATGAGACTACCAGTGGATCCTTGATTTCTGACTTCAGTCATAGACAGGTGACAGGTTGATTTATTGGTTCATGATGTCAGTTGGACACTTTGTGGCTATTTGGGTTATATTCTTAATATTTCCTAAGTTTTTGTCTTTTTTTTAAATAAGGCTAAGTTTATCACCATTTTGGGGTAATAAGGGTTTTTTGGCCTCATCTAGATGCATGCATAGGGGTATAATAGCTCATTGGAAATGTCTCAGAATTTCCTAAATATTTCATTCTTAAGTTAGAACCTTTCAGTGGATGGATCTATTTTAATATGGAAAAAGGAACAATTTCCTATGCACTTGGCCTCTTAAAAAGGAATTATAACAATTATGACTTAAGCGCTCCTTAGTTCACTTTTAGGGGTCAAATTAGTAAGAAGATGCTATAAGAGGAAATTAGAAGATGAGAATGATTATCATTGACATATTATATTTTTGGGTGAAGTGCGCTTTGGAGGTGTTTTAGCATTGGGACGCCAAACCCCAATTGCTGGCCTGTTGGGATGTAGCCCCCATACAGGGTTTGTGATTATTCAGATTCATTAGGAGATTTGTTCTATTTTCCTTTGGTAGGCACTGGAATTTTTGAAAGAATGTAGCAGATATAAAGGGGCGACTTTAGATTGTGAGGATTCTATTAGTACTGCTGTACCTGGCCGCTTCTGTAAATTGTACGGCTGTACTTGACAGCCATTTCTGATCACAACAACGCATCAACAAGGGATTCATTCAGTTGGCTGCCATTATTTTCTAGTTTATATTATCTTCAATGATTCAAGTTGGTTTTTTATCATTGTATTCCATTGGAATTATTGGCAATCTATAATCGGCTCATTATTTGATTAAATATCTAGAAATTTTGCTCATTCAAATTTGGATTTGGTTGTTCTTAGGTTTTATTTCCATAAATTGTTTATGCTTTTGCATTTCAATTATTTACTTGTTGCAAAAATCCATCAAAAAAACCAAAAATGAAAGAAAAACACAATTTCAAAAATACAAAATTATAGCAGTTCTATAGAAGGGATCCCTCAGGGATCTTTCAGTGGTATCAGAGCTGTGCATCCTGCCAGCCTGTGTGGTTTTGTGTTGTGGGATTCCTCATGAAATTATTTTGTTAGTAGATTGTTTCAAAATGGGAAAACTCTACAAAATGTTTGGGCTTACACCACCCAACATTCCTCTAAAAGAGGAATAGAGGAATCAGGGTGATGAAGAGAGAGAAATGATGAGAACCCTCATCAACACTCAGCCTAGGATTGCTCAGACCTTAGACAAGATACAAGATGCCTTGGACCAGTTGGAATTAGATCAAGGCAGATGGAATAGATAAATATCTATGGCAGGTAGTTAGTGTAGTCACCAGTCACATGCATCAGACAAGAACCCCCTTCAGTCCCCTAGGTGTGGACAATTTACAGGGTATGCAGAAGAAAGGCATGAAGATGTGTTATCATTTGAGTTGCAGCCTAGGAAAAACAAAAATCAGTCATCATGTGGGAATCCTAAAGAAGAAATAACTCTAAAATAGAAAGAGACACATAGCACACCATTGATTCATCAAGTTGAACACAAAATGGAAGAGATTACAATCATGGATCAGCCCATTAGGGATGTTGAAAGCATGTCTCCAAGGTCTAGTACCTATTCTAATTTTTACAACAGCAGTTCTAGTCATGTGGTGTAATATCCCCTTCAAACAGGAAATATAGCAACACAAAAATCTGAACCTAGATATAATCGCTGTTGAATAAATTCAGAAAGATCACAATAATATAGTCTCTTAATAACAAATTACAGATTGTGTCACTTGTCCTTCTAAATTATTACAATTGCAGTCCTCTAATATGCATATAAATATGAAATACAGTCTTGAAAACCCTGGCTTTGCAAATCTGGAAGTGCAAATTGAATTCTGGAAAGTCTCGGCCCTTCTGTGTCGACACACAGTCGCCGTCGTCGGTCGATATATCGCCGACGTCGGTATCTGTCGGTCGGCTTTCTGTCGACGTCGGTCTTCAGTCGACCGATGTCGGTCACTGAAACCCTCTGTCTGCCGAGGTCGGTTCCTGAGCTGATCTGTACGGGCCTGTACGGACCTTGTACGGCCGCCAATTACGCACAACTTCCCTATTTTCAACCCCTAATCCGAAATATACTTTTCTAGCACAGAAGATCTCTAGCTGTATAATTTATTGAATCAAAACTAAATAAAGAAATACCTGGAATAGCTGTAATAACTTCTGTATGAAGTTATCTCTCAAACCTGAAATTCTGTGATAACTTCTGGATGAAGTTATCTCACACTTTGGCAATAGATCAGCTGATATTCCACAGCCTCTTAATTGCACACACTGAAGAGGGAACGTTCTCCAATGCAAATGGAATCCTTGAACCCTAGGCTCAGTCTTCACAGAAGAAATTCTCCAAAATCAATATCAATAATCAATAGCATAATCAACAATGGCCTCCATGAGAAACCCTTATACCCTCAAAAGATATGCTTGCCCTAATTAGGGTTTCTTAAATTAGAATTAGGGTTTCTAATTAAAATTAGGCTAAATAATTAATATTTGATTAAATCAATCAAATATTAATATCTCCCTCAATACATGTCGGATCCACGAACCGATCGAAGCTAGTGAATCAGGGAGTGATTCCGCACATAACCATACCACAATAAAGGCACTCCGCTGCATATCAAATATCCCTAAAAAGTAGGAGCTCAGGCCAAATGTGTCTGAAATACCCTGAATGAAAATCAAATGTAGAAATCTTGTGAATCAAAGTCGAGCCAAGCTCCATTATGACCCTCTATCCATCCTATTAGCCTATGAAGGTCGCATAATAGGCTAACCATGAACTCAGAACATGTCACCTAAAAAGGGGGACATGACAATCCGCCCCTCCTGAAATTGCTTGCCCTCAAGCAATCACTGTATGACAAAACAATCAATCCACCTGGATCCCAAATATAATTTTGACCTCCACCACTGTCAATTAACACGACCCCCATGCCATGTCCATCCCAACTCTCATGTAATGGTGTCACATCATCTCTAGTACTAAGATAAGCACTCCAACATCCAATCCATAAATGAAAATCAGCAAGCAAACTCCTTACCTGAATAATATATGAAACAGGATAGTGAAGACTAGAAATAGTAATATCATCATCAACCTGTGATCCGGCTGTAACAGAAAGTTGAGTCCTCACCACATGTGACAACTCCTGAACTGAGCTCACCTCAAGACCAAGCTTGTCCTCGTACCTCTCCTGTACTGGTGCCAATGTGCTCTTGGCATCACCCTCTATCATGTTATGTGGTATAGGTACCTCCATCCGATGAAAAAACATATATCTGAAGCTGCTGCCCCGTATTGCCTTAAGAATATGTGTCGTCCCATCAACATTAAAGAGAACCTCCATGTCCTTGAGACGAAGAGTAACTTCCTCAAATGAATGAAGCCACTTCATACCCAAGACTAAGTCTATATCCCCCATGTTTACCACATAATAATCAGCGTTGAACTCATAGTTGTTCAAGCGCAATGGGAGGTCTCTAATCATACGCTCACACTTAAGAGTGTGACCATCAGCTACCTTAACTCTGATGCCCTCAAAACCTTCTGTAGTGAGTCCACGCTTCTCCACAAACCTAGCATCTATGAAATTGTGAGTGGCTCCTGTATCAAGAAGGGTGATAACCTTCTGCCCTGCCAAAACTCCACGGAGTCTGAATGACTCATCTGACTGTATGCTGGATATGCGGGCCTCCTGTAGGTGAAGCTCTAACTCTGCCTCTGCCCCCTCAGCACTGTTATGCTGTTCGGAATCCTTAGAATCTGACTCCTCATAATATATCCACATCATACGATTCGCCTTGCCCTTAGGCCTCAAAGGACAATCGTGATGGATATCATATGGTCCCTTGCAGTAGAAGCAAAGCTTCTTCCTGCGTAGATCATTAAGCGCCTCACGATCCAAAGGTGGTGCTGCTGGATTGGCCTTTGAATCATTTTTAACTCCGGATTTATCTATGTTAAAATCCGGTCTCTCCGTATCCCCGTGGGAGTGCTTATGATCTCTAGAAGAAGAAGTACCTTTGGTGTTAAATTTATTGGATGGGGCTGCCATCTCCATATCACGTGCCTTCCTCATAGCTACCTGTAATGAAGGAGGATCAAAGGCTTTGATCCAACCCCTCAATGGCTCTGTCAATCCCTCTATAAAGAGAACTACCAATCTACGCTCTGAAATATTGGGTACCATGACTGCTAATCTCTGAAACTCACCAATGAAGGACTCCAAGCTACCTGTTTGTCTCAACTGTGCCAGATCTCGGAAGTAAACCTCGGGATCTCTCCTGTCAAACCGCTCAACCAATCTATCCACAAAGTCCTGGTACTCTGTCACTTGATTATGCTGAAGTGTTACCATACCATGGTACCACCAATCATGTGCTACTCCATCTAAGTGCAAAGTGGCGTATTTGATGGCATCTATCTCTGACATTGGTCTCAACGCCAAAAAGGTGTCAAGCTTATGAACCCAAGCTTGCGCTGTCATCTTACCGCTGCCGTCAAAAGTAGTCAAAGAAAGCTTACCAGTAGCCTTCTGTAGCTCACTGAATTGGACTCTAGGTCTCCTGTCCTGTCTAGCCAATCTATAGTGCTCTCTCCTCAAATTGACAAAACGATCAAAGGTTGTTCTCTCCTAGATATGAGGAGGTAATAAGTCCCACTCATCATTTGCAGCCATGTAAACATCTGCAAATGGAGAATTCCCTGCCTCCTCATCTGCTGGTACCTCTGGTTCTTCTTGAATAAATGAAGGGCGTGTAGGTCTATCCGCTGTCCTGGAGTGAGTCTGTTGTGGTCTCTGATTAACCGTAGCACTCCTATCATCTCTTTGGTCCCTGTTCTGTCCATCAGGTGCATTCATTCTCTCTATCATGGTCATAAGTCCCTGTAGTGTCTGAGTCATCTGCTGTTGGCTTATCATCATAGCACGCTGAAACTCTCTGGTGGCCTGATCAACATCATACCTATGGCCCCTGGGTGGGCTGCCCTCACGTCTGTCACTCATGATGATCGGTCTCTGATCTAACAACTGGATACCTTCAAGCAAGGCTCGGCTGTGTGTGTTATACCTGTGTGGTCCCAACTCTTGTGGCTGCATAAGATCTATAGACCCTCAGGCTGGCAGGATTTAGCTCTGATACCATTGTAATATCCCCTTCAAACAGGAAATATAGCAACACAAAAAATCTGAACCTAGATATAATCGCTGTTGAATAAATTCAGAAAGATCACAATAATATAGTCTCTTAATAACAAATTACAGATTGTGTCACTTGTCCTTCTAAATTATTACAATTGCAGTCCTCTAATATGCATATAAATATGAAATACAGTCTTGAAAACCCTGGCTTTGCAAATCTGGAAGTGCAAATTGAATTCTGGAAAGTCTCGGCCCTTCTGTGTCGACACACAGTCGCCGTCGTCGGTCGATATATCGCCGACGTCGGTATCTGTCGGTCGGCTTTCTGTCGACGTCGGTCTTCAGTCGACCGATGTCGGTCACTGAAACCCTCTGTCTGCCGAGGTCGGTTCCTGAGCTGATCTGTACGGGCCTGTACGGACCTTGTACGGCCGCCAATTACGCACAACTTCCCTATTTTCAACCCCTAATCCGAAATATACTTTTCTAGCACAGAAGATCTCTAGCTGTATAATTTATTGAATCAAAACTAAATAAAGAAATACCTGGAATAGCTGTAATAACTTCTGTATGAAGTTATCTCTCAAACCTGAAATTCTGTGATAACTTCTGGATGAAGTTATCTCACACTTTGGCAATAGATCAGCTGATATTCCACAGCCTCTTAATTGCACACACTGAAGAGGGAACGTTCTCCAATGCAAATGGAATCCTTGAACCCTAGGCTCAGTCTTCACAGAAGAAATTCTCCAAAATCAATATCAATAATCAATAGCATAATCAACAATGGCCTCCATGAGAAACCCTTATACCCTCAAAAGATATGCTTGCCCTAATTAGGGTTTCTTAAATTAGAATTAGGGTTTCTAATTAAAATTAGGCTAAATAATTAATATTTGATTAAATCAATCAAATATTAATATCTCCCTCAATACATGTCGGATCCACGAACCGATCGAAGCTAGTGAATCAGGGAGTGATTCCGCACATAACCATACCACAATAAAGGCGCTCCGCTGCATATCAAATATCCCTAAAAAGTAGGAGCTCAGGCCAAATGTGTCTGAAATACCCTGAATGAAAATCAAATGTAGAAATCTTGTGAATCAAAGTCGAGCCAAGCTCCATTATGACCCTCTATCCATCCTATTAGCCTATGAAGGTCGCATAATAGGCTAACCATGAACTCAGAACATGTCACCTAAAAAGGGGGACATGACATGTGGTATCATCCATTTCACATGAAGGTAATGAGGTTGTTGAGTCTTCCTATGGTGGTACTCCAGTTAAGTGTGTTGCACATGAGATCTATATTGTGGATTCAAACCACAAAGGTTCTAATTTTGTTTACCCCACCTTGGAAGATGTGAAAAAGGCTCAAGAGATGTGCAATGGATGGTCACATAGAGCTAAGAAGGCCAAGATGCTTGCTGCCCAAGCAAGACAACACTTACAAGAGGTCAAGGAAACATGCAATCAGCTTGATAATGCAAGAAGACAAAGAGAGTCATACATTAGATAATTACTTCTTCCAAGGGAAGAAAGTGAGGATGTTGAGCATTCAAAGAAAGAGCTTCTTAAGTAAGTCCACAAGAAGAGCATGTTGAGATGTGTGAAGAGGAAAAGAGTTATGACCTAGAAAATTTAGTTCGGTCTAGTTTGCATCATGAAGTTTATGATGTTCCTCTTTTAAAGAGCCCCTTAAAGGCTCTAAACAATGATGATATTGGTTACACACTTGATGGACCAGCCACAAGTGTTATTTTCATTTGTGTGGAATGGAACATTATTGATTTTGACTTGGTTAGTCATACATCATCTACAATGGAAGGACAATTGTTAAGATCATATGAATCATCTTGTCTTAAAGAGATGATTAGGGAGACTAAGAGGTTGCTTACTAAGAAGATATTGCATTTTGATAATGTTTGGTTTGTTTGGCACACTACACCTTGGAGTTTGTTAGTAATGGATTTATCACCTCTTCCATATGATAGAGCAGCGATGTACCTTTTGATTGAATATTTAGACTTTTAGATATTACATTGGGCTTTCAAGATCAGAATAGAAGGGACTTCGTTGGTTGCATGGTTAAACAAAACATTTACTTAACAACCTTTAATGAAGTCACACTAATTTGTGGAAATATAGGTAAAGTTGCAGCAGCTGTTTGGAGGATTTGGAAAAGTATTCAACAAACTTTCCTTGATGATGATTGGCTCATTTGTGAATTCCTCATAGCATTGGTTGTTGGTATTAATTTTGGCTTCATTTGGAGTGAAGTTCTTAGTTGGTTAGATGAGGTACAGGTTCACAACAACAACATAATGAGTATCAACATGCTGGAGGGATGTGTTAGTGCAAAGATTTGGGATCTTGGTATCAACATGTGTTGGGCATTTCTTCAGTGGATTCATGTTGAGTTGCTTCACTTTTGGTATACATATGTTTATATCAGAGTAGCACAGTGGTTGGGTGGAGCAACATTTCTCAGATTGATATGGGATACATGAATTGATAATCCTACAATTTTGGGTACAAATGACACATGCTTTGGTTTTTCTCATAATGGCATACATACTTCATCTTCAAATTTTTCATCTACATCCATTGATATGGAAGTGGTATCCTTGTTGATTGGTGACTCCATAGTCTTTGATTTCTTATGGACTAGTGGCTGTCCAAGCTAGAATCATTTACTACTTGACTTGGCATTGACTACATCCATGATTCAGTATGAGGGCATTGAGGAGTGTTTCTTTTGGATTTTTTTTGTTTGGCATTGGTATGATGACATCTATGATATCATTCAAGTTACTGGTCAGAATTATATCAGCATTGCTAGGTGGTCATGTGGGTTGGAATACTGGTTTATGGGAGTTCACTTTCACACCTTCTTGCTAGTCTGATTCATTATATGTATGTTTCATGGAGTGCGGTTGAGACACTTCTTCATCTCATTCAGCACATTTGGTATTTTGGCTTGGGATCTAGGCCTTGGTCTCATTGATACATTGGTGCTTCAGGATCCTAGTGAGTTGCTTCATGGTTTGGAGTGTTTGGGCATATTTTTCAGAATGGAACAGTTAGTTGTTTGGTGGGGAGATGTTGAGGCATACATGCGATGGTTGAGCATGATATTTGTTCAGTCACACCAGATGGAAACAAGCTCTAGGATTGAAATTATGGATCTTGATGAGAGGCATTGGTAGTATGGGTTTGCATGTCTATTTAGAGGGATACAATATCTGCATGGTGTTCCCTTTTGAGGCTGATTTGGAATCTTGGAATCACTTGGATTTACAGTTCAATAGTTGAGGATGTGGAAGCCAATGTTGGCTTACTAGAGTTTTCACCTTTAGTGTTCCAGTTTGGTTCTTTCAGAGAACATTTCATTGAGGAGTTGATAGAGTTGGTACAGTATTTGATTGCTCTTCCTTCAAGTGGTTTTCAGGAGGTTACTTGTTTGGGTGTAGTACAGGATAGTGTTTCTAGAAGATGGTACTACAAACCTTCCATGATGGCTTGGGACCTTGGGATCATTCTTGGTTATGGTATGGACTTTCCTGATGTTTGTGGAGTTGGATTGACATTGCTTGAGGACAAGAAATATTTGGGAAGGGAGGACTGTCATGTCCCCAATTTTTGCCCTTCCTTAGTGACAACATTTCTAACAGGGTTGGTCTATTATCTGGTTCCCATAGGCCAACAGAGCATAGAGGGAACCAACACAGGGGCTTTAAGAGTCATGCATGAGCCTCCTAAGTAGTTTGGAGCAGTAGGCAATAGTTTCCTACAATTAAGGAGGGATTCCTAATTTGTATGGATTGACTAGGAGTGGTCTAGGAGGCATTTGGAGACATCGATGAATGTTTTGGAGACTTAGAGTGCATCTCCTATTTTTAGGAAGCATTCCTATTTTTTAGGAGGAACTACCAGTTTGGTGATAGTTCTCTCAGAGGTGCACACAGTAGGGGAGAGTCATTGGGACCCAATGTTGGTTATTCAGTGTTGGGGACTTGGTGTTCTAGTAGTTATTGATTAGTTGGGAGACTTTCCTTGTTTTTAGGAGGTAATTCCTACATTTATGGGGGTTATTCCTACTTTGTAGGAGGTATGATCATGCCCATGGTTGGGACTCCATGAGATTACTCTTTGGGTTCAGTTTCAGAGGGATAGGGCTTGTTTCCTAGATTTTAAGAGCATCCCTAGATTTTAGGGATGAGACTGCCAGTGGATCCTTGATTTCTGACTTCGGTCACAGATAGGTGACAGGCTGATTTGTTGGTTTGTGATGTCAGTTGGACACTTTGTGTCTACTTGGGTTATATTCTTAATATTTCCTAAGTTTCTGTCTTTTTTTTAAATAAGGCTAAGTTTATAGCCATTTTGGGGTAATAAGGGGTTTTTGGCCTCATTTGGATGCATGCACAGGGGTGTAATAGCTTGTTGGAAAGGTCTCAGACTTTCCTAAATATTTCATTCTTAAGTCAGAACCTTTTAGTGGATGGATCTCTTATAATATGGAAAAAGGAACAATTTTCTATGCACTTGGCCTCTTAAAAAGGAATTATAACAATTATGACTTAAGCGCTCCTTGGCTCGCTTTTAGGGGTTGACTTAGTAAGAAGAGGCTATAAGAGGCAATTAGAAGATGAGAATGATTATCATTGACATATTATATTTTTGGGTGAAGTGCGCTTTGGAGGCGTTTTAGCATTGGGACGCCAAACCCCAATTGCTGGCCTGTTGGGACGTAGCCCCCATACAGGGTTTGTGATTATTCAAATTCATTGGGAGATTTGTTCTATTTTCCTTTGGTAGGCATTGGAATTTTTGATAGAATGCAGTAGATATAAAGGGGTGACTTCAGATTGTGAGGATTTTATTAGTACTGTTGTACCTGGCTGCTTTTGTAAACCATATGGCTGCACTTGACAGCCATTTCTGATCACAACAGCGCATCAATAAGGGATTCATTTAGCTGGCCACCATTCTTTTTTGGTTTAGATTATATTCAGTGATTTAGGTTGGCTGTTTATCATTGTATTCCACCAAAATTATTGACAATCTGTAATCGACTCATTATTTGAGTAAATATCTAGAAATTTTGCTCATTCAAATTTTGATTTGGTTGTTCTTAGGTTTTATTTCCATAAGTTGTTTATGCTTTTGCATTTCAATTATTTATTTGTTGCAAAAATCCATCAAAAAAACCAAAAACAAAAGAAAAACACAATTTCAAAAATACAAAATTACAGCAGTTCTATAGAAGGGATCCGTCAGGGATCTTTCATTCACAAAAAGGTTTTCCACATAAATCTTTTCTATTAATTGTGTTATAGTATGTGAATGGTGTTATTATGTTTATTAAGTAAAATATTAACTTATACTTATTCACCCACATCTCAATATAAGTTTGTGCTTAACATTTATTGGCCACCTATGGCTAGTTATTTTGGACTTTGATTTCTCTTGAGGAATTTATCTCAATCTAGGATTTGAGGTGTGATGTTTTGACCCATTTTTTTGTATGACTAGCATTGCACTATTAGTTTTTTATTTTAAATTAATAGAAATGATTTTCAATAAAAATAATAATTTAAGAATAAAATCAATGCTATATACATGTGTATTTTAGGAAATTCATCTCCAATATTTCCAAAGATAACATGTAAGGATGAATGTACAATAGAAGATTAGATTTCTCTAAATGTGGATCTACAAGTAACTATACTCAAGATGACATGTAATATTACATACAAGAGATCTATAGGAGACAATTTTACTATTAAATCCTTGTTCAAAGATTATAATTTTAAATAAGAACATTTGATTGTTAGAAATATTAGTTCATTACATAAAGAATGATATTTAAAGCAAACCTACTAAACTCATGAATCTAGTAATGCCTCCCTTCCTTTGTTTTCCTTCTTTTGGGAAAGGTTTTATTGTTGAAATTTTTTATTTTCCCATATCA
Source organism: Torreya grandis (assembly GCA_037957365.1). Taxonomy (NCBI): domain Eukaryota; kingdom Viridiplantae; phylum Streptophyta; class Pinopsida; order Cupressales; family Taxaceae; genus Torreya; species Torreya grandis. Next base: position 1,872,659 of record JARHVA010003372.1, on the reverse strand, counting down.
ATTTATTTCAAAGGTGAACACATGTTTAAATTTTCATCTACAACTAGTAAGTAAAGGTTAAGGTTAAATTGTAGTTTTAATAGTTTTTGTCTCCTCTTACTACTTTAAGACAAGCCAAATTTGGTCTCCTCTCATTTATGAAGAGGTGGGATTTTGACCTTGTGCCCAAGAGTTTTTCATTGTGTTTTTTTAAAACTAGAATACAAAGGTGTGAATATAATATTTTTTCTTGATTTCATAAAGGGAGTTAGGTTATTCATGAACCCATGATTTTCTAATTTTGATTCTTTGGTAGGAACCCTTATTTCCATCTTGGTATGGGTTAACTTGTTAAATTTTACTTTGTATTTCTTGGATGATGTTGGCCCTAAAATAAATTGGTAATACTATTAGAAAATTAATTTACCCAAATAAGGATATGGATAGTAAATTCAAAATAATGTGTGCCAACTTATGTGTGGATGCAGATTTGAAAAGAACCCTTTATGTTAATTTTCCTTGGTTCAAGGGTTTCAAAAACCACCCCAAAAGTTGATTATAAAAACATTGATTTTAATGGATGAAAATGGGTTTTTTATGAAATATATCTATATATAAATTTATCAAAATTAATATATAAATAATTCACAAAAAAAAGCTAGTGGTATGGAAGCACGCCATGAAGTCACACTAGGCACAGCCTAGGAACCAAAAATAGAAGCACAATAAACAATTAGGCTCCACCTAGAGACAAGTCATAATTTAATCATAAAATAAAATATTAAGTATCTAATGCAAGGCCAAAAGGTGGAGGATTCATATCATTAGGAACCCAGCCTAAGCTTGATAAGTCATTGCCATCTGGAATTGGCTCCCAACTAGTATATTGAGAAGTGTCTTTGTCATCTTCCTCTTCTTATGTTCGAGTGGGAGGATTGGCCAGAGAGATCTTGTGTAAATTTTATACAATTTTTGATCAACCTATAAGTGGTACTCATAAGCATTTAGGCATAGAGGAGGAGGAGGAGCATCCCAACCATCCTTCCTAGTAGGGGAAGGAGGTGAATTATGCCACCCTCACTACTACCCAAGAGGGGTCATGCACTGGCATGGGGTGCCATTATGAGAGAAGCATTGAGATTGACTATAATGGTTCCCACTACAAGGTGTAAAAGTAATTATGTCCTCTAGTCTATGTTTCTTTGGTAGAGATGGTAGAACTTGAGCCATGGCATAAGGAACATCTCCCCAATGGAAGAAAAGATCTAGAAGGTAACCAAGCTCTATGGTAAATTTGTTGGATTGAACTTGAATTTGTAAGAGAATTATTTAGATGATAGAAGACTTGCTCAAAGAAAAAACATTACAATCTGAAGAAGTATTATTAAACACAACATTCTTTCTTTCTTTCCAAATCCAAAAGAGAATCTATACTCTAAAAGTATGCCAGACTTGGGTGTATTTAAAATGAAACACAAATTTATCTCCAAGGAGGATGTGATACTAATGAAAACATTTAGGATGGAAAGGCCTAAAAAGGTCATGAATCCATGTTTAGACCCTTTGAGCTTTGGAACAATGCTAGAAAAGATGAGGGAAAGTCTCCATATGGCCATAGAAAGGACAAGTGGGGAGGGAAAATACTAACTAGAAAATTATTATACCAATAGGTAGGCCATGGTAAAATATAAACCAAGAAAAATGAGCTACCTTGGGCTTCATGCAATGCCCCCAAATAGTGATAAAGTAGAAGCTCCATGTACTAATAGAATAATGTAGACCCTAACAAGAATTGAGCTTATCCACCACAGGCAAGTGGGGGTAAGCCATCCATAACCAAGTAAAAATGTGTAGTTTCAAAAGGGAGTTTCAACATACCACTTCTAGTCCTTCCACCAAGGATGATTGTAATGTACTAAAATTTGTGGAACATAGTGGGTGGTACAATGTTAAGAATCTCCTGATAGGATTCTTGATCAAAATTGGCTAACCATGCCTCTTCCCAAGATATCCAAGAGTGAGATTACCTATAATAAATATCCTAGATAGTATGGATGCCTCTACAAATTAACTTGAGATCATTGATCTGAGGGACCTCAACCAAGGGAAATTCATTGAAATTAATAATAGGTGACCACCATAGTGAGTGGGTGTTAATACATAGCCCATCTCATAACCATGATCCATTCCAAAGAAGCCATGGCTTGATCTTTTCCCATTCTTTCCAGTTTATTTTCACCAAAAAGGACCCTATGATTTGAATGTGAGATTTAATTATATAAAAATTGGAGAAGTCAAGCCCTTTCTAGGATTTGTTTCCCTTAGTCAAGCCTGAGGAGATGTAGTGTTGGAATAACATCTTCCAAGCTTCCTTGTCTTCAAAGGTCCACACAATCCATTTGGCACATAAGGTAGATCATTATTGAGCTACATAAATGAGCCCCATCCTTTTGGCATCTTACATAAGGCAAAATTATTCTTGGGACACCCTACATAATCATTTACCATGAGGGGAATTGGCCCAAAGGAAGTCCCTAAGTAATTTTGCTCAATTCTGGTAAGATTTATTAGAAGGCACCTAACATGAAGAGTAGTACACATGGGTTGTCACAAGTACTTTCAAGTAGATTTGAAATTTTCCTACTAATGAAAGGGACTTGGTCACCTATTATTATAGTTTTTTGGCAACTCTACAACATATTTCCATAAAAAAGGTGTCAAAGTATCAAAAGCAAAGTAGATGCAAAGAAATTTGAAGATTTCATCATGTTTAATCCAATTCCAACTGTACGTATCAGCCCACGTCAGTGGAGGGAGGTATGATTTCCTATAGTAATGAGTTGTTTCCATTGGATGCTAGATCTAGAGTCCAGGTAGAAGGTGTTGAGAAACTACAACATGTTGTCCACATTGGCCTCATCCTCATTGATATTAAGGAAAGAATAATCTATAAAGTGACTTTTAAGCAATTACATATCTTCATGTGGATTTACTACATCTAAAGGGAGATAAATTCCCTTAATAAGGCCCTTGAATTGGTCATTTTTATGAATATACCCAAAACCCTCAACTATAATCACATACAATTGGGAGCCAAAGGGCACCCTTGGTGAATAGAGAGAAACAATCCAAATTGCTCATAGGTGACTCCATTAATGGAGATAATGGTTGAGGCATCTACAAAAAGCATCTTGATGGTTTGAATGAAGATGGGCCCAAATCTAGGGCTCTAAGCATGGTCAGAATGAATGGCCATTTGATATGGTCATAATCTTTTTCAAACTCAATTTTAATGAACATAGCTTCTTTTTTATACATTATATCCTAGTCCATACCTTCTCAAACTACTATAATGTTATCCAATGTATATCATATTCTAATGAAACCTATTTGTTCATGGCACATGATGTGAGGCAATAGATTGTACAATTAGAGCCTCAGAGCCTTGGAAATTTTTTTTAGGAAACATTCAAGAGGGTGATGGGCTACCAATTATAGATCAACTCAGGATTCCCCTGCTTGGATATGAATTTAATGTTTCCTTTATTTATATTTTTCCTAGATAATGAGTACGAAAGGCTTCTTGGTAAATCTTATGCAAATCACTACCCATAAGATCCCAAAGGGTTTTATAGAATGCATAGGAGAAATGATCAATGCCTAGATCTTTTTCATTTTCCATGTGAGATACTACCTCATGCAAATCATCGATAGTGAGGAGCCTATTGTAAGTCACCCACTAGGTAGGATTGATTTTTCAAGGCACCACTATGAGACATTATTTAAGGGTAATTTCACTCTCAACCAAGGATGCTTGAGCTTTAAACACTTGTTGATAGTGGTAGACAAAGGCTTAAATAATATGCAGTGTCTATGAGAGTTTATTTCCAAACTTAGATATGACTTGGATTTACTACTTTGAGTTCTTGGCTCACAACATTTGAAAAAACTCCTTTGAAGTTTCATCCCCAATCTTGAGCTAATGGAACCTAGCTTTGACTTGAGCTCCCCAAGCATTATAGTTGTTTACAATCTCAATGCAATGTCATGAGGAGGATATTTTAACCTTCAATATCTCATTAAAGGGATCCTTTTGCATTTCTAAATCCACATGGCTCAACTCTAAATAAGTAGCTGAGTAAGAGTGTCTTTGAATTTTAGCAAGTTGGCATCCATAGATTCTCAGAAAATGATAGGTCCTTTAGATGAAAAAGTTTTTAATATGATTGTTTGTTTGTTTGATGCCCATGCACAAAAATATAATTTAAAAATTTTAGAAGTTAATTTTATCACTTCTAATAAAATGTTTTAGGTGGTGAACATAATCAAAGGCAAAGGCCACCTAGTGGAAGGGTGCTTCCAAAGAGAATACTTGTGTAGCACCTCACAGTCAAGAGAAATATAAAGATGGAAAAAAACTAGTCTTTTTTCAAAATAATATGGATAATATCTATGTATACATTAACCATAGTCCCAGTCAGTATTTTTTAAAGAAAGTGTGGTGCCTCTTCTAAAGAGTTACACATACTAGACACATGAAGATATAAAATAAATGTAAGACTTTGACTATGAATTTTAAAGAGGGATAAGATATGCAACCTCAAATCATCACATTAAGCACATGGGTAGAAACAAAAATATCATTCAATTTAAATTAATGTTTTATTTATTTTTATTTTCACTTTGGTTTGGATTTATTTTTATAAAATAATAAATTCATGTTGTGGAAATTCAATAACACATAAACATCTTTTCGGTAATATTAAATACGTATAAAAAATTAAGATCATGATAAAATCATGGATGTTCTTATATTTATTATGCATTCTTGTTAGTATATTTTTAATGTTGGATCATATAATTTACCTGCAATATGATATGTTAGTAATAATCCAAAGGTGGGACTTGAAAAACAATTAATTAAGAAGCAAATATTTTCTTTATAAAACTCAAAACTTGATATAAAATAAATTTTTAATATTGACATCTTTGAGATTAATATTTTTTTTGCTTAAATTAATATTATATGGGCAAGTCTATGGAACTTTGAGACCAAAATATGGTCTTAAGTGAATTTTCTTTTCCTTAAAAAAATGAATTTTGAATAGATGGGAAACATTCAAGTAGTATAGATCTTGTAAATGGGAAACACTCAACTTGTAAAGCCCCTAGAATTGGCCTCCATCCCTCTGACCACTAGCTCAAAAGATATGTCTATTGGTTAACTCTCAAGTAGATTATATGGTACCATCTTGACTACATTATCATAATATTACTACACAATCCTATGAGAATCTTTTTTCATTGAAAATTTTTCCAAATAATAATAAGTGCATTCCTTAAATTTTTTATTATTATCGTATATGCACTAAATTCCCTTGTCATTCTTATGTTTCCTTAGATGATCCACCACAATTAAAATCCTTTTTAGCACACAATAATAGAAAATATCATCACCTTTCCTAGAAAAGGTATGGCTCTCAACTATATCCTCTTTTCCTCTGTTATATTTAAATTCCCTCAACTACCCTAAGGACTTTATCTAGATGGTCAACTAATAAATTTTACTAAGCTATCCTTTCATGATAAAAAAATTGGATCACACACTAATACAATCCTTAATTTCATACCAACTATATTATAATAAGAACAACCCCTTTTGATCACCCTATGTGTCCACTTTTTATTCAACATTTCCATCTCCCCTCCTTTTTTGTGGTCATGATTTATGACAACATGAAGTGAACCATGGCAAATGTAATTGAGAGATGAATATGGCTTACAACATCTAAACATGAATTTTTTAATAAGTATTATGTTTGTCCCATAATAGTATTTTTAAATATCCACACTATCCCTTTCCAAGAATCAACACATTTATGGGAAACTTTATTTCCCTAACTCTTTTCATTGTTAAGGAAGGTCTTTGATTTCATTTTTCCTTGAATAAATATACCTACCAGTAATTTATTCAACTTGAGAAGGTTCCATAGTGTATGGCCTTTCCTTAATGGTCCAACATGTAAATTATAGCCCAAAACCTCATAAATTTTATAGATCTACTTGAAAAATATCTTTTTAGACAAGCCTTATAAAGTTAACATCTGAGCTTAAGCACCAATAGGCATATATTTAACATCCTTATGGAAGCACAAAGTTTTCATTAACAAGTAGGGCCACCTTTTGTTTAAAATCCTCAAGTCCCATAAATAAAGTGGGGACCAATCAGCATGAAAATTTTCCATACTTATATAATAATCCCCTAAAATCAATCCAAAACATTTTTGAAACTATGGAAAGGATCCAATTCTGAATAGAACTTAATTAGTTTCTACATAATATTACCTCCTTCTAGATCATAGTTTATTATACCCTAATGTCATGTAAGGAAGATATCAACTTCAATATGACTACTAAAAACAAGTTAGCTAAGCTCAATTCCTAATATTGGTCTATGATAACTAGCATTAGATTCCAATATGGTATTATGACCACAATAGTCATGTCTCCACTATTGACTTCCTTATCACAATTAATTAGGTTAGGGTGTCTATTAAGCACTTCATGAATGATTTTACATAAACACCACTCCTAGTAACCCTTATTCAAATATATATTCCTCTATTTCCCTTACCACTTTGATAATTTCAGCATGTACACTCAAAAACTTAGAGTACAAGGCAAAAACATAATTTCCAAGGTTGTAGGCTTAACTACTAGGAGTTAATCCTATGTTTGAATCCAAGTTGTAGATTTAATCAAAAAGGATAGGAAAATTTACTCAAGACCATCCTTGATGTTAAAATTTTGGATATAAACTTGTCCATACTCAATAAGCAACCTTAAAGGCATCACATCCAATACAATAATTAGATTAATTTTAGGCCCATAAGTCTGATCTATAGGTTTTCCTCTAATAAGTGAGAAAAAACTATAAGATAAACCACTTAAAGTTGACACTGGAATCATAAAATTATGCATAGCACCTTCTAATTTAGTTAGATTATAAAGTAAATATGTCAAATTAAAAACATCACAAGTGCAGATTATCTAAGCTAACATGAATCTCAATGTCATAAACAATTATGGTATACCCAGTACTCCACATCTATAAATCTCATAAATACATATATACATTACATGTATGTCTTAATTCAAAATGCGAGTATAGTTTTTTTTAATCCAAGTCTGAGATCAACAATTTTTTCACATATTTATCAACATAAACTATGAGTTCTTCAAGGATTCTTCCATAATAATTGATATCAGTATCTTAGTACTTAACATGGAGTGAATTCTAAAGTATAATAGCTTATAATAACCCATGATAAATCTCATTTGACACAAGTATTTAATTTTAAAGGATAATAAGTGATGAAAAATTTTACACATCATCTTTATCAACATGGAGTATGAGTTTTAAAGGATACTTCCATGACAATAATTGAATTAAAATTGTAGTACTTAATTTCCTTTCTTGGAATTAAATAATAATAAGTGATAAGAACCCATGTTATAGCTCATTTGACACCCACATAGAGTTAATTGTATAATTAGGTCATGCCTTTACATTACTTAGGGAAACAACAATTATCTTCCTTAATGACATAGTTTACTCTTGTTTACAATACTATCATACTAATTTCTTAGGTGAATAGTAGTTATCTCCCTTACTAACATTATTTACTCTTGTTTACAATATTATCATATTAATTTCACAACATTGATTAAGGTAACTTAAAACCAAAACATTTTGTTTTGCACAAGTATACATATGAAGGTTTCCATGTAGCTTGCATTCTAAATTTTTTTCCCCAATCCCCTATTCACACAAGGTTTATTCTATAAGAGTAACCTTTAAAAACCATCATACTAGTAAATAGAATAGTACAAGTACAACTAAGAGTATAAATCAAGAGCTCATATTTCATCTCTTTAATCATGATCTAGGATAGTTATCATGGTAATAAAATAATTTATATAATTAGACCTAACTATTTAACAATCCATCATGCTACCATGATATCACCAGAGTTGAAATGAAGCTACAGTTCATGAATGTTTAGGGTAGGGTGATTTTCCTCATGATAGGAGGTAATAAGCTTAAAATGTAACCCATAAACTACAAAGTATAATATTTTAACAACTTAGGGGTTCTCTAATAAATCATGGGTTTCTAATAACACTAGGTTTGGTAAGGAAAATTCCCTATAAGTAATCCTTATCACTATTTTAGGAATCCAAAATGCCCAAGATTTTCACCAAGCCCTGATTAGGTAAATCCAATATCCTTACTAGATTCTCAACCATTAGAAAGGTAATATATCATATTAGACTTGATAGGGTGAATTAGTTTTTTAAAAGGTAAGTCATAAGATTTTTGGGGGCATACAACATTAACCAAGGGGATCTCTATGTCTTATTAACTTCCAATGCAACCCAAGTCAAGAGGGACTTCTACTCTATCTACTAAAGGTTATCTTAGGTCAACACTAAGTTTAACCAAGTGTATATCTATGTCTTATAACACCTTGAGATATTCAGTCCATGTATAATAGATAGGAATTGGTATTATATAGAGGTGGCTTCTACTAAAATATATATGTATATTTTACTCTTATCATAATTACCATGATGAAATAAAACTACTTGAAACCCTAGGATCAGTTAGGATATTTTATTTCCAAGGTACCTAACAAGATTATCTTCTTTACTTAAGATATATTTTGACGATCTCTTAAATATGTTCCCCTGAAAAACACTATTCATAAAATGCATACAACGCGAGTTTGTTAACTATATTTGGTCACGTATGCCTAGTTCTTGGGATTCAATATCATGCCTTGATTTCTATAAGAGAACAATATTTTAGGGCTCTAAAATGGCTTATCTTAGTTATATATTACCATGGTGATAGGGTCACATATTACTCAAAAGGCTTAGTAAGGTCTATCCATCAAGAGTCCAAAATAGAGTTCCTATATTCCTTCCTTTAGGAATACATATTTATTTTATTTTTAAGGAAGAATATCCACAATAGATAATTTAAAAGTTGTGTTATAACATTGGGCCTACCAATAACCTTTTTAAGCATGATTTACTTACTTATTTTTGTTATCTCTTTAGGGTTACCAAAGGTAAGGCCATGATCTCCTTAAGTTGGTACAATCTATATGCAAGTAGGAATTTCATGTAACAAATCCCTATAAGGGAGAACTAGTAGTATTATCTAAGTCCACTTCTTAAAGAAGATAAATATACAATATAAAATAAATTATGGAATACCATATTGTCAATGATCATGCTACTACTCTTCGCTAGGTTTAATTACATTCTTTTTTGAAAATATTAGAAATAGAAATAAGTAAAACATGTTACATATACAATGGTTTAGTTGTATGAAACAAAATATAACATTCATGCATCGAAATATACATACCCTTTTTCAAAATAGTTTTCAAACTCCCAATCTAAATTATTACATATCATGAGTTTCCATCATCACTTTACACATACAATACTCTAGCATATAGTAAATTTTCATGCTTTCCATAGAGAAAAGGAATACAACGTTGTTAAAATCCATTTTTTTTCAATACTATCACTACAAGCTATAAAATATTATGAAAAAGACTTTTAATACTATTTGACATGAGTATGAAAGAAATAAAAACCCATAGCATTAATGTTTCCATGGTAAATCACACACACACACACACACACACACACACACACACACACACACACACACACACACACACACACACACACACACACACACACACACACACACACACACACACACACACACACACACACACACACACACACACACACACACACACACACACACATATGAGAGGGTTTATATGTATTCCTTGAAGCCAAACAAAACATTTATATCATAAAATTATATTAAATTTCATGTAATAATTCTAAGTCTATGTAACCATAATTTTACAACAATATATTTTTCCCAAAAATCCCTAATAGTTATTCCAAAGAAATCAAATCCCTAGTATATACTTTTATAGTCAGACTGAAAGAAATTTGATATAGTATATTATGTATCTTCTCATGAAAGGTATAGCATTCCTTCATGTAATAAGTAGTGGCTAATATCAAGGAATACCACATAAATATTCATGCATGTTAAGCGCTAAACTTTTTTTTTTTTTTGTATATATGATCTACTTACATCACATTCTTGCTATTCTAATTTCCAATATGTCTTGTCTTCGTTCACTTTTTTCCATTATTTTATTTTATCTATTTACAACTTCACGTCAAAAATTTTAATTACATTGTATGCTTATGTCTATTTTAGGGACTATGTCCAAACCTACCACTAAAACTAGAATTCATTTACCACATTGATTATTTATTTGTGTCAATATCATTCTAACATGACATTTAATCTCATTACATTTTGGGCATTCATCAATTAAAATTATTAAAATTATTTGTTTTATTCATCAACTTTAACTATCATTTTTTTATAATTCCACTCCATATTACATTAATTACCTCTAAGTATGTTATATTGTTAGTGGTTTACAAAAATTACATCTTTATATTCATCTCCAAATCACTCAAATCATTTGATTACCAATAACACATGAAAGGGGTAGTTAAAAACTTTAATAAAAATATTATTATTGTATTAAATACATCTCCTTGGTCATTACAATAATAAACTTATCTAAAATAATAATTGTCTACTATTTTCTTGATGGATTTTATATTGTAAATTTAAAGATATCAATTGACTGATGTTTTATTCCTTTTTGTTTTAATGGATAGATCCTATTGTAAGAAAATTCAACATGAGGAAGAAAATATATACTTAACGTGTGGATTTGGATGAACAAATGGCACCTATCAAAAAATGAACACAACCAAGAAATTTTCAATGTAGATGAAAAATATTTAAAAACATTGAACCTAAAATGTATAAATATATGGGTGAAAGGAAAATTATATCCTCTTGATACTAATAATAATATTTGTCCTCCATTTCAAACCATTGTAAGGCTAATAACATTTGTTTATAATCTTGAATATGGATTTTTAGGGATTGTATAAGGCTTTAAATAAATAGAGAATATATTATAAAAAATATCAATTTAATGAAAAATAAGATGCTTTACATGGATAATACTAATTTTAATTAAATTTAAGTGAACAATAAATTGGAAGTGGGAGATATTAAAAATTTTCAAGTAAAATATACACTGTTTCAAAAAGTGCTTTGAATTAAAAAGTTGAATCCATTAATAATATCATAAGAACTATGATTAAAAATCCTCCAAGAGGAAATATAAGGGTTAAAAAAATAGTCAATATTATTTATTTAACACCTTCAAGGATACTTTTAAAAAGAAAATCTTTACAAAAATATTATTGATCTTTCAAATCCTAAAAAAGTGAAGATACAAGCCATATACCATGCTCAGTAATGAAGAGTTTATTTAAGAAATATGAAATATTGGAAATTTTTCATTGACCTCAATTTAATAAAAGAAAGTATTTAATTTATGAGTTGATAAACCAATTATCATCTTCAACTATTTCTAATGATGTGCAAAGTGCACGTGAGAATGTAAGAATTAACAAGAAAGGATATAAAAAAATTTAAGACATTAGATGTTAGAATATTGAATGCTAGGATCACTAAGATCTTGATGCCTTATCCATATAATTATACAATGTAATGTTCTCCTAGGAACAAATAAGTTCAAGATTTTTTTGAAAATATAATCAACATTTAAAAATCAAAAGAGAATTCTTAAAGGAAAGGTCATAATTATTTGGAAAATAAGTTTTAATCACTTTGAATCCTAAAAATAATTATATTTAAAAATAATTTGAGAATTTTATAGGTTATAGTATAATATTATGATATGTTGGTAGCATTTATAAATGTAAAATTGTGATTTGTCCTAAACATAGATAAGATGGATGGAGTTGATCAATCATACTAAGTATGAAAGCGTATAAATTAATTTCATGTTTAGATTTCTAAATCCAAACAATATTTATATAGATGAAAACTTAAATTTTATACAATTAGAAAACCATATTTGATGGATTGGATCTTTCAAATAAAACAAAGAATGTTATGAAGACCTAAAATGTGTTTTTATAGTTAAAATAACCAAAAACCATGATTTCTTTTCATGCCACTAGGGAGAAAATTTATATCTATGGTTATAGTCATATAAAATTCAATGGAATATGGATTATAACTTGAAAATATTGAAATCCATGTATAACATCAATCATAGAGTGAAAATTAAATTATAGTTGCATTTATTATATGCATTCTAAATACAAGTCTAAGTGAATATTGAGTTTTGAACAAGATTTAACTCCCAATATAAATTATGTTCATCCAAATACAAATCTCAAATTTTACTCAAAAGAGTACACATTTACACTATTCATGCCTTTATAAGGATAATCAATAAACTACTTTATTTATCTATTTTACTTGTATAGATTAAGAAACCAAAAGAGGAGATTAAAATTTTGATTAATAAAAATTAAAATGTATTATTAGATGTAGGATTACATGGAGGCAATGTTTATATTTATAAATATGAGAAGTGGTAATGGGATTGGGGTAAAGTTACATTAAAGTATTAAAAAGGAGGTGATAACACTCAATTTTTTAATAAAAATTTGGACTCTCAAAGAAGGAAGGTGGGTCAATGGGAAATATATAAATATCTTAATGATTTAAAAAATAATTGAAACACAAAATATTATTTTCAATTAAGGAAAATAAAGGCATGTAGTTCACTCTCATTTGTGTTCCTTTTAATTAACAAGGATAAATTCATTATGGGAGATGGCACATAATATACATAATTTGTAACAAATTTCACAAAGGATTTTATTTTATCTTAAGAATAAAATGAGATAAGTATTACATGATTATAATTTGTATAATTTTTTATATTCAATAACTTTTTATTTCTATATAATTTTTCTTAATTTGCATTACAATCTTTCTAATCTTTTTTTAATATATATTTTTAACATATTCTATATATTCCTAGTCCATAGTGCTTGAAATTTTTGTTTGAATAAGGCATTGATAAATATCATAAGTTAGCAAGGAAAACATATTATAATTATAATTAATATTTTTGAGGTTTAGTTCCATCTAATATATTGAATTTAATGCATCATTGGTTCTAAAAATATATATTTTATAGACTTTAACAAAAGAAAATAAATACAAATATTAATAGTAATGATGTTGTACAATAATTTAATGCACAAAGAATGTGGAGAAATAGAGAATAATTTAGTGAGGATTTGGATAATAATATGGTATCTAAATTTTATAATACAGTGTGGAATATAGTAACAAACAATCACTTTTCATGACATAGTTGAATATTTACCTACTCTCATAATATAGAGTTCTTGTTTAGATAATGCATATAAGCTCTTTCATTATGATGTGGATGGTACTTAGTTATTATGGAAATTATTACGATATGAATTATATCTTATGTTAATAATCATCTATTTTAATATTTTACATTTGTTTCTCTTTTCAGGTTACATTACATGGTGAAAATCATAAGTATAATATTGTACTATTTTATTATTTCTAGGAACTCTCTTGAAGCAATAATTTGTCATCAAAATATTTACTTATGCTTGTGTTCCTTGATTAAGATTGGTTTTTATGTCCCACTATTATCATTTATAATAAAGGAACATTATCGAGTTCACTGGCATTTTCCTTGGTTTATACCAAAGTTAAGAACTTATATCTAATATGCTTGATTATTGTATATTTCATGACAAATAGTGTTATTATCTCAGATTTTGGAAACTTATGAATTGTAGTAATTTTTTGTGGAAAAATCTATAAACTAATGTACCTTGTGTAAAATGGTAGTGATCTAAGATGTATTCATTAGTTATGAAACATGATTACTAAAATTTTATGACTTAGCAAGTTGGAAAAGGATATTTTTTAGTATAGAAAAATTGTGAAATGTGTAATTTAATTTTGGTAAATGTCAATAAGAAAATCCATTTCTTATCATTGAAAACTCTGCTAATGTATACTCAAGGAATTTTAACCTATACTTTATGTTTCTAATTTAGAGACTATTTTATTTGACTTTTATTATATGGTTTAATAAAATAAAATTAAGGAATTAATTTAGACTATATAGAATATAACAATTAAACAAAATTGAATGTAAAGGGTAGAATCTTATTAGATAGATTACATTTTGTATTTATGTAAATTACTATGACAAATAAGATATTTAGTGTTTTTTGTATTATGTAGGTCTAAGATTAAATGCAATTGACATGAATGGATGAAAACTAGAATTTGAGTCAATCACATCAAGATGTAAGTCTCTAGATGTGCTTGGATAAAATTCTCTAATCTACATGATACCAAACAAGGATATGTTCTACAACATTATGGTTTTGTCTAGGTGATTTTTGATTCTCTATTTATACACAAGCCATTACACCTACTTGTAAATTGTATTTGTGTATAATATTTATTATATATTTATGTGCTTAATTTTAGAAACATGTATCCTTCTCTTTGAAACCCTTGGTCTACTTTTGACACTAATTTTTGGTCCACAAAAGGAGAAATAAGGTTGGTTGATATGACCCCAACTTGTCACTAATTAATGGTTGTGTTATTCTTACATATTTAATACTTCAAATAAGGAAATCAAACCATATGTAGTTCTTCATGTTATATGTATGTGAAAAATATTTTTCCTTCAATGAATACAACATATGATCTATATTTAGATACTTGAAAATTGACAACTTTGGCTTGGATTTGATGTGTTTCAAACTTGTCTAGGACATGCTCCTTGTGACTAGTGAGTGAATTGTAAATAAGAGATTAGTCCCTTTGAATGTGTGGATGTGTATAGTAGGTTTGCTTGAAAAAATGTTATATAAGAATAAGCTTAGACATATTGTATATTTATGTGGGAGTCTTTGGACGTTTTCTCACACCATACATACATTAGTGTGTGTGTGTGTGCGCGCGCACGCGCGTGCGCGTGCACACACACACACACACACACACACACACACACACACACACACACACACACACACACACACACACACACACACACACACACACACACACACACACACACACACACACACACATATATATATACACACACATATATATACATATATATATACATATACACACACGCACACACACACGCATTAAGGATTTAAATTTGAAAACTGACTATTGTTCAGCATGGGATAAGTGTGTTAGTTTTAGACGAGTCTATAATTATAAAATAATCCAAGTTTGATATTTTTGATCAAAATGTAGAAATACTAATTTGATGATCTAGAGATAATTTGAATTTAAGTTTAAACATGTTAGACACATATTATTGAATTAATATAGATGAATGATATAAAATAAGGAAGGTTTGACATAAAAAAAACATGTGGATGTGAGATAAGGGTGAATAAGAGGCGTATGTATATGCAAAATTCATGTAAGATGAAGATAGGTCCAAATTGGCATTGTCAATATCTAATAGTATATTTTATTATCTAAAAATTCTCTCTTTTTATTCTTTTATTGAAATGATATACCATGTTAGAGTAAAAGGATAACTATATGTACCTAATTGCATACAATACAATTTATATTTGAGAGAAGGCTCCAAATTTGGAACTTGCTCCATGCAACCTATAATGAATATGCAATAACCAATGTCTATGTATGAAATCTAAAATCTGAAATAAAATTAAAATATTTTAAATTTAAAGAACAAGGAAGGTATACACATGTAAGAGAACAAGGAAGTTATACATATGTAAGTGGCTAAACCATTTTTACCTATGTTATGTTGTTAGATATGATGCTTCCTTGTTGAATAATTGAATAACTATGTTTCCTTATTGAACCACTTATAGAATTTGGTAGTGGTCATGCCCCAATTTGTGTACTAAGGCCATCGTATTGTTTGAGAATATAAATTACCCAACTTTCATTGAAAATGGAATAGTGCCTAGGCCATTAAGCATTTTTTATCCTTAGCCACAATACTCATGTAACTAATATTAAACTACAATATGAAAGGTGGGATCCATATATTTAGCTCACTTTGAGTAATGACTAGTCCATTTAACATCACTAAACCTCAACCAAATTACTCATTTAATTGAATTTTTTTGAAAACAAACTTATATATTCAAATGTGCTCACTTCTAGGTACCATCAATGCAAAAATATAAAATTATGATATGTATATGTGCATGAAAAAATTTCATGCGTTATGATGTGATCTACTTGGTACCAACATGATATATAATGGTATGTATCTATATGCTAGTCTGTTCCAATATTTAAAATCTATAACTCATGTTATTATAAAAATTTTACATATACATAGCATATGCCCCATGTATGTATTTGAATTTATGACTATATGAAAATATGTAACTTCAATTCCTAAAACATATGTACATATACATGGCATATGTCCCCAAATCTATATAAATATGTATTCCACATATGAATAAAACTAATATTGTGAACCATTCTCAACTCTCTAAATCATGTAATTTGTCTCAAAAATTGATTTTAAGCTTATGAAAACTTAAATCTATATTCTAATCCCACTAATATGCCCCCACTTTTTAGGTGAGGCATATAGCCTATGAATTAGTCATCCCAAAATAAAATAGTTAACCAAGTCATATTATGTAAAAATATGTAATCATGTGATTACATATGGATAACATGTCATCATAGTAATGAATAAATCATCAAATGATATATGAAAAATGCAATGCAAGACATGAAATTATTGTGCCAAGATAGACATAGATATTTCACACACAATAGTAACCATCACTGCTATTGAATAAGACTGTGCAGTAAAGGTGCATGATTTGAATCATGGAACCACACGAAAATGGGTAGGTATATGATGTATATCATGACCCATAAAAAAAAAGTAAAATCAACAAGATCAATAGATATTCCTAGATTTATTGACTCATAAGCACACAATGCCATGTCCATGACACACACAAACAACACTCAATGTCACACGATGCCAAAGGATGCATACAATGAATAATAAAATGTCATACACAACATTGAGGGATGCATAAAATAGATAATAAAATGTCACATATAAGGCCAAGGGCTTCACATAATAGACAAGCAATGATTAGCCTATTATGAAATTAAAAAATAGTAATGAATAATTTAGAAAGGCAAATTGATCTATACTAGTAATCTATGTCAATGTCACAACATATCAAAGTAGCATATCCATAAAACATAACAATGTAAATAATATAATCAAAATCAAGATCTATAAGCAATCAATGTAGCTCAACATGGTAAATGGAAAGGTTATATAAATACATAATATGTATCAATGTGACATATGGAATAAGATTCTCTTAACATAGTAATGACCCCTAGGTATAGAAATATCATACATATATGCATCAATGTATCATATGTAACATGTATGTCATGAATCTCACTCACATATAACTTAAAAGAATAATGTCATGCTTAAGTATTGATCTTTTATTTTTGGAATATTTTTATTTTTTTGTATTTTTTTAATATTTGTAATTTTGGCACACATCAATATATTCAATTAAGTCAAATCATATATCATTTGAAAATATAAGATTAGATGGATATGAATAATATGTAGCATGTGTTAAGGCATAATATGAACCAAATGAAATAACATGGTAATTTGGAGGAAGTGAAGGCAAGCAATGTGCTCCCATTATATATTTGAACCACAACAATGTAGGTCATCAAAATATGTGGAGATAAAAATAGGCATACCACCAATCATAAATAATAAGTGTATGTCCATGTAATATGTAGATATAAATGCATATGATCACGTAAACTCAATTTAATCCATATAATACATATATAATTAATTTTTAGGAATGAGAAAGTAGTTAGACACAAAGAATGTGCACTGAGATGAAGTTGCTATAAAATGTATATCATCATAGAATAAATTGCATAGATGTATATATTAGGATAAACAATCAAGAAGAAAGTATCAAGTGAAAAAAATACAATGGATAGAATAATTATCAATGTTAGAGTATATACACACTTGTGTGTCAAAATATCAAAATGGTGGGAATAATAAAATCAAACAAATGTCCAACCACTTAGAAATTAAAAAAATTGTGACTATTCTAATCAATCCTCATGAGACATTAAATTATGATGCTATAACTATGGTGCTACACACTTGGGAGCATTTACACTTGTATTGGATACATTTTATTCATTATCTATCATATAATATGTATAACAAACTCTACAATGTGTTAACATTTCTTTAGTGAATGCATCATATTTTATATCATGCATTTTAGTTTATATTGTATAAAAAATAGAAATTAAGGAAATGGTTTTTTATTTATTTTCTTTAAATTGAACAAATTGAAGTTTTATCTACGGAAATGGTAATAGTCTCAAAATTGAAGTTAAATGCAACATGTTCATGATTCCTACCAAGTGTGGCACCCATTGTCCTTAGCAATGAATTTAATAGTATTGTATTATATTGAGCCAAAGCAAAATTAATGTGAAATGTAATATAATATGTTTTAAGAACACACCTTATTGAAAATTCAATTGATCTAATGCAAAATATAACTAAAATATCCTTCAAGTGTTACTTGTCATAATCGATTGATTTGGGAAGTGTCACAATACATATACATATACATATACATACATATATACATACATACATACATACATATATACACACATACATATATATATATATATACACACACATATACATACATACATACATACATACATACATACATACATACATACATACATATATATATATATATATATATATATAATTTACCAAAATAAATATACAAATTATTCACACAAAAAATTGGTGATATGGAAGTACACCACCACACCACAAATTTACACTAGGCACAACCTATGAATCAAAAGCAAAATCACCATAAAAAACTATGCCCCACCTAGGAACAAGTCATAATGTCATCATAAAAAAAATATATTAAGTAGCTAAAGCAAGGTCAAAGTGTGGAGGATCCATATCATCAGGACCCTAGTCTAAACTTGGTAAGTCATTACCATTTGGAATTAGTGCCCAGCTAGTATCTTGAGTAGTGTCCTTGTCATATTCTTCTTCCTATGTCCAACTGGGCTAAATGGCCAAATAGAGCCTAGGGAGCTTATCCATCATGTTTGACTAACCATCTAGGCACAGAAGAGGAGGAGGAACATCCCAACCATCTTTTCCAATAGGGGAAGGAGGCAGAGGCTACCACCCTCACTGCTACCTAGGAGGGTTCATGCACTGGTATGAGATTCCACTGTGAGATTGGTGCCTAGATTAGCTATGATGGTGCCTACCAGGAGGCTACAAAGAAATTATATCCTCTAGTTTGTGTTCTCTAGGTAGATATGGCATAACCTAATTTATGGCACAAGGAGCATCTCCCCAATGGGAGAGAAGATCTTGAAGGTGACCAAACTCTATGGCAGCTTTGTTGGCTTGAACTTGAATCTATAAGAGAACATTTGAGATGATAAAAGACTGTTTCAAGGTAGAAACATTACAATATGAAGAAACTTTATTAAAAAGATAATTATTTTTTTCTTTCCAAAGCCAAAAGAGAATCTCTACTCTGAAAGTATGCTAGACTTGGGTGTATTTAAAGGGAAACATAGATTTATCTCCAAGGAGGATATGATGTCAATGAAAAAACTTAAGATAGAAAGGCCTGAAGAGGTCATGAATCCATGCCCAAACCTTTTGAGCTTTATATTAGTGCCAAAAAAGATGAGGGAGCATCTCCAAATGGCCACAAAAAGGGTAAGTGGGGAGGGAAACTCCTAATTAGATGAGCCTTCTGTCAATAGGTAAGCCTTGGTATAGTATACACCAATTAAAATGAACTAGATTGGGATTCACACAAGCCCCCAAAATAGTGCTAAAGTATAACCCCCACATACTATGGAAGAATACAGACCCCAATCAGAATTGAGCTTATCCACCATAGGCAAGTGGGGGTGAGCCATCCATAACCAAGCCGAGGGGTGTAGTTGTGAAAGGGGGTTTCAACATACCACTTTCAGTCCTTCCGTTAAGGATGAGTGGAGTAAATATCAATTTTTTGGAGCATGGTGGGTGACACAATGTTAATAATCTCTTGGTAGGATTCTTGATCAGAACTGGCTAACCATAATTTGGTATTCACCTCTTCCCAGAATAGCCAAGAGCGAGATCACCTACAATAAATATCTTGGATAGTATGAATGCCTCTATAAAAAAAAACTTGAGAGAATTGATTCAAGGGACCTTGGCCATGGTAACTTCCTTGAAAGTAATAATAAGTGACCACCATAGTGAGTGGGTATTAACAAACACCCCATCTCAGAACCCTGAGCTATTCCATAAAATCCATGATTTGATCTTTTCCCATGCCTTCTAGATGTTTTTCACCACCAAGGACCTTGTGATTTGAAGGGGTTATTTAATGATAAGTAAATTGGAGAAGCCAATCCCATTCAAGGATTTATTTCCCTTAGGCAAGCTTGAAGAGATGCAGTGTTAGAACAACACCTTCCAAGCTTCTTTGCCCTCATTGGCCTACATAATCTATTTGGCACACAAAGTAGATCCTTGTTGAACTACATCAATGAGCCTCATACCTCTAACATATTATGTGATGTAGCAATATTCCAAGGCCACTTGGTGGAATACATTACCATGAGAAGAATTGGCCTAAAGAAAGTCCTTGAGCAATTTCATTAGATTTTGGTAAGATTTATTAGAAGGCACCCAACATGAAGAGTAGTACATATGGGTGGTTTTAAACACTTTTGATAAGATTTAAAATTTTCTTGCTAATGAAAGGGACTTGGTCACCCAATATTCTAGCTTATTAACAACTCTATCAATAACATATTTCCTCAAAAATGGTGGTGAAGCATTAAAAGCAAAGGGGATGCCAAGAAATTTGAAGATTTCATCATGTTGGATCCACAACCAACCGTATTTATCATCCCACGCTAGTGGAGGGAGGTATGATTTCCTATACAAACATTTTTTTTTCCATTAGATGTTGGATCTAGAGGCTAGGTAGAAGGTGTTGAGACACTACAAGGTGTTTTCCACATTTGCCTCATCCTTAATGAAGTTAAGGAAATATTCATATGCAAAGTGACCATTAAGAAATCTCATATCTATGTGCATATTCATTGCATATGGAGGGAGATAAATTCATTTAACAAGGCCCCTAGCTTGGGAATTACTAAGAAGATATCCAAAACTCTTAGCTACAATCACATACGAGGCAAGAGGTAATGAGCACCTTTGGCAAATAGAGCAGAACAAACCAAATTTATTATATGTGACTCCATTAATGGAGAGGATAATTAAGGCATATGCAAAAATCATTTGGATAGTTTAAATGAAATTAACACTGAATCCCAAGGCTCTAAGCATGGATAAAATGAACATCCACTTGATATGGTCATAAGATTTTTCAAGTTTAATTTTAAAAAACATAAATTGTTGCTTAGACATTTTATCCTAGTCCATACCTTCCCAGACTATTATAATGTTGTCCAATATATATTGGATTTTGATGAAACCTATTTATTCAAGGTGAATGATGTGAGGTAATAAACTATGCAACTAGAGTGTTAAATCCTTGGCAATTACTTTTTAGGAAAAATTTAGGGGAGTGATGGGTCACCAATTAAAAATCAAGTCAAGACCCCTTACTTAGATATGAATTTAATGTTTCCTGTATTTATATTCTTTCCTAGAGAATGAGTGTGAAAGGCCTCTTGATAAAATTTATGCAAATCACTACCCATAAGATCCCAAAGGGTTTTATAGAATTCATAGGGGAAACCATCAATGCCTAGAGACTTTCCATTTACCATGCGAGACACCACCTCATGTAGATCATCAATAGTGAGGAGCCTATCACAAGCCACCTACTAGGTGGGAGTGAGTTTGCAAGGCACCATTGTGAGACATTTTTGAAGGTATATTTCATGCTCTACAGAGGGAGCTTGAGCTTTGAACACTTGTTTATAGTGGTGGACAAAGGTTTGAATAATATGTAGGGTCTATGAGAGTCTATTTCCAACCTTACAGATAACCTATATTTTCTACTTTTATTTTTTGGCTTGTAGAATTTTAAAAAACTCCTTTGAAGCTTTATCCCCTATCTTGGGCTAGTGGAGCCTAGCTTTTACTTGAGCTCCCTAGGCATTTTAGATGTTTATTATTTGGATGTGATGCCACAAGGATGATACTCTGACCTACAAGATCTCATTAAAGAAATCTTGTTCTAGTGCCAAAGATGTATGGCTAAGATTTGATGAAGTATCATAGTAAGAGTGTCTCCAAATTTTAGCAAGTTGGTGGCCATAGATGCATAGAAAGTAAGAGGTCCTTTTGATGGCATCATTCCACAAATGAATCCAACTAAATTCTTGTGATAAATGTGGATCCAAATTCCATACTCTATGAATATGTTCCATTGTGGGCTCATGCTTGAGTAGAGAAGTGTTAAGAGAGAATTTTGTTTTGTGGAATTTGGGTTTTATGAACTACCATGTCACTCAAAACTAAATAGGGGAGTGATTGAAAATCCCAAAATCCATCAGCTCCTTTATCAAAGGAAAAAACCATTATCAAAAGATAATTATAGTAGCTTAGACATCATTTCCATATCTAGGCACTTCAGAATCTAAGTAGGGCCCTCCCTAAGAGTACTCTAGGTGTAAATACTCTACCAATAGACTAATATATTAAATTAGGGTCCTAAAATCCCCATTTAGTGCACATATAATACTGTGCCTCCCTTTTTCCAAGTACCTAATGCATTGTAAAGAGGCCTAATTTATCATTGGGAGATACCACCATATTGAATTCACCACATAAAACCCAATGGGCATCAAGAATATCATACATAATCCATCACCATAAATAGGTATACAATAAAAAATGTCCATAAAAAATATACCACCTTGACTTATTGTAGATAAATAATGTCTATTATAGGAAACTTCCTTCTAAAATCATGCAAAACAAACTTATGTTTTGGGTCTGTAAGACCCTAAACATTCCATGAAAATAAATTCATAGATGATGGGTGTTGAGGGACATGTCCTTAGAGTCTAGACCTTCCAAGGCATCATACTAACTCTATAGAAAATTCCCACTAGTGGCATTTAAAAAATTATCAAATTACTTCCTTGGAATAGGGTCAACTTGATACTCTCCTTCCTCCACCTTGTCACTCCTTTGAGGATGGCTATGAGAGTGTTTGGGTGCATCCCACCGAGTAGGAAGTGGAAGAGAAGTTGGTTGTGAGTCTAAAAATCTAGAAAAACTAGGTAAAGGATCTTTGATACCATTAGACAAAATGTTAGTAGCTAGAGGGGTGTTGAGGACCCTGGGTTTTTCTAATATTTTGGGGGCTTCAACCTGGAAATGCTCTTTCTCAACATGAGCTTACTCCTATCAGCCATTTTTTGATGATGGATTACTTGTTTTAGGAGTATCACTTAAACTCACGTCTTTGGTATGGTTTTTCTTCTTTCCTATCATATTCTATTTGTCTTTAGTTGGATTTTTACTAGCTTTAAAAGAGGGCTTTGGGGGAGAGGATGAGTATTTGGACACATTATTGCAAGCTAACTAGAGGGGATAGTCTTGAATCTTATGGTCTATGTCTTGGTAATGAAATAAATTGTTAGTTAAGTTGATATATATGACTCATTATGAGTGTCTCACGTCCCCAACTTGAATTTCCACAAACTCCTTAAGGTCTTCAGAAAGGTCTACTTCTACATAACCCTAATTTTATGGTCTAGTAGATTAGATTTGGTTTTACTCATGGCATATAACCCTCCCAATGGAGGATTTTATCTAGTGAATAAAATTTTATCAGGGTGATGGAAGGCCTAGAAATTCAACCCAAACTAAGACTTTAAGAGTAGTGTTCTATGAGACAATAAAATCTCATGTCCAGGGGGAGAGAACCATGAGCAAGTTCCTGACATACTAAGTAATAGACCTATGGAGGATTCCTCCTTCATGGGAGGGGTTGGTAAAGTGGAACATAAAAAATCTTTGGTCATATTTTGGATGGTCTCTAGATTAATGCCATGAGCTACCTAGTGGGTTTACACCCAAAACCTAAGCATACTTTCAATGGGAATTCTCCCAAAAAAATATCCTATCAAACAAAATAAATCTAACCATTAACATGCAAGATTAAATTTAGGAATAGGTAATATAACATCATGTTCCAAAGCATTACCTCATAATAAATCTTTGAGACAAACTTCCTTGGGTACTTTCAGGGGGCCATTGCTTGATGTTCCATCATTATTCTTCATAGATGAAACAATCATGATAGAATGGGGAGAAGTCATTATAATAGATGGCCTCACACAAAGTTAATAAACCCTAATAGGAAATAAATTCATGTATTACAAGTAATTTAAGGGTCATGGTATGACACAAGATGGATAGACATAAAATCAAGGGTTGACTCAATGGCGTGCATGGAGGAAACCCTAGCAGAGCAAAAAACCCCACCAAAGTAAATGTAATTGAATTTATATATCCATTAAAGGCTCATGATAAATATATTAATTTCATGAAGATTTATAATCTTAACATTGGTGCATTGTAGGCCATCTATGTAATTGTGAATAATCAAAGGCTATATATATAAAGAATTATTTTTAGATGTTCCCTTAGAAACCATACTAGAGACATTAGTATTTTTAGGTACCTCTTGATTTGAGATTCCTTTTTATTTAAATATGATTTCTTAGTTTCTTGTTTCATTAGTACACTTTTTTATTTATCTTTCACTTATTTTTTCAACCTTTGTTTTAGTGATTTGTAATTTTGTAACTTTTTTGTTGTAATAACATTTTTTTGTGTTACTTGTATTTCTTCAACTTGTCTTGTTATAACCTTTCTTTTTATAACTATTAATTTTGTAAATTTTTACATTATGATTATTCCTTATAATAAATAACCATAATTTGTGTAGGTTTCTCAATTATATGAGGTTTCATTAAATCTAGTGTTACTTTAATATATGTATCAATTGTAAGATCCCCACTATCAATGATATTTTATAGCTTGTTCTTCAAATTCAAAAAATTATCCATATGATGTCCATACATTCTATTATAGGAACAATATTATTTGAATCTCTATAAATTACACATAGGAGGTAAGGCGATCAACTTATTATGAATCATGTCCCATAGAATTTCACTTGGAGTCTTTTTAACTTTAAAAATATTAACCATTATTTGTAGATGTATTATGTTTTTGGACCCATACTTCATATGAAATCTTACAAGACACATAATTTTAAAGTGGAAAGGTAGAATTTCAATTGACACTAACATACTTAGGATTAATATTATATGTAATCTTCTCAAATCATGTAATGTTGAGAAATAGAGTTTGAATTTTCTTTTCTAACTCTTTTATGAATTTTAACTTAGTAAGCATTTGATCATGAATGGATTAATAAACACAAACCCTTGGCACATATAACTTAATACACATACAACTACCACCAAGAGGTTGTGTGAGAGGTGGAGGGGGATGAGGATGAACATTTTTATGACCTCCACTTTGTAATAAATGATGGTTGACCATACCTCTTATGATAGTGACAATATGGATTGCACAATCAAATATAAACCTTGGGAAAATAATTAGGGTGCAAAGATAGTTGTTACAACCTTAAGGTTATGGGGAGGAGGAGTCATGCATGTGATATTGAACCTAGTGTAAATAATACAAACAACTTAGATTGAATATTACAGTAATATAAATGAATTCAGTCATCCTTATTAGTGTGAAATGATTTGATCCATGGGATTACATAGTTGTTACATATTTTCTCATAGTAAAAGAAAAAAACATGTAATAATTACAATTATAGTTTAATTTAATAAATATAAAATGTTTTCATACATTATAACCATATGTAAATTATAATTTGTGAATGAGAGAAAATAAAAAATTGGGTTTAAAAATTATATTCATATATAAAATTTAAAATCCTAGAGAAAGGAATAAACCATAAGGGGAGACCTAGGGTTTGAGTATGTTCAAAATATAAAAATGTTCACAAATATGTTGAACCTTATTTTTTTATTTGTGTTCTAATAAAATAAAATTAAGGAATTAATTTAGATTATATGAAATATAATAATAAACATAAATATAATTTTAAAGGGAAAATGTTTATTTGACTAATTTCACTTGCTATTTATGAAATGTACTAAGAATATTAAAATGCTTAGTGTTTTATATATTTTACAAGTTTGATACTAAATTAAGATGACATGAACGGCTGGAAACTAGATTGTGAGTCACTTGGTTTATGATCTAACTTTGTAGATACACTTGAACAAAATCATCTAAATATATATGGTACTAATTAACACTATGTTTTACAATATGACAATTCTATCTAGGTGATTTTATATTCTTTATTTCTATATAGGTTGTCATTCTCATTTGGAAATTGTCTTTGTGTGCAATATTCAATACCCATCTATGAGATATATTCAAAAAACTTGACTCCTTCTCTTTGAAACCCTAGGTCCACTTTTTATACTAGGTTTTGGTTTGAAAAAATGGAAATAATTTGGTTTGAGTTAATCCCAACCACTTCCTAATGAATGGTTGAGAATTGACTACATATATAATACTCTAAATATAGAAATAAAACCACATATATTTATAATTTTTAGGTTTTATAGTCACTATTATTTTTCACGAGTACTTTATAATGTATTTTTTGGTCCAATTTAACTTTAATTAACTTTAGTGCTTAATCTAGACCTATTTCATCACCTCAATCTATCTTAAACATCTATATAGACCTAGTCCTTTCTAAGTTGTTATCTTACACCTAATTTGTTTTTATAAATTTCTAAAACCCTTATAATCATTTTAAAAACATCCCTAGACTCAAAATCCACACATTTCTCTTTAGGACATGATCAATTATTAGATAACAATAGTGGCAGAAGTTTTTATCCCTTGTGGGTCGATCTTGTCCTTAAACCTTCTAACAATCACTACTAAGATTTTAACCCCTCCTTATAGGTTAGTCTATATTTTTTGGATACTTAATGTGAGGTTTTCCCATTCTTTTTGTTAATATAAAGGCATATTTAAGTAAGTTTTTAATCACTTAGAAATTTCAATACAAAGACATACTTACACTATTGCACACAAAGCAAAGCTTCCCTATTCTTAAAGTAGAAGTAGAAGTAGAAAATGTTATTATAATAATTTTAATTAGTCCTTTACCAAGTCAAGATAATGATTTATCCAAGCCAAAACCATTTATTATTAAGTGTTCAACCCATCTCTATATTTATACACATAGTCAAAGGAGCATAATTACACAAATCTATCAAAGTGGGATGAATATGTGGGTTTGATTTCCCTATTCAAATTATTGAATATGTAGGAAATGATTAGTAATATTTGGGGTGATTGGGTTTAAATAAATTCATTAAAATTCCCCATTATTCTATTTAAAAAAATTTAACTGTTGCAAGACCTATTATGGTTGTAACTTTGAAGAAATCATTTGTAGGTTTTTCATGCACATCAATTTCAGTAAATAATTTTATTATACTTGTTTTAAGTTAATTTATTTTTAAAAAAATACATTATCCAATTCAAATTATCTTAATTTTATTTAATACACTAAATTAATTCAAGTTTTGATAAAACATATTTGTTAATCCACATTTTATTCAAACATTGATTCAAAAACAAGTATCCTAGGGTTTAGATTGATTCTTGATCATCTAAGATTAAAATAACCTTATTTATACCTTATATTTAATATATAATACTAAAATAACTTTATTTCAACCTTATATCTAATATCTAACACTAAAATAACTTGTTTTTTACCTCAAATTTAATACCTGACACTGAAAGCTTTTTATTTTGACACCAGATTTTATATCTGACATTGAAAAAAATTTATTTTGACCTTAGATCTGATATTTGATGATAAAATAACTTTAGTTTGACCTTGGATTCATGATAATATACTAATATCCATACACAAAATTCTTACTTTTTTTAGGATCTAAATTTTAATTTTTATTACTCACTTTTCAATTTGTAACAAAATTTATGGCAATATTAGATAAACATCACTTATTTCAATATTTATTAATTCCAATTTCATTTTTTCTTCCCTTAATAAGGAACATTATTAAAAATCATGTAATATATTTAATCAATTATAATAAGTGTCAAATAATTAATGAACGATCTCCAAATATTTAGTATATTAGTATAATATGCAAAATGTGTATGGCTATCACTACACAAAGGGGATGAATAATACCTTCCATTGTACCAAACCTTAATCAACCATATCCACCTCACATAAATATAATCAAAGGGTGTGATATTATATAATAATTAAATCATAAATTTTATAATATTTATTGATTATATTTACTTCATACAATGCATACTATAAATATCCCCTCTATGTAACATTGAAAGAAATAATGGTACAAAGTGATGCATGACATTCATAACTTTATTATATTATTAATACATTATAATGGATGGAATAAAGTATCTCATTTGAAAAATAATATCTACCTCTAAAACATATAATAGATGAACACACCATTATATATTCAAGTAGGAATTCATAATAAGGTTATCAAAGGAGTTTTTGTTAAAAATGGACTAGGATTAAATATTTACAAAATATATTTCTTAAAATTATTGGGTATAAAATATAATGATATTCATTTATGTATGAATATTTTATGAATTTATAATATCCCAAGGAAAGTATTAGTAAAAAATACATTTCATATCAGAGTGGGTCCTAGAATGGTAGATATGGTTTTCCAAGCTATGCTGAATAATCTAAATTACAATAAACTATTAGGAAAACTAGATATTCATGTAAATTATGTTATACCATATAATATTTATGCCTGTATAAAGGTCATTGTGATGGATACATTTATACATGTTCATTAGATAATTAACCATTCAAGTATTATGAAATGATGCAATTCATATGCAACTGCATGTACAACAATTCAAATAAATTAAACCACCAATTTAACCTACTACTTCAATAACATCATGAATTAAATACAATCGATATTAATTTAGGATTACATATAAATAAAATAAAATATACAAGTTAAGGATTGGGAATGCTTGAAAAAAGTATTATTGACCCTATTTAAGTAGTTTAACTGAAAGGATGACAAATAATATATATTTTTAATTATTCAAGCTTATCAAAGAGGGGATCATGTGTACCATTTACTATTTATACACATTTATTCTAATTACAACCTGAGATAACACAAGAGCCTCATCATATATCTAAATTATAGTTTGTATACCTAGACATGATAGATGATACATTTTCACCAAAAATGTCAACATTGGATAATTTTTTTATTGATGAAGCTTTCTTATAATATTTGAGTGCATATGAGGATCTCCATCCATTATATCATAATAATATGTTTCCTCATGTTACTAATGCTCATGCATATTTTAAAAAACCTAATGAATTTGATACGCATGTCTAACCATATGGTCCATATACTATTCTAACATCACCCTATGTTGAGGATGGATTAACTTTACATAATGAAGAAATAATGAATAGACAAAAATCCAAAACTATTACTATTAATACACACACACACACACACACACACACACACACACACACACACACACACACACACACACACACACACACACACACACACACACACACACACACACATACACACACACATTCATATATAATAAGTTCTAAAATATTATTAAAAATTATTCACTTTGATTTATTTAGATATGTCAGACATAGATCATGCATTAGCAATGCACAACATAGTATTATATTGAGATGTCCAACATATCAAATAGAAAATATGAAAGATTCATACCAAATTTTCATTATTTTCTAATAAATAAATGTAAATATTATTTAAAGCAAGTTTTTTTGAGCTATTGACTATCCTTCATGGGTGTCCAACATAGTCCCTATTGAAAATCCTAATGGAGATGTCATATGTTGTATATATAATATGGCTTTAAACAAAGATTTTCCAAATGATGACTTTCCTTTATAAAATATTGACATAATCATAGATTTTATAGCTAGATATGAGATGTTATCATTCATGGATTAAAGTTTGATAATATATTCAAATCATAATTAATCCTGAAGATCAATAAAAAAAACTTCATTTATTACACCTCGTGAAACATTTTTAAATACAATCATGCCTTTTGGATTAAATAATGATATATATATACTTATCAATGTGATATGACACATACTTTCCATGTTTACATACACAATATATTGAAAGACTATGTAGATGATTTATTGGATACATATAACAATGATAAAATAATGCCATAAATTTATGACAATTTTTTGAATGTTTACAAAAATATAATGTATTCTTAAATCTATATAAGTGTGTCTTTGGTATATTTATTAGGATACATCATATCTCAATGAGACATTGAAGTGGATTCTAAAAAAGTAAAATCTATTTTGAACATTTCTTCACCAAAGGGGTTAAAGTAATTATGATCGTTACAAGGAAAAAATCAAGGAATTATATGTTTCAAAGTTCAACTTGCAAATAAAACACAACCTTATATATGATTACTAAAAAACATAAATTTTTTTGAATATGATTATTTTTTCCACATATATTTTGATGCTATCAAATAATATTTATTGCAACCACCTATTTGCATTCCCCTTATCTCTGATATGCCCTTATTATTATAAACTTATGATATATATCATAGCTTAGGGGCTCTATTGACATAATATGATGATGATCACAAGGAACATGCAATATATTATGTCAGTTGTACTTTGGCTGACTATGAAAATAATTACATTACTATTTAAAAATTATGTCTTTCACTAGTTTTTTCAACACAAAACTTATGACATTATATGCTAAAAAATGAAACATAATTTATCATAGAATTGGATCCCTTTTTATTTATAATATCCAAATACAATTTATCAGGATGTATTATTAAATGGGTAATGTTACTCAGATAATTTAGTTTAAAGTTTATTTCATATAAATCATTAAAAGGACAAGTTATCACAAATCAACTAGTAACAACTTTATTAACAAGTACACTACCTTTTAATGATGATTTTAGAGAGGAATTTACTTCCTATCATGTTGATGATGAAATTTGGAATATTTATTTTAATGGATCTAAATGAACCATAGGAGATGGTTTTGGTATTGTTTTCATTACACTTCAAGGAAAATCTATGCCATTTGCATATGGTTTGTGATTTTATTACACAAATAATATAATATGGTATGAAGTATTAATATTAGGTTTACACACATTAGAGATAAAATCCATAAGGGTATATGGAGATTATCAATTAGTGGTTAATAAATTCTTAGATATATATCAAAAATAGGAAGAAAAGTTAACCCTATATAAATAATTAGTGTGATAATTAATGACACATTTTGAATATTTTCTCATAGAAAACATCCCTCGAAAAGATAATTGACACTCATATGACATGGATATTATATCAATGATGATCATTATATTTTTACTATAAAACATTTACAATAGTCATACATATGTACAACACAAGTATAATCTTTAGAAGTTCAGAGATGAAATCCAAAGATAGTTAAATCAAGCATTATTCAAGAAAACTCAAGAAAAATGCATAAGAACATAACTACCTATGCCAATTCTTTCGATGGGTTTTTTCAAATGACAAGATTTAATGAAATAAATCAAATACACAATACCTTCCCAAGATCATCCCATTACCCAAATGCGGCTCAAAATGTGATTTTACCCTTAGTTTGGTACTCAAGTCTTCATCAATGATACAAGTCAAAGCTCCTCCATCATCTCTTATACACTAATGAAACTAGGCTCATGATATGAAATAAAATCTATGCCTATAAATTAAGCTATCATATTTCAAATTAATAATAATAACACTAAAAAAAAGTTTTTGGGTAGAATTTTACATAATAAGTTTACACAAATGAAGCTTAAAATAGTGGCCTTGGCCCTCGTATTTATAGACTTTTAAAATTGATTTGAATCAACCATGACCATACATCTTGAAAATAAGATGTGTGGCCATGAATTAATCCAATTTTGGAGATAATATCCATAAATACCCTCATAAATATTTGGAAGGGGAATTAAAGAGGAATGGGAGGCCTTAAACCTAGTATTTCTTGCATTTATCACTTATGGATGCCACCCCATAAATGATTTCATTTGATTATTCATATATTAAGAATCAATTTAAAATTAAAATATATTCAATATCTTCCATGAATTTTCCACTTAATCACTTGATTTGGATTAATTTTTCTAAGTGATATTAATCAAATTTGTATGCAATTCTTTGGAAATTGCTTGCACATCATTAATCAAATTGGTTAGAATGTCATATTAATATGTTTTAATTTGATTGGAGGAGAATTATAAGATGATATTAGTTGTGTATGGACCAATATCCCATTTAGGACATTGTCAACATGAAATAACACATGCACATGTCATGTACCTCTGAATTAGAGGAATTCAGTGATTCAGAAGGTCAAATTATGTTTTCATAATTTTGAATCAAAATGATTTGATAAAAGTTAATAATCACATAAAATTCATTTCCCATTTTAGGGATACATTAGCCTAAATTGGCACTTGTATACTGTAGCCTAAATTTCAGATTCACTCTTATTACTATTTTTAGCAATAAAAACCTAAAATCTAACAACATTAATACAAGGGGATAAAAGACATAATCAGATTTTTAGTTGAACTATTTAAATAATTTTTACTCTTTATATATCCTCTCTAATATTTTAAAATGGATGCTTGATACCAAGTTTGATGGGTGTTGGATTGCATGTATTTTCTTGATAATGGATTCCAATGGATAATTGTGATTGATAATGGGTCTTGATGGATGAAAGAAATGTTGGTTATGGATGCAAGATATAAAGATAGAAAGGTGTCTTATAAGTTTCTAATTATTTTTCATGGAGGGAAGTGACTTGGTTTTATAAGAGATGGAGGGAAAATTAATGGCTCAAATTTAATTTTGAGCTATTGAGATCAATGGCTAGGGTAAAATTCCATGAAATTCTCTAAAATAGAAAATTATAGAGAAAGAGGGATAAAATAGAGGATATTTCTAGAATTTTCCAATTCTAGAAATATCTATTATGGTTTAGGAGTTTAGGAATATCTAGGAATAGGGTGGTAGATGGGTAAGTAGAATAAATTGTATTTTTAAACTAGCAAGTGGATTAGGGAGTAGGTTAGTAGGTAAATGGGTTTAGTTAGTATATTAATGAAGGGGATTAATTGGTTATGAGATGAAATAAGGTTTTTTAGGATTTATGTAATGGGATAAGGTACAATGTAATATTAGTTAAATTAGCTATGAAATGTATTTATTAGGTTAAATTAGTGGAATTAATGTAATTAGTGGGGTGAGCTAATTTTAGTGCATACATTTTTCCCCTATTTGAAATGGTATTATGATTGGAAAGGAGGTAGGGAGTAATTTTATTCTAAATAAAAACCATATTCATGTATAAGATATTTTATATGGTGTTATTAGGTATTATGCCCCCTCGAGGGAACATACAAGGAGAACTGACCCCAATGGCCGATCGAATAGAAGTCCTGAGGATGGGATAATACTTGGACAAGAAAATGGGGTTGGGATGCTCCATGTAATGATGTATCTATGGATGACATGCCACAATTTCAATTACAAGGGGATAAATTGGCTCAATTGTGATCGATTCTAGAAAAACAACCAATATCTAGAGAGTGATTTGATTGGTAAGACTAAAGTGATTGAAATGAGATGGGTGCAAGCTTGTGATAAGTCCCATAATAATAACACATGTTAGGGATGGATTAGAGATTGATAAAGGAGATAAAATTTGTTTATTGATGATAATGTGTCACTTTACATAAGATGTATAGCTTAAAATGATGTGTGATTCTTGAGTGACTAGTCCAGTGATGGGATGGGGATCAGGAGATAATGGTGGCCAAGCTATCCTGAGGTATAAAATCATGACAAGAACTACCTACATAGTCTTAGGAGACCTCAAGATGATGTAGTTTTATATTTTTATTTAAGTTGGATATCAAATAAATGAAAAATCCATGCCCTAGATGATGTTTTGGATGATAAGGAATGACTAATTGGGGTTTTGTAATAATTTGATAGGATTTAGATGTAGAAAGTTTGTTAGCAAATGGTTGTTAGGGGTTAAGGGGAGTAGAAGGGGGGGTCAAATAGGATAAAATAGTAAAAATAATCTCATTTTAACTTTTATATTTTATGAAATCTGACTCTAAGCTAAAACCATGGACTGACTTCCTTAAGCTTCTCATCATGGCAAAAGGGTGCAAACATTCAAAGAATGGTAGAGGCTAGACCATTGGTCAGTGAAAAACCTTATTCTTATGTTTTTTGTGATTTTTTTGTGATTTTTGTGGATTTATGGCATGAATTTATGTTTTATGTGTCATTAGTACAATACTGTGACTAAGGGTAATGCCCTCAATCATGATATTATATTCACAACTTACAACATTGCATAGGGAAAGGTGATATTATAATAGCATAAGTATAGAGATGTTGATGTTACAATAACACAAGGTTAGACTCATGATTTTAAAATATCATGGATTAGGGAGTCTTAGTTTTATGTAATCATGTGGTTAGGTAAGATCATGGGTCATGAATGTCAGTCTCATCAATATCATGGGTTAGGGAAATATAATAATTAGCAATTTTGTAGGGGTTAGAAGAAATGGTTAAATGATGGGGATGGTATTAGGGATGGTAGATGGGGATGAGAAAGATATAGACTTAAGTGATTTAGTGGTATGTTATAGAAAATTAGTGTGTTTTTAGAAGGTAATTAGTTAATATTTGAGTTATGGAGTTAGTTAAAGGTGCTAGGGATTAGGATGAAAGAGGTCAATATGAATGAGAATGGGTAAGTTAAGATAGGTTAATGTTAGATATGATTAGGGTCTAATGAAGTTAGTGAAATTTAGATTAGGGATGTTTAGGATGATGTTGGTGAAGTAAGATTAAAGATAGGCAGGATGAAGTTAGTTAGGCTTAGGAGGTTAATTAGGTAAGAGGAGAGATGATGATTTTGTAAATTTAAGGGAGGTTAGGTGATGGATTAAGTATGGATTTTGATTTTTTGTTAGAGGGTGATAGGCAAGGGGGTTTGGGTGTGATTTTTGATAGAGAAGGATCAGTGATAATGTATGTGGTGATTGGTGCAGGAGCACCTAGGTGTGATGGCTTCATGATTTTGGAAACCTAAGGTGATGCATGAGATGTACCTAGTGACTAATGTAGACTATGAAGTATTCAAGTTGATAAGACTTCATTACATTATGATCATGCTAGTCATATGCATTGATCAAGCCTTGATCACAACTTTAGTGGAGTAGTGGCATTCATAGACTATCACATTTCAATTTTTGACTTGGGAGATGATAATGACTTTGGAAGATGTCTACCATATTCTACATCAACTAATGTTGGGAGAAATGATCTACTAGAGATCTCACATGCTCTGGGTTATCCTATAGAGATTGGCAAGAGGATTGTAGGTGAGAGTATGAGATAGATGCATGGACATCAAAATATGTCTCTGAAAGGGGACTATTGATCATATGATTCTAGTAGTTATGCCTCTTTTTACTAGTAAACTTCTATCGAACAAGAGTAGGAGATGGTTTCACCTAGTCTTAAGAGATGTAGTAGTGGATATGGTTCTAGATCATTGAGATTTTTCTTGGGGGATAGTGGTATCGGCCCATCTATACTGAGAGCTACACTTGGGATCATATAGGGGAGCAATGATCTTGGGACCATCCTTATCATTACAGATCTGGAGCTAGGAGAATATTACAATCCAATAACCTTTAGGTACTTTAGTAGTGAGGGAACCTCACTAGCCTATGGTTTTTGGGTGGTATATTTTACTAGGAGTGTGTAGGGGTCATGTTTGGGAAATGTGGTTTTACTAGCAAGCATTTAATATTTTACATCCTAAGCACATCACATGGATGACTTATAAGGGGTTATAGTTTGGCTAGGATGATGAGGTAGTGGTGACCTAGTACATGTTGAATGAGTGCTACTTGATGGGTTGTCAAGATTTTATCATAGAGTGATATAGACCTAACTAGCTATAGAGGCATTTTGGTTTCATATAAGACATGCCAGGGGAGGAACACTAATTTATCAAGAGTGACTGAGAAAGAGATCAATAGGGTCAACCAATAGATAAAGCCCTAGCCAATGCAAATTATGATAGTATTACCCCAATATTATGTGATTTTTAGATTAATCCGAGCGATATAGTAGCTTATGTAGTGTGGTGGACATAGAATATTTCATTGAGATTGCTTCAACCTAGGGTTGTAGTGTGTCATGGGTAGTGAGGAGAGTCTTATAAGAATGAGCAAGATTATAGTGGAGTATGAAAACACCGACATAGGATGGCCAAGATGTTCAGGAGGATGGAGATGTTATGGATGTGGATGGAGGGGATGGGGATCAAGTATAATTTGTAGGGCAAGCTAGAGGGAATGGGGCCTAGTCTCATGCACATGTATAGATTCATACACAGGCTACAGATAGTGGTGGTGGGGATGGTGTAGGGATATCATAGTATCCTCTATTATAGGATGAGATATATTTACTTATATGGTTATAGATATAGAATCAGGCTTGTCTTATAGAGATAGTAGGGATCACTTGAGAGAGAGATCAGCTCTAGGCATAGTTGCAAGCCTGGATAGCATAAAAAGATGGTCAATTCTCCCAGGATCATGCATACTTGAATGGATTATAGGGTCAGGTTATAGAATTATAGGTATAGATAGTCATGTTACAAACCTAGATCCATAATCGAGATGCATAGATTATAGGGTATCAAGGCTAGATCATCCAGATGCAGGGATGGATTTGGACTTTAATGGGAGAGGTAGAGGTGGTTAAGAAGGCCAAGGAAGAGATTGATACAATGATGAGTGAGTGTGGGATGGCTTGTTTGATAAATATCATTATGTGAATGACATGAAAGACCCAGTAATATAGGACCTTATATGAGACAATGGTACCACCAAGTTAATGTGTAGCTTCATTCAAGGCTAAATCATCATATTCAATGCATCAGTCGACAAGTAGACCACTAGGACCATAACCTTAATTGAGACATGATATGTATAGAGGATTTTTGTTATATTATAACACATTCGTTCCCATGATCCCATGTATTATATCTATTTTTTGACATGGACTCCATGTGGATTTTTGATATATATATGATGAGATTTTGGATGATGTGATGTGTTATATTATTATTGATTATGGATAGTGGCTATGATTTAGATAGATTTTATGGAGATATTATTTGTGTTTATATGATGAGATTAGATGTATGTTCATTAGATGTATTATATTAGATGTGATGTGATGGACTTGTTTGTTTATGATTTTACTTTATATGATGTTAAATGAGGTAATGTGATGGATGTATATGTTTATGATCATGTGATATTAATGATGGATACATGCATGATTATGAAATGATGCATTGGATTTATTTATGATGTATATGATTTAGATGTTGAGAGATGATTATTATGTAATGAATTTAGATTTATACATTATTTTATGTTTATAATGATGTGATGGATGGCATTTGGATGTGATGTTGATTGATTTAAATGTTTGATTCATGCATGTGTTGTGATGACTATAGGATCACGGTATATCATGGTAGAAAATGTACTACATAGGTTGATGGATAAGTGATATAACATATAAATGTTTAGATAAATGACATATTATGTGATGATATGGTAAGAGATTTGATAAATGCATTAGATAATGGTAATGAAATGTATAATGAAATGTAAATCAATCTACTAATAAAAAGATTAATCCTTTTTAATTCATTATGTCTTATAATGTAGGTTTGATTAGGAATCCTCCTACACCATGGAGGTAGGATAATGATAGGATGGGTGGATAATTAGGTTTAGATGAGATATTAATAGGTTATAAGAGATAGTGATAGGATTATGGGGTAAATGGGATGGGTGGCTAAGTTGGAAGCCATTAATAATGTGTGCAATCATTTTTAATATTGCATGGGTAGATAAATATGTGCCAAATGACATGATAAATGTCAAATGACATTATGTATCTAGCGCATGAGGGAATTCTATTTGAAAGTGACCTTGCCCAAAACAAGTTTGGGGGTCACCTATACCATCCTTATTCCCTTAAAAGTTAACAAGATAAAATATATACTAAATTATAACAAGACTATTAAATAAACAAGTTAATGTAATTAATATGTACATGATTAACTAAACAACCACACACATTCAAAATATACACATATTCACACAAGACAATCATAAGATAGTAAAGCCTAATAAAATAGAGATAATGACAAGGATATACAAATGCATACTGAGGTGATTAGAAATTGATTATGGACAATGGGCCTAATGATGATAAGGGGATATGTACATAGTGGTATATTGTGTCCAATAGTACTATACTAAAATAAGGATCCAACCAAATTCCAAAGCACCCATAGATGGGGTTTAGGATGATCAACTGAGATTTAGTGTGATAATGTATATGAAACCCTAGAATATAAACCCTATTTTTGACCCTTCCATAATGATAACATTAGTGGGAAGGTGTGAACCATGTATTTGGGGTAGCAAGGGAAAAATAGGGATGGGATTAGCTTGAGGCCAAAAGGAGACATGCTTTTCAAAGAGGATGTGATGGGGGGTATGATGAAGGATAGTTAAAATGATCTTATAGGATTGAGGGTATATATATGGATATGGATATAAATAAAGAGACTCCAAAATAATCCCCAATAAACATCCCCATCACATGACAAGCAATGACTTCTTCTTTGTTTGAAAACATTTGTCTCTTGTTGTTATATAAAAACCTGTAATGGATGCCCACTTTTAAAACTAGGGTTAGGGATGAGAAAATAGAGTGGAATGGAAGCAAGAGAATGAAATGGAAATGGTTGTGCCCCCAAGAGTGGGGACCCATAGATAAAGGTAAGGTGGATCCTTTCAAGTGTAAAAACATTTTAGATGGATTGTATCCATTAGGTCATCAATATCTTCACCATCCAGTGTGGCTAACATGTAGGCCCCATAACCAAATTTGGAAACTATGATATATGGCCCAAGCTAATTAAATTCAAATTTGCTTTTCTTATCCATGTCAACATTTATATATATTTTATTTTCTTTAAGGAATAGATCACTAACCTCAAATTCTCTAGACTAGATCTTATGGTATTGGTATTTTAGTCTATTTTGATATGCTCATAAGTGATTGAGGGACATTTGAAATTTTTCATCTAAAATATCTAATTACTATAGCATTTCTTCTCTATAATTGTGATAAGTGATTATGACCCATAATAAGATTCGTAAGGCAGGGAGATCAACTTCCAAAAGTAAGATAACTTTGGTCCCATATACTAAATCATATGGATAAGCCCTAGTAGGTGTTCAAACACTTATTCGATAAGACCAAAGTACATGATATAATTATAGGTGCCAATTCCTAGTTGTCTCATTAACTATTTTCTTGAGAATCTTGATAAGGGTCTTATTTGTTGCTTTAGCCTATCCATTTCCTTAGGGGTAATAAAGAGAATAAAAATGTTACTTGATGTGGTACTACTAACACAAGGCCTCAACTTTTTGATTTTTAAAGGACTTTCCATTAATCTGAGATGATATTGGTAGGATTTCCAAAATGGAAATTGATCTGATTTAGGATGAATTTAGAAATCTGAATACCTATAGTATATATAAGCAGCATGTCTTCTACCCATTTAGTGAAATACTCCATAGTGGTAATAATGAATTTATGTCTATAAAAATGTAGGATTGATCTTGCCAATCAGATCCAGTCCCCATATAGAGAATGGTCACAAACTCATGATAGGTTGTAATTCTTTTATGAGTGTATGGATAAGATTACCATGTTTTTGGCAAGATACATAGTTCTCCACATACTGCCAGCCATCCTTCTCCATGGTAGGCCAATAATATCTAGTTTTGAGTAATTTCTTGGCCAAGGCCAATCCATTGATATGACCACCACAAATACCATCATGGACCTCCTTTATTGTAAGAGAATCCTCTTCGAAGGTCAGCCATCTTAATAAAGTCCTATCACAACCTCTACGATAGAGCATACTACCAAGGATTATGTAACATGAGGTTTAGTGGATAAAGGCCTTATGCTGGTGATGATTGATGTTTGGTGGTAAGATGTTATCATGGAGGTAATTATAAATTTCATGGCACCAAGGAAGTTTGGGATTAGGGATTGTGTAGATTCATAAAAGATCCATATATTCATGAGTTGGAAGAATCAGATGATCTATTAGAAAATTACATTTGAGGACATCTTCAGGGAGATCAATTAAAAATCCAATTATGGCCATTGAATAAGCTACTTTATTACTCCCTCATAGCATTTGTTCAAATGTAATAGACTAAAAACGTTACTTCAATTAATCTACTAATTTATTATAAGGGAGTAATTTTTCATCTTTAGTCTAGAACTCATCATTAGCCTACTTGATTATGAGCTACGAATCACCAAATACTTGTAAATGTTGGATGTTTCATTGGAGGGCTTGTTGAAGGCTAGTTATTAAGGCCTCATATTTAGAAATATTAGTCATGCATGAAAAAGTGAGGTAGAAAGATTTGGGAATAAGGTCACCTTTTGGGGTGACAAGAAGAATTCCTAGCCCCAATCTATGCATAGTAAAAGATCCATCAAAATATAAATTCTATCCACTAGATTTGGAAGTATTAATTATAGATACATATGGGAAGGTTGTCATAAGAGGCTTAGTCTCTTCAAGAGGTGCTTCTACTAGTTGATTTGCTATTACTTGGCCCTTAGTGGATTTTTTATGAACATATTCAATATCAAATTCACTAAGTAACATAATCCACTTGACCATTTGTCTTATGATGGATGATTTTGATTATAATTATTTGAGAGGATCAGCCTTAGCAATGAGCTAGACCTCTTTTTTAAACATATAATTATAAAAAAAATTCAAAGTAAATACCATAGCTAAGTAGGATTTTTCAATTGGATTATAATTCAACTCATATGAGATTAAAGTGAAACTAAGATAATAAAATTCTTTCTCTTTTCCTTCATAATTATGTTATGCTAGGAGGGCACCTGTCACACGTGGAGTTGTATAAATATTTAAGAGCAAGGCCTTCCCATGATAGGGGGTGATAACTTAGGTGGATTAGCTAAATATTTCTTTAGATTATTGAAGGCCTATTGACATTCAAAATTTCAATTGAAACTAGTCCCCTTCTTCAAGAGATGAGTGAAGGGGTGACATTTATCTATGAGTTAAGATATGAATCATTGAATAACATGTAACTTTCTCTGAAGACTCCTAAGTTGCTTCAAATTGTAATGAGGAGGGATTTCCATAGTAGCTTTGACTTTAGATGGGTTCACTTTGATGCCTTTTCTAAATACAATAAATCGTAGTAATTTACCTAAAGTCATGCTATATACACATTTCTTTGGGTTCAATCTAACTTTATACTCTTGTAGTCACTCAAAGATTCTTCTTAATACTTCATGATTCTCTGATCTAAGTCAGGACTTCCCTAGGATATCATCAACATAATATTCCAAAATGACATGCATCATATCATGGAAAATAACTATCATTGCCCATCAATAAGTAGCACTATAATTTTTGAGACCAAATGAAATGAATTGATAACATAAGGTCCCCCATGGATTGATGAAGTTTGTTTTATGTTGATCTTTAGGTGTGATTATGATTTGATTATATCTCGAAAAGACATCCATGAGAGATAACATTTCATATCTGGTTATTGAATCCATGATCATATCAATATTTAGAAGAGGGAATGCATCTTTGGGGCATGCCTTATTAATGTCTTATAAGTTCATGAAAATATGAATTATTCCTTGTGGCTTATCCTTATGAATAATATTGAGTATCCAATTAGAACAATCGATGGGTTGGATGAAGCTGGCTTCCAAGATTTTTTATAGTTTCTCCTTAACTAGTAAGGCCACTTTAAGGTGAATCTTTCATAATTTTTTCTTGATTGGTTTAGAATTAGGATGCACAACCAAATGATGTGATAATAAGGAGGTATCAATCCCATTCATTATCAAAATAACACCATGCAAAAACATCTATGAATTCTTTGATTAGATCAATAATAATATGATGCTCCTCAGGGGTGAGAGTTTCCCCTAGTTTGATTATTTTGGGATTTTCTTTAGTTCCAATGTTAAATTTAATAACTTCCTCAACGAGAGAGGGTGACTGATCTTAGAGATAAGAGGGTAATGACTGATCTAATATATCTAAATCAAAACCATCTATGATTTTTGTATCTATTTTAGCATATTCTTCTGATTTAACTAAATTATGTGGAAATCTTTCTGGACTTTGAGGTGGTTAT
The DNA here is from genome assembly GCA_037957365.1 of Torreya grandis. Classification (NCBI taxonomy): domain Eukaryota; kingdom Viridiplantae; phylum Streptophyta; class Pinopsida; order Cupressales; family Taxaceae; genus Torreya; species Torreya grandis. Next base: position 1,829,868 of record JARHVA010003372.1, on the reverse strand, counting down.
TCTTAATTAAACTACTCTTATTTTCTTTTCTCAAGGGGATGTTTTTATTCCTCAAAATAATTTTATTTAAAAAGATTAATAGAAAATCATTTCTTATGGTTGTTGGAAGGCATAAAATCTAAAGTTCCAAAAAATTCTGAAATTGCCTCATCATTTTGAAATGTATCAAACGATGGCTCCTAATGTTGATCCTAGTCAATCTGAGAGGGATAGAAAAGGGATATGTTGATGGTGGAGACATTGGTGTCTAGGAAAATGTTTGTGGCAGCAAGCTCTTAGTAGCGACTATAAAGGAAACTTGTCTCAATTTCTTTGTTAGATAGAGACTCGTCAAGGATTAAAGCAATATCCACAATAATATTATTTATGTCATCATCAAGTGGTTTGTACCCTAAACCAAGATATCATGGATTTTCTTAAATTGTTATGGGTTCAATCCTACCTTGATCATGTCTCCCTAGTTGCTTCCCTCGATAATGTATGTTCTGTAACATTTGGATGTGGAGGTATCACTTCCTAAGAGATGTAAGGGCCTCTTATTATATAATAATCCATCATTCAACTGATTCATCAATATAATTTTCTGATAATAGTCTTGTAATAGACAAGGTCATTAATCCAAATTGATATTTGATAGGATTGGTCTTCCGCATAGTCAAGTACCCGTAACTGCACAAGGAAAGTGGTAAGTCACCTACACAAAATGTTTTATATTCATACTCCCCATAACCCATGGATGTGATTTTTAAATGAGACTTCAGGTAGTGGATCTAAATTAGGTTAAATATTGGTAGGGCATATATAATTATCAGCTATTAGGATTAAAATAGAATTATTTATGCTAGGATAATGATATGATTGGGATTGATCCATTTGACAACTGTAAGAATGATCAATTTCTCCAAGAATGGTGACTTCCATACCTAAGTGGGGGAATTTTAGACATTGATGTAAGGTAGATGGGATAGCTTGCATCTCATGGATCTAGGGGTGATTGAGAAGCATACTATAGGGTAAATCAAAATCCATAACATAAAGTAGGGTTTGATGTACCATGGGTCTCATGGCAATGAGAAGGTGGATAGTTTTTGTGAATGACCATTCATTATCATCATATATTTTTATCATAATCAAATTAGGCCCTAAATAAGCTTCATAATACCTTAGTTTCTTTAATAAATCTAGATTATATAAATTTAATGTTGACCCTCCATCTATGAGTACCCAGGGAATGCAATGGTGGGATACGAATAATGGATAGTTGTGATGGGGGATAATGGGAGGAATGTCTTGGGCACCAAATTTAATTTTCTAAGAAGGGGATAAATGACCCACCAATGCCTAAAATTGATTGGTGTCAATATCTCTATGGACATTTAGCTCATTTAAAGCTTTATTGAGTAACTCCCAATGTAGAGGGGATGTTTTGAGAAGTTCCATTAATGAGATTTGAGTGGGTGTCTTCCCCAATTATTGAATTATATCAGAAGATACTATAACTTTCTTAGATATATTCCCTTTTTGAGTAGTAGAGGTGGATGGGTCCTTTGAAAGTTCCTTGAGAACTATGATTTTTCTACATATAGTAGTAACCACATAATCAGTAATGGAAAGGTTGATTTTTAATATGGTGGGTGATGGTGGAGTAGGCTCTTGGGGGATATGGATTTTTATGGTGTTGACATAGTGATATGGCATGTCATTATAGTAAGTGAGATTGGAAGAGGAGGCCTGACCCTAGTCTCTTGGTGGTTTTCTATTTCTCTAATCATGATTGGGTAGGGGATCTTTATAAATTCCCAACTGCTAATTTGCAAATTGATCTGGAATACTCTCCCCTTCTATTTAAATATCACCTCTTTCAATTAGGTCTTGAATATAATAATTTAATTACATATATTTTTCTATATCATGACCTTTGAATCTATGATATTCATATAATCCATCCTTATGGCACCAATCCGATCGAGGTTGATGATCATCCAAAGGTCAAATTTCAGGAAGAGTGATCATGTTAGTAGTAATTAATTATTAAAGGACCATTTCAATGGGTACTCCCAAGCTGGTGAGAGGTCTTTTTCCAGTTCTAGTCTTTGGTTTATCTCAAGGAACTTGAATAGAGGAGACATTCTACTAATTTGTGGGGTTCTTCTTTTGCACTATTTGAACATGATGTTGCTTGGAATTAGTAACCCCATCTCCCACAGCATTCTTATTTTTGTTGAATATTTTTGACTTGCTTGAAAAGGAGCTATCTTAGTTTTGGCTATGTTCATCTAGGGAGTATAGTTTAATTATTCCATTTTCAATAAGTGCTTAATTAATTTACATCCCCTTTTCAATATTTTATCAAAAATTTTGGTGCATTAGGGTTTTAACTGATATTTTAGCTCAACATTGATATTGCCAACAAATATTTTGGCTAGTTCCTATTGTGGTCTTAATTTGCACACATGGAGGGAGTTCTTCAAGATCTCTCCAACTAAGCCACAAAATGGCAACAACCTCAGGCTATGGGTATCCTATAGTGAGGTTGAACCTCTAGAGAGGGATGGTTCTCTATGTATCTATCACCTAAACTAATCTTTGACTCAGAAAAAGGAGAGAAATAGATAATAATGCATGAAAACATGTAAAAAGAGGTGATGAACTAATGTTTTCAATGATTACAATTACATAAGACACAATATCAAAAACTTTCAAGATTGTAAATATCACTTTGCTCACTCTTTGATCAGCTTGCACATAAGTTTTTCATATAAAGGCATGGACTAGCTAGAAATTTAGTATGAGAGGGTGGTTTTCCACTTCAAAAACAATCAAAAACTATATATTTCACTTAGAATGACTTGTGAAAGCTATAAGACACTTCATGAAGGTGAGAAAAATTGGATAGAGGCAAAGGAAAACATACATTCACTTAAACACATCAATGAATTCATGAAACACACTTCAATTCAACTTACAAATGGAGGAATTAAGTCTTTATTTCATTAAATAGGTGTTGTGGTACAAATTTAGCATAGCCTAGGCATGCCAAAAGCATAAGAGTCTCTTTTTTCCTAGGGAGAAATGGAAGATATATAAGGGGGAAGAGAGAGAAAGAGAGGAAACTAAGCAAACAATAATCAATAAATGAGACCCAACCACTTTTAATTGATATCATTAATCCTACCTCTAAAATTAATTTTCATTAGCTCTAAAACAAGATGTTTATAGGGATGATGAGTCATGGTCCATTAGGAAGGAACAATCTCCAAAGACTTTTTAAACCTCATTGAATGCTCTATTATCTTCCTCTATCATCGAGCTCACCACCATCTTAATGAGTTATAGAACCATGTTTTCTCTTGATATGTTCTTTGCATTATCAAACTTGAATTCATTCATTGGTGTCCCTTATGACATTCCTTTTCATAGTCACCATTGAGCTATTACTCCATAATCTAAACATACGTCCACTATAGGTGAAAACCAATTCCCCTATTAGTTTTCATATGGTGATAATTGCAATTAAGATCATAGGATAGGGTTTCTTAATCTTGATTAAGATGTAAAACCTATGTCTAAAATATTTTGAGAGGTCTATTTGAGCTTTAATGGTGATATACAACCTTCATCATTGGTTGTTGATATTTGATCTAATTTATAGATTGTGCCACTTGGCATCCCTACATTGATCATATGGACACTGTTGTCAGTATTTATCTAGCTAACATGCTTATGCCACATGGTAGCCTCATGTGTAGTCTAGTCTCTTTGACTTCTTGACTTTGCTCACATCATTAATCTTCTCTTTCATGATTAAACATGCACCATTGATCCATCTTAACTTATTGACTTAGATGAGCACCCATGTGCCATTGATCTTTGATCTTGGTTCCCCAAATCATGTCACTTATCAACCATATATTCAAACTGAATCTCATTTAGGATTTTGGAATCAAAATAGCTATTACTTGTGGCTTTAACTTGACATTCCTGTGCACATTCCATACTGATAGATCATTTTTAAAGGCTTATATCTTGAGATAGGAAACTTATCAAGACATCAAATTTGTAGGGGATGATCTTGGCACAAAGTACATCATTTTCATACAATTCTACAACCCTAGTTGATCTCCCAAGTAAACTTATAAAATGTAAAATACAAACTAATTTTTTCATTTTTACATGATGTGTTGTGACAGTCTGGCACTTCTACCATTGGATCACTCTCTCAACCAGGACTCTAATCAGCTTCTCCCCTTAGATCTAGGCAAAGTTTTATATGTAGGCCATATTTGGCTAACATATTTAATGACTCTATTGGAAATCATGCCTACTATGATTCATAATTAGACCATTTACATGACTCTTGGACTCATAAACAATGAAAAATCTAATCCCTGATTGGAAGAAACCTTTTGACCTAGAAAGATAACTATTCCACCAAGACAAGGAAGGAAACACATAAAATAGGGAAACTAAATAAAAAAAAAGCAAGGGCACAAACAAATCACTTATTTGGGACAAAACACAAACAAACTAATGTGATAAAATAACACTTGGAGGAAAATAGACAAGCTAATTATGTACAAGGAAATTAGCTTCTTTAATAACAATATTTCATTCCCATTAACTCAGATAAGAAGCTCCTCACCATCTATCTTTACAAGTTGGAAGGCATTGTGGGATTTATAGCTAAAGATAGTGTAGGGACAATTCTAAAGAGATTCAAACTTTGTATGCCTTCCTAATTTATCTCTATCCTCATCCCACATGCGGACAAAATCTCCTTATTTGAAAGTTTATGAAGTCCTCTTGTCAAAATCTCTCTTTACTTGTGCTTGGTGGGTTTCCTTGGATATTATGGATAGATTTCAAACCTCTTCTAATTTCATAATCTCAACATATTTGATCTATTGGTTCCCAATTATACACCTCTTATGCTCAATCTTTCACACTTGAGGAAAATGGCAAACAAAGATGAAAACCCTACTAGTATTTCATTGTAGCTGGGAAGGGTTTGGCATCTAAAATGGAATAGACTTACAAAATGACTTAGAGGCATCAATAGAGGGTATGCTTATCTCACTGATACTCCTAGATCTACCTAAACCATGGTGAAATGACCTATGAGGTAGCTTGTTCACATGGAGAGATTCTAAAATTCAACCTCCATGGGGATTTTTAGCACAAAGAGACACAAATATGACTAGTGCACAACCAAACTTGTTCAATCCACCTAAGAAGGTTTATCACACATAATGAATAAATGAAATAAGTCAAGCTACTAAAGATAGATGGGAATATGACTATAATCAACATTCTAAAGAATTTTTCAAAAATAAGGGGCTAAAAAGAAGATTGTAATGTTGGGTGTTTGAAGCACAATCTACAAACACATGTTAAGTATGTAATATTTATGAATCTATAGGCAAATAACACTTATTTTATGCAAAGAGTGTATTATTTGTAGGGTAGGATAATGTAGGATAGTTAGATAATAATTAAAAAGGTTGGTGTGCTAGTGTTTTTCAAACAATAATGTTTCTTTCAACATACATGACATCAACTATTACAAATATGTATGAAAACTAAAGTGTAAGCCATGGAGATTACAAGGATAAATTTGCATCCAGTAGTGTCAATAGAATGCAAATGCTGAAATGATCCTTGAAACTCTAGAACATACACTAAAAATAGAATCTATAATACTTTCTCTTATTAAATTTATGAACCCAAGATGCCCTAATAAGGTATTCAATAAAATATTTCCAAATCTCTATGCAAAAATGGGTTTATAACCTAGATCTATGCACAATATGACAATAATACATAAGCACAAAGCTAGATATCCAATCATCATAGTATGCAAAACATCTCATAGCATTTCATTAATAGGATACAATAAATAACCAAAATTAGTTTCCATTAACTTTAAAGAAAATATTACATACACCAATGTTTCAAAATGTTTCCATGGGGACAAGTATGGTGGATTTGCTCCATGTTGGATAGGGGAGACATATAGATATGATCTTAGATATTTTTAATGGTTGTATAACTACAACCACCTTAGAAAGAGAGACAAAATACACACACAGCCATGATCCCAAAATTTGGAAGAGCCTATACTTAAAAAAACAAAGACCAACAACCACCAAAGAATAGAGGCTAATCCCTCTATTTATACATTTTTACCCTTTTCTTTTCAAATCTTGGAATGATATTTATAATTTACAAAAGTGAAAAACAACCCTCCAAGTTTGGCCAAGATGCTGCTAGCTGTAAATCCCTTTGCCATGCTTGGAATATTCATGTATTTGCAAGGAAAATGATAATTTCAACTACCTTTACAATGAATGATGGATATTTGAAAGAAAACCCTTGATTTCTTAGCTGGATATGCTTTCAAATGATCTAGAAGGATAATAGTCATGGTGGAGGCCAAACAAACTTTATCCTCATGTGTAACTACTTAGATATGCCATTGAACACTTCCTTATAGAGCTGGAACCTCTTAAATAGCTACCATTCCCTTTATGCATACCATGGAACAACCTACTCTTGTAATGATGGCATGGGAATATTCTAGATCCATGGCTATTTAAGAGATCTTATTTGGAGTGGCCCACCTTGGATTTGTAGACCTACAATTTATCTCCCATGGAGGAGCTTGGACAAGCACAACAATGAAAAATGTAAAAGACTTAGTTTATTTTCAACTTTTAGTTTTTACAAATTTGCTCTTTCATACTTTACAGTTTTTACATTTGAATTTTGCACATGGCCTTTTTAGGTTTCTTTCATATTTATTTTTTAATGCATAAATGCATTATTTTCACTTTTTGACCTTAAGAGGAAATTTTGGCCCCATTTGCAAATTTTCAAATTACAAATTGCATAGTTTTAATTTTCACATGTAATTCCCATGGAAGGTCCCTTTGTAAATTACAGACTTGCAAATTACAACATTTTAATTTACACATTTAGCTCCCCTGGGAAGGTCCCTTTGTAAATTACAAACTTGCAAATTGCAACATTGCAATTTACATGTGTCATTCCTCTTAGGGAATTTAGAACTCCAAATGCACTCTACACTTTTGTAGAAGTTAAAATTGTATTTGGGGTTCCCATTTCCCTCAAAATACCTTTTAAGAAATCTAGAACTCTAAATGCATTTTGCACTTTAGAAAAAGTGCAAATTGCACTTGGGGTTATCATTTCCTTAAAAAGCATCCTTGATTTGATTGTTCCATGGGCTTTGACTAGTGATATTGGGATATTTGACCATAACTTACACATTGAATTTTGAGGCCTTACCTTTTGCAATTTTCCCTTTTCCACATAGTTTTTCTAGGGACCTTCAGTCCTCATATGCAATTTTTGGAAACTTGCAATTTTTGTATTTTTTAATTTTCACCCAACGCCATTTCCATCCACTTGGTTCTACAAAACACCCTTCTTTTTGGATTTGAATTGATCTGACTGGATATCAGGATAACCAAAAATTACTTTCTACAAACTTTAAGAAGTATCTCTATGCCTCATAACATATATCTAATACAACATTGAAGATAGATTGCACAAGTTTTAGCAAGCACTTAAATGAACCCATCACTACTATAGGAGAGAGAGGAGAGTCCTAATTTGGTGTGACTAGCTATATTAAGTAGTCGATAGATTACTAAAACAACAAGTATGAAAATAATAAAAATATTTTCTAGGCTTATCTCATAACCCTCCATCAAGAGCCATATCCAAAGGAATACCTTTGATTGATGAATGTGGGCACATAATTTTACTATTATATTTATAATTTGGTCATGTTTATCACCTTTAGATAGACATTGGATATGTATGATAGTTTTATGGATTGTAAATTATCCATGGATTTCTCAACATTATCTGATAAAATAGTACAATAAGCTATACTCTTTTCCTCCAATAGTGAGGATATCATGCATCCTTTTAATCAAATTAAACAATTTATAAGAACCATTCTATATGATATAAAGGTCTCTTAAAGGACTTATGATACTTAGATGGGACCCTTACAAGCAGAAAACTTCATCCATATAAATAATCAAAGGCATTAAATCCCTTAAAATTTTGGAATGACTCACGAATCCTTGAAGGACCTTCATCAAATTTGTTTCTTATACTTATAAAGTTGTTATACCTCACTTATACTAATGGAACTTTGGCATCTGTAACAATGGTGAGCATCAATGTCTATTTGGGCATCAAACAATGAGCTCTATGGTATCTTCCTACATAAAAATAGTGTAACTAATGAAGTTATCTTAAAATAAAAACTTAACATGTTTGTCACCTAATACCCCAGGATCTATTTCAATAATTACAGTAACTGTTCATAATACTTTGGCTTGAAGGATTGGTGAATTATCTTGCAAGCTATTGAGATGGTATATATATGGTACATGCCCTTCACAATATCCATTTAGGTATTCATGCCTTATTTATTTCAAAATTTCTTTCACATTCTCCCTTTGCTACCTATAGGATCTGGAAGTGGGAGCACACATTACAATTTACACATTATGTTGGTATAAATTGCATGTTAACATCCATTTTTTTCCATGCTTACTTTCTTCTTTTGTGGGATCCAGAAGTACCAATACACTTTTCATGTAAAATTAATGCAAAATGCATCTTACCTTCCACTTTCCACCATTCACCTTCATGCCACATTTTGGAGACATCTCCATATAGTTCTACACCTATTTTTATCTCTCACACATCCATTGAACTTAAACACCATCTTGTGCACTTGCACTTCATCTTCTAAACCCCATGGAACTTTGACATAACATTTTCACTTTAATTTCTACTATTCAAAGTTTTGATGAAACTTTAGGACCTATTTTTCACTTGATCAAAATGCAAATTGACTTCAAAGTTCCACCAATCTTCCACACACTCCTTGTAACCATATGTCATTTCATTAGAGCTTTGCCTTGCATTGACATGGTAGGTTTTTTGGGGAATAGTTTAATAATGTTGTTGCATTTACATTAGCCTTCTACCTCCAACATGGCATACTCCACATCATCATTACCTAGATGCATTTAGAAACCTTACTACATTTTCTCCATTGATGCCATGTAAGCTAGAAAAAAGCATATAAAGTTGGTAAAAATTCAATCACCAAAATTTGCTCTCACTTGGGGATGTACACCCACTAAGGGTATGAAAATAACCCTAGAACTTAAGATTGGGTTCCAATACATTTGGCCACAGAGCCAAATTTTATCAAGTTATTGGCAAACACTCATGAAGGCTTGTAGTTATATAAAATATCCAAATTGGTAGTTTTAGTGTGGCTTGTGACACCCTATTCATAGGTCCTTTTTACATGCTCTTGTGACCCTTATAAACATTTTTTTACTTATTATTTATCATCCAAAACCTTCTAAACAATCATTCTACCTCAGCTAAACTATATTTCTAAATCCAATCCTATTCCCCCAACTCCCTAACATGTACGATAGGAGTCTCATACTTGGATTATAAAATTAGACCCTAGGGTGTCCCATTTTTGGTGATCCTATCCATTTTAACTTTGATCCCCAATGATGATTTTCATTTGATCCTTATCTTTCATTATATCAGCCTAGAGTGAATACATCTAACCCATGACCAATGATTCCCTATAAAATCCCATATAAAGCTCATTTACCAAGGGAGGTGACAAAAATTACAAATCAAGAAATAATAAAAACAAATCAATAAGGTAATCTTCCCTATTCTCTGCATAAATCCACCTAACATAGCTAAAAACATTTTAAAACCCTCATACTAGTCCCTAGCCACTTCAATCACTCTCAATTTGGCATTTTTTCATCTGTATCACAATATTGCATAAAGCACATTAGTTAGGAGAACTACATATGGCTTGATCCCTCTTTGAAGTATTTGTATGTAGGTAGCATGCCCACACAAGGGGTGTGGGTTACACATTCAATACATCTTACACACTAACCCCCTTCTCAAGTGATTCAAATATTGTTTTATCAAGAATAATAGAGGGTTAGGGTTTTGAAGTTTACATCATCTATATAGTGAGTTCCATTGATAATCAACACTCAATATTTCATAGATAGGCTCACATAGGAATAACACAAAAACCCAAAAAGTTTTAGGTCTTTGTGACTAGTTTAGACAATAGTGGCATGAGTGGACAACAATGTCAGACACTAAAGTATCATGTTTTTGGTGCTCTTATCCTTTCACTAAATGAAAGCTAGATTCAGGTTGATAACATTGTCCCAATCTTATATAGTCAATTTCAATCTTTGCATCATCTGTATCAGTCTAGTTTCAAGCTAATTTATATTTCTCCTTATATATTTCAATTTTTAGAAATGTAAAAAAACATAAATAAATTTTGAAAATCAATACTATATTTATTGAAATATTCTTTACTGATTTATTAATCTAGATCCTTAACTAAAATAGGAATAAAACTCTATTATTCCCAAAAAAATTCAAATCATTTGGTGAAACTGACTTACTTCGAACAAATCTCAAAACCTTGGGTACCCTTCGGGTTTTTCCTTCACATTTTTTTGCAAAAATTCAATTTCAAAATTTTGATTTTTGTATAAATTTTTGTACATTTGTTTTATGTAAATTTATTTTATAATTAAAATTATTGAAATAATTTCAAAATTCTAAAACTCCATCCTCAAAACCCAAGCCTTCCTCTCTTACAATTTTTAGTTAAAATTTTTTGAATTTTCGCAAATTGTTTGGATTATCAAAAATATTTTCAAAATCCCTATGTTAGTAGTCATTCTTACATTTATTTGATTAATAGTAATTTTACATACTCTCTTTGGTGAAAGCAATAAAATGGCCACTAAGGCACTTCTTCTCTCTCATCCTATAGATAACTTTCTAATTTTTTCTCATAATTATGACAAGGAATGGACAAAATTGTAAAATTGCACATTAGCCAAAAATAAGGAAAATGATTTCATTTACAATGAAGACAATTAATATTATTTTAATGAAGAATATGATGATGCATATGAAAGTGATAATTAATAAAAATGAGATGCATCGTCTTTTCTCAAACCTATCTCTTTTCTTCCCTCTTCTAACGAAAATAATTTTGATAAATGGGAAAGTTACTTCTCACCTCATTCTCCTATGCATAATACATAAAATGTACAAATTAGTCATGAAATTCCAAGTCAACCTCTCATTGGTGATAATTTTTTTAGATTTGAACCTAGTTTCTCCCTCTCTTTTGCTACTTCTATGTTCAAATTACAACAATATAAATGAAATAAAATTAAAATTAAAATTTCAATGCATAATTCAAATGATCAATCACATGTTCTTAACTCTACTTTGTCATCTCAAACAATGATAAAAGAATGTTTAAATGATAACTCTCTTATTATTACTTCTCATATTTTAGATGAAAATAATACATGTACTCCATTCAAGGATAACTTAGATGCAAATAGTATTCTAATTTCACATGATAATTTATTGCATATTAGAAAAGAATTAACATCTTCTCATACCCCTCTCCTTAGTGATAATGGAAGGATAATGAGTATGATAGTGAACAAAAAAATGAATATGACAATGAGAGTGAATATGAAAGTGATACTTCTACTTCTCCTCTTTCAAATGAATAAAATTCTGATTGTGATAATGCATGAATTAATGATGACTATTATACATATAGTGAAGAAGAAAATACATCTCATGATTCTAATTCTTCTCTTACTCTTCTCAAACATAATTCATTACAAAATGTTACTTATACTTCTATGCATGATTCTATTTTAAAAGATGCACATGTCAATAATAATATCACATCTTCTATTCAATTAGAATGTGATTCACTAAATGCTAAATATACCAATGAATCTCCCAAGTCACACCTACTACAGTAGCACCTATTTCTCACTCTCCACCCAAATAGAATGGTAACCCACATCCCTCTAATAAAGTATAAGTTACCATTCCTCCAAAGTTTCAAGTGAGCACACCTCCTCTCTATGATCCAATTGCTAAATTTAGTATTCCCATGGCTAAAATAAACGATCAATTCCAATGTTTAAATGAACCACTGCAAGATACTAATATACCATCCCCCCCAAAAAAAATTGATGCATGTAGTTGCTAAATTACAACACCAAGTGCATATCCTTACTTTGGAAAACAAGGCTTATAAGTCTTGGATGGATGCCAATGACTTGCATGGTAACCCTTTTCTAAATAAATTTGTCAAAGAATCATTGCTTAAGCATTTATAAATACCATCATTACCTCAATTTTATGGAACTAGAAATCCATTCATACACCTTAAAGCCTTTTAGAAGGATTTGTCATTTCATGTGAGTCCTTTGATTCTACTTAAGTTATTCCAGCAAACATTAGTGGGTAATGCGTATAATTATTTCTTTCATATACTCCCTATTGGTTCCTTGCATACATATTATGACTTAGAGGAGGAATTTATTAGATAGTATATAAGAAACATGGTCCCTCATGTTACATATGATAAACTTGTTGCATTACATCAAAATCCTTCAGAGCCATTTAGTGATTATATCTTACAATTTAAGACTTACATGTTACACTTGATATATAAACCAATAGATATAGAGGTTCAAAATATATTTATTAAGGGGCTTCACCAACCCCTCCTAGAGTATATATTATATCAGATAATGTCCTCCTTTAGGTAATTATGTTATATAGTTTTAGCCTTAGAGAAGAAATTGGGATTGATTGAGTTAGATTCAGTTGATTAGCTTATTCTACATTTCATAGCATTACATCCATCTACACCTCCTAACACATAGCATCCACTATGTCCCAAACAAGATAGGAGATCATAGCCAAAAAAATAACTAGTTAAGAATAGAGAGCCAGTTTCCAGAGAACCACCTATAGTATGCACTATAGAGAACAATAGTAGGGCACCACTATAATTTGATTCAGAGTAGGATAACCCATATGTCATATTATCAGCACTAATAGATAAGAAGTTAATAAGATTGCCTTCTACCCATCATCAAGATCCACATCACTTATACAGATAGCCACATCAACCCTTTTATAACTATCATCGTATCCATGGACATAGAGACAATGATTGTTATGGACTCAAGGACTGTATTACTAGATGTGTTGATAATAGTATCATAGTATTCACACCAAGGGCACTGAGATATCCTCCATCATGGATCCATACAACTCATTCCTCTATGAATTAGTCATCCCAGGACATTTCTTAATAATAATCATCAATTACTCATCATGAGATTAATGTAGTTTCTAGGATAAAGCCTCATAAGAGATCTCCTATCCCACCTACTCAAAGGGTTTGGAGACTAGTATAGTGAGAGCAACCTACATATAGTAGTTTATTCTATAGAGTACATTGTATAGTTCCATAGACATATCCATCATAGTCACAAGAACCACATAGAATTTTTAGGGTCCTATCTCATGAACAACCCATTATGGTTAAGATTAGAGAACCCACATCATAGATTACTGCTATAAATAGATATTCACTACAACAGATTTTTTAGGGTCCTATCTCATGTAGCAACCTGATATGGTTAAGATTAGATGAACCCACATCATAGAGTATTGATTGAGATATATATTCACTATAGTAGAGTTTTTAAGGTCCTATCTCATGTAGCAACCTACTATGGTTAAGATTAGATGAACCCACATCATAAAGCATTGATCCAAATAGATATTCACTATAGTCAACATTTTAGGGACCTATTTCACATAGCAACCTACTATGATTAAGATTAGATGAGCCCCCATCATAGGTTAAAATTCCATATCGATCCACTACTCAGTCATACACATCACAACAAAGGCCACAGGTTATTATTTCACATAGAAATCCACTATGATTATGGATAGATGAGCCTCCTTCATGGCACACAATTTTAGTTATGCATCCATTGAGGTTGTGTTTTACATATTCCCCATGTACAGTTATAATTAGTGCACTACAAACAACATCAAATATAGGGCATGTTATTACACAACATGATCAATATAGCCACTTGTTTAGTTGGCCATTAGGGTTTAAATAATGATACATTAGCCATGGGGATGATATTCACAAAGTGATATCTTACATCCCCTTCTCCTAAAAACTACATCAGTGATAGTTTTAGGAATCTAAATACTTTCCAGCTATAGTATTCATACCTAAAGTAGTATCATTGAGGTCTCATGCCTCTACACATAGCACACATTTTTAAAAAACTTATACTAATAGATAGGTCCCTAAGAACTACACATTTGCATCCACTTCTTAGAGTTATAGGGGGACCCCATAGTTGGTTTTTACTATAGATATTTTAGAGCACTTACAACATACATAGCTTTCAAATTCACAATCTCATCCCTTCCATCATGCTTCACAATCATGCACAATCCCTCTCCTCAATACATGACACCATAATAGGGATTCTCTTATGAGACTCATCAGTTAGTATCATTTCTGCTCATTTACTTTTACATAGTTTCTCTTTGCTTACTTGTACATAGTTTCTTTTTGCTTACTTATACATAGCTTATTTCAAAATACAAAAACATTCAAATAGCTCAAAATACCAAAAATAATATGACATGTCAAAATACAAAAACATTAAAATAACTCAAAACACCAAAAACATTTCAAATTGTATGCATTATCCATAATTTACATTTCTACTACCATTCTAGACTTACATTTATCTGATCTATGCTATTATTTGTTGATTTATCTACATTATCATGATTCACTTGATCTTCTTTGAGTGTGTGTAGTGACACCCAAATCCTTATAATATCACATATCACTAGATTAGATAGATTATTCTATCGACACTCGCTAGTATATATCACTTGTGTATTTATTAGCATCTACCTAGTCTTATAATACATGTTTTTCATACTTTATTTATTAATTTGATTAGATATATGTGATAGTATTTATATAATTTACATGCCTTCCTTTATTGCTTTAAGTAGCTAAATGTGATGGCATTTCTCAATTCATATTTTATCTCTTTTGTGTGCTTTAGGACATTTGCCAGTGTCTTTTGCTTGTACTATTCTATTTGCTTGTGGCCCTCATGCCGACCTTGCTTGTTTTCAATTATATGTATGTGGAATTTGAACATGCCTTGTATGCTTGCTTTCTTAGTTTGAGTGACATGTGTCCATGCCCCTTGTTTACTTGGCCCCTTGGATACTTTTGTATTCTTCTTGCTTCCTACCTTGCATGCTTATTTACTTCTCAATTATTTGTAATGCCATGATCCACATAATGTATTTTATTGATTTATTAGATGCCATGATAGAAACCATGATTCATCCCTCCTTGATAACTAACAACTAACTAGATTTACACTTTTAGTTTAGTATATTGCACATGCTATTAGATTTCTACATCTATCTAGGCATACCCTTGTTGATCTAATAATCTCCAATACAAGTTATGTTATATCTTGAGAGATCTTCTCGATTATCATTGATATATCATGTGTTTTATAGCATAACACACTTGTAAGGCTCTTTATTTTGAGGGCAGTCATTACAGGGTCTTCATTACTACCCTCAAAAGAGGGGAAGATAAATAAGAGTTTTGTCATAGAGATCAAAGCCCTCTATCTTTCAAAAATCAATTTTCAAAACACTTAAAACAACATTAAAAATCCCAAATAGACAAAATAGACCAAAAAGATAGTGATAAATATAGAATAGTGATAAAAAATAGTAAAGGATAATAATACCAGACTTGGACTACAACACTGGATAATAGAGTGTCCTATTTTACATGCTCTGATCCAAATAGTATAGAACCTACATATTCTATAAATAGATAGAAAGGTAAGGTTAGTTATAGTTTTATCAACTACAATATAGTTTAAATTGGGTAGTTTTAGTATAGTTTTTATCAGAGTATCTGGATATAGGGGTGATCATGCATGGCATGATGGCTTTCACTTCCAATTTTAGATTGGGTATTTTGTACAACTTTCAGATAATAATCCATGTTATAAATACCAGTGATTGGGGGTAATGTGTGTAGCATATTTGACTTATTTTATTTCTAGTTCATTATATTACCTAGGTATTCTCAATAATTGCATGTCTTAGTCCATCTATAGGTGGTTGGTTTCATTTCATAGTGGCTTTCATATAATCCTAGCTCTTAGTTTAGGATTGGCTTTCATACAAGCTTAATCTCCACCTTTTAGAGTGGCCAAAATTTGCCTAGTTATCAATAGACATTCGGCTATCCATGCCACATTTTTAGATTATATATCATTCATGGGCTTTAGGATCCATCTCATACAACACTCATTCATACCAATATCAGTTCATAGTTTACTACATGTGGGTAGTGATGGAGCTAAAGGACTAGCTGGCCTTTGTATTCTTGAGCCACCTGCTCAGAGGGATTAGACACAGAGTCTAAACATTGATTAACACATGCATGATCACATAACTTCACTTAGTAGGTGATGATGAAGCCAAAGGGATATCCTTTTTATTTTTGAACCACCCTCAAGGAATTGAGCACTCAACTCCATTTACAATATTACTCTTGGTAAAACACATACCCAACATTGCTCAACATTATAATAGATTTACACTTCACAATGTGCTCTCTCTAAGCACAATCAACATCACACATCTTCATGGGCTTCACCCTTGTAAGTAATTTTATGTACACTTTCTACTTTTCCTTTATCCTATTATTTCACTTTTATGCATTATTAGAATAAAGGGGGAAAATGTAGTTATATAAAATGTCTAAATTGGTAGTTTGAGTGTGGCTTGTGACACCCTATTCATTGGGTCCTTTTTAAATGCTCTTATGACCTTATAGACATCATTTTTCTCATTATCAATCATTTGAAACCTTCTAAATGATCATTTCACCTCAACCAGACTATATTTCCTAGGCCAATCCTATTCCCCTAGGTCTCGAGCATGTAGGATAGGGGCACCATACTTAGATTGAATGTGTCAATTGTTAACATAGCTTCTTCTCTCAATTGTTGATTCTAATGCTTAAGTTTGAATAGTTTTCTTTGAATTATGAATTTGCATCTATGATACAGAGTTTCTAATTTGTGTTTGTGCTAAATTAGTTGAAGGATCTTAGATTTGATTCATTTTATTTGTTCTATATTCAAATGTGCTAATGATATTTTATTTTAATAACAAACCTTTAAAGTGAAATCTAGTTCTTACTTGTATAATTTCATATCATCCTTGGGAATGTGCTTGGTGTGTGGTGAAATTTGATCTTTTTCTATTTTACATCATATACTAATTAAATGCAGGTTCAATTATCATTATAAATTTTTCATGATATTTGATTCCAAGATCAACAATCACTTATTTATTTCCTACCCTACCCTTCTCTTTGCTCCTTTTTATACTAGACCACTGTAGCTTAGATTTCATTATAAATATTCATATAGATTAGTCTGTAGCTTAAATTGGGCCATAATTCACTAAGTATTAACATATATCCTCTAAAATTCACAAATAATAGACCATGATGGCTTGCAATCATCACTTATTATAAATATTATGGAACACCAATTCATTATTCTACCACTATTTTACCATAGGTGACATCAAGTTGCCACAAACTACTACTCATGCTTTGAATTCCTATATTTATAAAATAGTAAGTGTTTTATGAAAACTAAAAACCCCTATGGTACATTTAGAGGAATCAATAGGAAGGCATTCTACTAGCACTAAAAGGAAGGCAACTTTTGTGGAGTGGTTAGATCTTTATCCATTTTGGTGTGTTTTGGTCTAAGATTGATTTTATCTTTGTGCCTTTGAGTAATTCTTCACTTATAAGTGTAAATATCATTGATATTTTTGGTATCTAACCAAACTTTGTGCTTCCTTCAAATAAATATCAAAGTTATTTAATGTTTGCTACTTGGTTTTGGTAAATTTAGCTTAAGTTTGGAAACCCATAGTATTTGAGGTTAGAATAGCTTGTTTTGATCAAAGGTTGTCATATCTTTCATAGATCTAAGTTTATTTGATCTTATAATTATAAATATATATCATATTTACATAATTAGACATGTATTTGAGCTATCTTAGTTAAAAATCAACATCTTTTATTATTATTTACATAAATCTTTGCAAAATGAGATTAATGTGTAGGTTTAATCCTAGTTCATTATAAATATTGGCCTACTACATCATATTTCAAATAGAATCTTCAACCTCCAAGATAGAATTTCCAAAGATTCAAACAAGATCACACTCAGAGACAAGGGAGCCTTTGCTTAAACTTGAGGTTCACAGAAAAGCTAGGCATGATAAAGGTAGATGCACGAGATCCAAATCCTTACCAACTTCACCTCTTCAAGTACCTTTGCCTTCCACCATCATTTAGGTATGGTTTGGTTGGGAGACTCCTCAATCAATGTGCTAGGTGTGGGACATGATCTACCATGCAACCTTGAGAAGTAATTACCTAAATTTAGTCAATATTATAATTACTAAAGAGCACATTAATTCTTTCAAAGTTTCTTTAAGGTTGTTAAATGTTATGCATGAGGATGTAGAATACAAGTTATTTACTTTTATCTTTAAATATGCTACTTATGAATGGTTTTTGAACTTCTATGATAATTATATCACAATTTGGGATGGTTTCACCAATGTGTTCATAGATCAATTTGGTAAGATAGGTAGTCCTTGTGTTATTTACCATCAGTTCACCACCATTAGGAGAGATGCAAATGAACCCATAATATCTTTTAATGATATATTTCATAAAATGTATAATAAGACCATAAAACCCTATAAACCTAATGATGTCTTAACTTTAGAAATCTATAAGGATGTACTAGATCCTATGACCTTTGTGTTCTTGAAAAGGTCTAATCTAGCTATAACTTCATTAGCTAGGGCCTATTCTAAGGTAGTGACCAACAATGACCAAATACAACCCTAGGGATAAATGTATTATTTTGTTCCAAACATTAACCTAACATATACCCACTTTGAATATCTTTTCAAACAATAACCAAAATATCCCATCTTTAAATTAACTTCCAAACCTCAACCAATTGCCTTCGAGTCATGTTGTTCCCAATCAGAACCTTAGATTTTTGAGTCATCATGCCACTAATGGCTTCAATTCAAATGACCAATGAACTTTAGTACAAAATTTTTGTGATAACAATAACTAGGTACATAATTATGGAACTCCTAAAAATGAGAATGAGTCTATACTAAAAATGGTCCAAAAGTTGAGCACTGATTTTCATTAACTGCAAAAAAAAGTTGGAAATAATACTAAAAGCTCTAGTAGGAACTTATAATTTCAAAGGTTTAATAGTCCAAAAAATATATTTCAAAATGATATATTTCATAATAATAAGAATAATGAGTCATGTTCTAAAAAGAAGACCATGGACATTAATCTTACTGGTATTGCATTACCTAATTATTATAGAGTGCATTGTACAATAAAGCATGGTGCAATTGATTGCATTGATTTTTTCAAGGATTTTGAGGATTTATAGGAAGAATTAGATACCTTTTAAGTGATCCCTTATAAGTATAATGGTATAGGTACTTCTAGATCCAAGTCATCTAATCAAGCCTTCATAGTGGAGACTTTTGACTTTCCCTTTCAAGAAGAGAATAACCCTGATGAGATCCTTGAAGATATCTAAGCCTTCCAAAAATTCTTGAAGAAGAGTTATCCCTTGAGGAATAAATATTATAGGTAGCCCTTCAATACCTCAATGCCTCTAAACAACTTTGGAACTCCTCCAGACACTTCTTGAAGCAATAATCCTGAGCCACCTAAAGGGAGTACTCCTAAACCTAATATTGATATTCCTAGTTCTTCTAAAAAAATTGGTAATAATATAGTTGAGGATATGAATAAGATAAATGATAATATTAAATTGCATTAACTAACATAGATCATAGAGAAAAAGGACCTTCTGTTGGAGTCTTTGTCAAAAAATTCTAACAAGCCACCTAGGGCTGACCTTTTCAATGTGATTGTGCACAAAGCCAAGGCCAAATCTCTCCCTTTTCTACTCACTATCATGATGTTTGGTAATAATTTGCATAATTTTTAATTATATTATGATGCATCCACCAATGTCATGCCTGTAGATATATGTAAACAATTTGGCTTGACTCCTATTAAGTTTAATAGGGTTATTACCCAATTACACAAGTTTAGGGTCGAAGTGGTTGGGGAGTTATTGAATGTTCATATGCAATTAGCCTCTAAACCTAGGGTTCAATAGTTTATTGATATATAGGTTTTTTATATTCTTGATGTATATGGGACCTTGTTAAGAAGGAAATGTACCAAGGCTTTGAATGGTTATATGCATACTAATTGTTCACATTTGTGGTTGCCTTGGAAGGGAGTTCCAAACCAAATCAGGGTTGAGAGAGAGACAAAGATGAAACACATGATAACCAAGTATAATTATATGAATGAGAGGGTTAACATTATTGAATTATAATTAAGGGGTTTCATCCTATAAGCTACAAAGGTATGTGATCATAAAAGTACTCATGTTGTTCCTAGAATATGGAAGTTGCATTTTGATGGTGTTAGGTGTAAGGCCAGATCATATGTTTGCATTTTATTAACTGGTCCTACTAATAGAAAGTACCATTCCTCTTATAGACTCCAATTACCTTTCACTAAAAGTCTTGTTGAGTATGAGGCCCTTATTCGAGGCTTATAATGTTCTATCAAGAACAAGGTTAGAGAATTGTTAGCTTATGGTGACTCTAATCTAGTAGTTAACCAAGTGAGAAACAAATCCTAGTGAAAGATCTCATACCTTAAGAGGTATAAGTTTTGGTTTTGAGATATCATTGAGTTTTTTATGCATTTAACATTGTCTCCATCCCTAGATAAGAGAACCAAGATACTAATGAGTTAGCATCTACTAAAACTAACCTCATGCTTTACTAAGACTAATCCAATTTTAGCATTCAGTTGATACCATGTCATTCAGTCCTTGGCAATGTCAACCATTTTAAAATCTTTAATGATGATTAATAGATATTAGATTTCATGACCAATTATGGAGCATTTAAGGTTCACATCATTGATGAGACTAATGAAAATACAATCTGAGAAGGCAAGTTTGATGGAAAGGTCATTCAATTGAATGCCGATAAAATCCCTAAAGGAATGATTGCCTTAGAAAGGATATTGGATCAAGATAAGCTGGCTAAGGTACCTAATATTCCTAAGGTGAGTGGGAAGGACTATAATACAATATATCTTGGTCCCTAAGATCAACCCAAGCTAGTAAACATAGGAAAATCATGTACCAATAATGAGAACAAAAAGGCAAAAGAGATGTTAACTAAATATAAGGATGTCATAGCATGTTCCTATTATGACTTAAAGATCTTTAATCTAATATTCATCACCCATACTATACCCTTAAGGAAAATTGTAAACCATTTAGACAAAAGTAGACGCCTGTAAATAGTATCCTAGAACCAATAATCTTTAAAGAGGCCAAGAGATTGCTAGATGCCAAGATAGTATTTTCCATTAGACATTCTACTTGGGTGGCTAATTTAGTGCTAGTTAGGAAGAATAATGCTGAAATTATACTACGCATTGACTTTAGAAACTTGAACAAAGCATTTGAAAAGGATAACTATCCTCTTCCTTCTCTAGACCAAGTTATACAAGTTATTTTAGGTTCAACTATGATGTCTTTTCTTGATAGATTTTTAGGTTACAACTAGGTGTTGGTTGACAGAGAGGATAGGATGAAAATAGCCTTCACAACCAAATGGAGGACCTTTGCTTACAAGATAATTCCCTTTGGACTAATCAATGTAGGAGCTAATTTTCAAAGAGATATGGATCATGCCTTCTAAGGCCTGTTTGGTAAGTGTATTATTATATATATGGATGATCTAATAATTTTTTATAAAAATAGGGAAGATCACTTTATGCACTTATAACAAGTATTTTAAAGATGCAGAAGGTATGGAATTTCCTTAAACCCTAATAAGAGTATATATTGTGTTACTGAAGGAAATTTATTAATTCATGTCATAACCAAAGATGGTATGTATATAGATACTAAAAGAGTAGAGGCCATATCTAGAATAAAGCCTCTAAATAGTAGAAAAGAGAGTCATTTTTTTGTTGGATAAACTTTGTATGAAAGTTCATTTCTAGCTTTGTAGAGATGATCAAGCCATTAAATGACATGCTAAATAGAGATGCCAAGGTCACATGTAATGAAAAATCTAGAAAGGCATTCAATGATATTAAGGAGGCCATCAGCCAAGCTCTAATCCTTATAAGTCCTAACATTTCAAGGAACTTTTACCTCTACTATTTTACATCAGATCACACTATGGTTGTTGTATTAACTCAAAATATTGATGGGTGTGATCACCTAATAGATTTTATGAACACTAACTTTAAGAATGTTGAGTTGACTTATTCATTGATTGATAAGTAAGCATATTCATTAGTTAATTTAGTAAATAAATCTAGGAATTATATCCTTATAAATAAGGGGCATGCTATTTTACCTGAGCCTATCACCAAAACTATGTTAAGTTAGAATGAGTTGGGATAACATAGAGGTAAGTGGATGTCATTTTTGTAAGAGTTTGACTTAGAAATGAAAACAAAAAAATTGTAAGGTGCCAAGGTCTAATCCAGATGATTGATAATACTAACCCTATGCTAAGTATTATGCAAGTGGATCAACATAACTTTCAATCTAGTGAGTGGTATGATTCAATCATACATTTACTAATTAATGGTTCTTGTCCTATAGTGTTAACCAGGGAGAAATAGAGGGCCCTAAGATTAAAGGCATCCCATTATTTGATCAAGGATGGGGTCTTGTATATAAGAAAATTTGAAGGAATTTACTTGAGATGTGTCTCACAAGAAGAAGCCACCCAAATCATGAGCACCTTTGATGAAAATCTAGGCAGTGGACATCCATCTGGGAGAACCACCACCCATAATATTCTCAGAGCTAGCTATTATTGGTCAACTAATTTTAAGGCTACTCACAAACATGTAAGGGAATGCCACTCATGTTAGATTTTTAGCACCAAAAAATCAAAGGAACCAATGCCTATGTAACTAGTCATGATTGACAAACCCTTTGATAATTGGGGATTTAATTTGTTAGGGTTATCAACCCTAATTCATCTAAATGTCATGAGTGTGTCCTGACTACAACAAACGTTTGCAAAAGGTGGACTGGAGATGTAGCCACCAAAAAATGTAGGACTGAGGAAGTGATCAACTTCTTAGAGGAAAACATATGTACTAGGTTTGGAACTATAGTCTCTCTAGTATGTGGTAATGGTTCTACATTTATATACATAGAGATGACTAAATGGGCTTATTATAATGACATTACTCTCAAGTTTTTATCCAACCATTATCTCTAAGGAAATGGAGACTTTGAGCTTACAAATAAAAACCTAATGAAGGAAATCAAAAAGCTCATTGTAGACAAGCCCAAGACCTAGCATAATATCCTTAAGTTTTCAATATGTTATGATAAAAATAAAGATCAATCAAGCCTTAAGGGCCTCACCATTTATGTTGGTCTATGGATAAGAGCCTATCTTTCTTATCACTCTCAAGTTGCCTGCATACATGTTTATGTAGGATTACATGGAAAAAAGCCAAGAAATTTTTAATTAAATATTTTTGGACATCATTCAGATGGAGGATGTAAGGGAGAAAGCCTTTGTTTATTTTAGTAGAAACTAGACCATAGTGAAAAGGTGGTTTGATAAAAGATCAAAGGTAAAGTTATTCAAAAAAGGAGACTTGGTCCTCCTTTGAGACAAAGCATCTGAACCAAAGGGGAAGCATGGAAAATTCACACCCTTATATATTGGTCCTTATCAAATAGAAGAGACACTTAGGAACAATACCTTTAAGTTGATAGACCTTCAAGGAGAAGAATTCACATTGTCCACCAATGGGTAATATCTCAAGCACTACTTTGTTGCTACTCCACCAGAGGTTTTATTGGAATAAGATCTATAATATGGTTAGGTTTAGTATAAGTAGGCTAATTAGTTTCTTTCAAGTACTTTCCTTCTTATCCTTTATTTTTATGTGAACATGTGTATATTTATTTATTTCCCTTTTGTTCCCTATTTTGT
The DNA here is from genome assembly GCA_037957365.1 of Torreya grandis. Lineage (NCBI taxonomy): Eukaryota > Viridiplantae > Streptophyta > Pinopsida > Cupressales > Taxaceae > Torreya > Torreya grandis. Next base: position 1,805,649 of record JARHVA010003372.1, on the reverse strand, counting down.
TGCTTTCTATTGTGTGTTTGTTTCTTATTACTTGGAATAAGTCCTTTTGGATAATTTTAAGCTCAAAGTTAGGCATTTTGCTTGAAAATTCCCAAAGTTCAAGAATGTAAGTATGAAACCAATACATATGTTGACCATGGTTCTAGAATGTAATCCTAATGTTATAATTTGAAGAAAATAGTAAAGACTAATGGAAGAAGCCAATCATTCCATGAGAACTTAAGCTTTGTCTTGACCTCAAATTGGTTTTAATAAGATTTTCACTTATAGGATGAGATATCAAACTATTAAGGGATATCCATACTTTCACTTAATCAACATCCTTGCTTGGGATAATGGTTTTAGTCATAGGTCATTCTCTGAGGATCAAACACATGACCAAATTCTAAAATCCTAGGTACCCTAGTTCCCAACCTTAATGAAAGCACAAAGGTCTAAAGAAAACATATAAAAAAGAATGATTTAATGCAAAATCAAAGGATTTGCAATCATAAGTGATTCTAGTAAAATCCATTGGGTTTATAGTTTCCTGATTGGTAGTGGGGAAAGGCATTGAGTGGAACCAAAGGCATCTCCATCAAGGATACAAATTCCTAGCTGGTAGCAGAGCAATGCCCAAGCCTTCCCTTAAAAAAAATCATGGTTCTTAATGGATATATAAACATTATCCAAATCAATGTTAATGATTAAGGACATGTAACTTGGAATTTATTTCTTAAATCCCTTGGCAAATAGTAATTGTAATCAAAGGAAACACATAGTATTGCTATATCATGTTATTTGACCCTAATCTTACAAGAGCAAGGTTTGTTTCAACCATAATCTTATTTGGATAATGATATGGATTAAATAAAGTGGATGACCTAATTATTTTTCTAAATCAGAGTCTCAAGGTTTAACATATCGTTATGTTTCCCCCAAAAGTCAACATTTATTGAATCTAACATATGTCCATTCTTTGAAAATTGGGACCCTTGAGATACCCTAAAACTTAACTTGAAAATCATGTCGTGTTGATATCATTGGTAGAATTTGAAGATCATCCACTTTATTAAAGATATGCTTATTAATTTTGTTTTGCTTTAAGTTTATCTAACATTACTAATAAATTTTATTCATGTCTTCTAGTTGCAGGTTCCATGGCATTCTTGTTGACAAATCCATGTTCTAAAACCCTGTCACAAACACTCAATTCAAATTTGAATATTGGTAGGAACTAAACTAGTGGAAATTTTTAAAAATCCATTCTAGACTTAAGCATAAATGTCATTTTTAAAGATTAGTCATGTTTTTTAACACAACTTAATCTTAGCCTAAATATGCTTGGTCCCCTTTATTATTTCCCCCTTTTTAGTTCTTCACATTTATAAATGGGTCTAATATTCCTTTTTTAGGGTCTCTTTTTAATATTTCCTAACTTGGTCCCTTTGATTTATACCTTAACCTTAGCACCTTAGCCTAGGTTTTCTATCACTGCTAGTCCTAACTTAATTTCCTTGATTTTTATAGCTCTAACGTCCCATGATTCATCATAGGGATTGTTCTAATAGATTGAGGAAGAACTGAGATTTAAATTAAAAAACATGCATCTCATGAGATCTTATAGTTTGCACTTCCTCATGCCTTATGATTTAATGGCATGAAGGCCCTGACAAAGTTGAGCCCTTAACCTACATCCAACAATTCTCACTTTATCATGAAAACCTAATCAAATAGAGTGAGACATAATTTAAATGTAAAAGGATCATGAAAAGGCCTATGAGATCAACACGTAACATCCTTACACTCAAGGATTAACAATAAAGGGGACTCACACATTAAAATAAACCAATAGTGTCTAACTATGAGGATCATGATTGAATAGCTCTCTTTGTCATGATCTCTGATAGAATGGAGTGAGATGAATCCAAATAATTAGGAAATGTCATGAAGCCACCACATGGCATTATCCCATTAGAACTCAGGGACTTCATGAGCTTAAATTTGACATCTTCATGAACATTATTTGATGCCTATGAGGCTGTCATTGATGTCTGTGAGGCCATCAAATTCAAGATCATTTAACTTTTGCTTAAGAAAATAATACATTTAATCATGTCTTTCAAAGGTTAATTTTGATTATATGCTTTAATAGACTTATCTTTTGGATTTTATCCAAAGTCCTTTACGTAGCTATGCACTAATTAACCCTCATGTATCTTTTAATATCTAATGGTCTATACTTCATCATGGAAGGATGATCTAATGACATGAGGCTAACTTGCATCCAATGGTCCTCATTTCATCATGGAAATTTGATCCATTGACATGAAGATGTTGATGGATTTTCAAAAGTCCAAATGTTCACCATGTAGTCAATGCTCATTTAGAAAAGGACTAACATAGGATACAAATCTTGAAGGCCTACAAAGGTGCCAAGTGGTATAACCACAAGGCTTGATACCAAAAAGATCCAATCATAAACAAGGACCTAAATCAAGATCAATGATTTACAGTCACTCACAGGATCTTCATCCAATGGTGTAAAATAGAAGGGGGAATTTTTAAATACTAATGGCTAGTTCTCAAAAGGTATTTATGAAAAATGTCACAAAAGGTATAGATCGATGCCACATAAGCATAAAATGACAAAATAAGAGATCTTATGTGCTAAAAAATGTGAAGGTCCAAATCAATCCCAAGCACGTATGAGCTAAATGCCAATAAATCTACTACCATTAAAGATCTAAAACCCTAAACCCTATATAAAAGTGACCTAAGTAAACCCAAATGGTTACAGTTAAATTTGAGAGAAGCTTAATTCTATTTTTGAGTGCAAAAGATCATCATAGAAATTAATTACAATATGATGTGAATAATTTTCAAGTAAAATCCATGATAGCTCATAGGTAGTAGTTAAGAGAAGAGACAAAGCTATATCTATCCTTGGATAATGAAGGTAGAGTCTTCAAGAACACTGAATTAGACATCGTGGCCCTAAATTATGGAAATAATAATTGATTTAAACTCTTCTTCATCATAGAGGAGTTGAAAACCATCACCAAAGAAGAACAAATAATTATTATGGTTAGTAGGAAGCACTTTGACCTGGTCATAGTTTAAATGATCAGCCTTCATTATGCCACTACCAATTCAAAGGTACTTCACTGTATCAATGTGCTCGCTCTTATTTTTTTATATTTTAGGATTAAAAATGATTAGATCATCCATGAAAGAACATTTAAAAGGGTTACCTACATTTACCCTCTAGCATTTCAAAGAAACTATAAAATCACAAAGCCCCATGTAGACTTACCCAAAATAAAGGAGTGGACCAAAAAAAATGACCTGGATACCATCCTCTGACCATGGTTGCTCCAAGGGAACCATGTGTTTAGGGACCTTGAGGGAAGGATCCTAATTATACAACTTAGGGAAGGGATCAGGGTAATCATGACCCTATTAAACAAAGCATCATGATCCCCCTTAACCACATATGTAAAAAATACATGGGTCTCTTATGTATATTTCATGGTATAATAGAATCTCACCCCTCCTATTGGAGACTTGATTAGCATTCACCTAAGGCACCAATTTACAGCCATCAAGAAAAAGGCTAGTAAATAATTCTTCATGATGTCTTACTTTCTTGATTCCCTACTTGCTTACATCAACTTCACATGCATAAAAAATTGGTCTCCTAAGCGTTGAACCACCATATCCCACCACTACTCAAAATTACACATCTTCAACTACAAGAACCATATGTAATTAATTTGTGACTATGTTTATCCTACTCTAGTGGAAGCCATCATAGGTTTCCCATGCCTAGGGTTCACCCATTAATCAAGAAGTATGTAGAGATGATGGGAGATATAAAGTTTTACTGAGATTGCATAGTGATCCAAATTGATGGAATCAAGTCCTCACCCTACATTACCTATGTATTTACCTAGTATGTTAACAAAATAAGAAATTGCGTCTCAACTCATCAGTGTTGATGGAGTTTGTAAAGAGAATAGAACGGGCCTTCTCCATCCCTTTCCTATAATCATTGGAAGGACTGTGCTACAAAATTATAAGTAGGTGGATACCATATCCAAGAATAGGGACTAATTTGGGTTCCATTTAGATGAACTCAAAGTATGAGATCCCAAGGATATAGTAGGCAATAATTTGAAGATGAAATAGCTACCTAAGTAAGTATATGTGCATCAATTCGATATCTATGACACCATCTATATCAAGGCAAGTAACTTTAAATAAGTGTTAACCAAGCTTAAGGGGTAAAATGGTAAGCTTGAGTATAGGTTAACAAGTGATGATAAACCAATAGGAGAGGTATGACAGATGCATCCTCTACAATATCATTTACTGCTCAAATCTTCTAGGCTACCCCAATAATAGCCTCAATTAGAATAACCACAACCTTAAATATGAATTATACAATGACATGACAAAGAAAATATATAAGAGAGACCTAGAGAGGGACCCTCATATTCAACCTTAACCTAAAGGTCACCATATCTTGTTGAGTATTTGGACATGATTGCCTTAGAGCTATATGAGACAGTTGAAGGTTCCCTCAGAGATCTTGCTAAGGCATATGGCACTGATGAGGAAGAGAATAAAATTAAAGAAGCACAAGCCCAAGTAGGGGAGCCTAGACAAGATAAATGGAAATAAGTTATTCTTTATATAGTCCTAGTGACACCTAGGGAGAAAAGGAAGGTAGAGTTGGCATTGGTCCCTATTGGACCAAAAATGCCAAGATTGACCCTTACCGCACTAGTGAAATTAATCTATTTAGTGAGGAATTCCCCATCAATGGGCCAATCATCCTTGATTGGTTTATATATGGGAAATTGTAGAATATCCCCTCTTTGTCCCACTCATGGGCATTAATAAAATTTATCAACATAGATGTACATGATGACATCAAGCCATGGATTAGGGCCATAATGAAGGAAGAAGAAGAAGAAGGAAGGAAAGTGGCCACTACAAGGCTAGAAAGTAAGAAAATGGATGCTCCTAGAGGATCAATCAACACAAAAATTTAGGTCCTAAAACCTCAAAAATTCATAGATCCAGTCATCACTGTATAATTCAATCCAAAGACAATTGGATTAGAGAGGGTCACCACTAGAAAAGCCATGGTGGGATCTGAAGAGTTCACCTTTCAAAAGGTTGAACCTTTTGTAGGTTTGACTCCAGTTGAAGGAAAATAGCTAGGTGAACATCCCATCCATGAAGAGGATCTTGAGAGATTAATTGAGGCCTAGTTAGCTCAACCAAAGGCTAAGATTAGAGGAATGAAACAAGGGATTCATAATTTGGAAAAAGAGAAAGATAACCTAGAATCACATGACATTTTATCTGTGCTTGATCTATTTTAGATATGTTTGAAGCTTCCTTTTTTTATATGTTTAATTCTCTAAAATAAATGAAGTTGAGGCAAGATACATTAAATAAATAAAGTGAAGTAGCCAAAGGACTAATAGTAGAATGATAGGAGGTAGAGACCAAGTTAAGGGATCTCATTAGTGTATTGATTAGGAACAAGATTCCTTAATTCAAAACTGCTAGCCTATCCCACCTAAATGTTGCTCTAAATATAGTGGTGGATAAAATAAAAATTCTAAGTACTTGGTCAGCTGGCTTGGATAGGCTCCTTAAGGATGATGAAGAGATGATTGCCCAGATTAAGTAACTACTTGTCACTATATTGGCTAACCCTACCAAGATTAATACCTTGATAATTATTGATGATGAAGATTATAAACAAAGGGTCACTTTTGTGATGTAATCAGTCAAAATTAAGATCTAAGGTTAGTCTGGTAGAGAAAATAACAAAATCTTAGGCATGATCTTCACATTTGAGGAAAAGATAGTAGAAGCCAGGCACATCAAGGAAGCTATGGTCAGGAATGATAGGGAATTTGATGATTTAGCTAATCATGAAGATGTATTTTTTCTAAAGCCTCTTGTATATTTGGAGCTAATCGAGGAAAAACATCAAAAGGCTATAGAACTTATACACTATCAACATGGGAGTCCCAAAGTAATGGGCCAACCCAATAGTTAATATTCCTTTTATAAAACATTATAATGTTTAAAAATAAGGAATATTCTTTTGTAAGGCATATGCTAGTCTATTAGCATATTGCCCCTAAGTTAGTCTAATTATAAAATACAAGTGTATTCTTGAACTTTTTGAGGAAGGACAACTATCCGTATCTTTTGTATAGTTGTATCTTGTAACTGATCGATGTACTGCATTATCTTTCTATAAAAGGTAGTACTACCATGTTCTTAAGGAAGATAAATTTTCAAAAAAAATGTATACTTCAGGTAATTAATGCAATCAAGGAATTTTGAAAAGATTGTCTAGATTGAACATGTCAATTTTTAACATAGCTTCTTCTCTCAATTGTTGATTCTAATGCTTAAATTTGAATAGTTTTCTTTGAATTCTAAATTTGCATTTCTGATATAGTGTTTCTAATTTGTGTTTGTTCTAAATTAGCTAAAGAATCTTAGATTTTCTTCATTTTATTTGATTTATATTCATATGTGCTAATGTTATTTGAGTTTAGTAATAAAAATTTAAATTGAAACCTAGTTCTTACTTATATAATCTTATATCATCCTTAGGAATGTGCCTGGTATGTGGTGAAATTTGAGCTTATGTTATTTTGCATCATATACTAGTTAAATGTAGGTTTAATTATCATTGGAACATTGTCATGATATTTGAGTCCAAGATAATCAATCACTTATTTATTTCCTACCCTGCCCTTCTCGTTGCTCCTTTTTTATACCAGATCACTATATTTTAGATTTCCTTATAAATATTCATATAGATTAGTCTGTAGCTTAAACTGGGCCATAGTTCATTGAGTATTAACATAGATCCTTTTTAGTTCACAAAGAATGGACCATAGTGGCTCCCAACCATCACTTATTATAAATATTGTGACTCACCAATACATTATTCTATTGCTATTTCACCATAGGTGACATCAATTTGCCACAACCTGCTACTCGTGCTCTAAATTCCTAGAATTATAAAATGAGAAGTGTTCTTTGAACACTAAGAACCCTTATGGTAAATTTAGAGGCATCAAAAGAATAGTCTCCAAATACTTTTGAAACCTCATTGATTTCTCTATTGTCTTCCTCTATCTCCAAGCTCACAACCCTCTTAATGAGTTACAACACCATGATTTGTCTTGATATGTTTTTTACGTTATTAGTATTAAATTGATTCAATGGTGTCCTTTATAAAATTATTTTTCACAGTCACCATTCATCTAATTCTCCATACTCTAAACATAAGTCTAATATAGGTGAAAACTAATTCCCCTATTAGTTTTCATATGCCCATAATTATAATTATAACCATAGGCTAGGGTTTATTAACCCTAAACAACACGTAAAACTTATGTCTTATTGATTTAGTGAGGTCTAGTTGAGATTTAATGGTGATCTACAATTTTTTAGTGTCTATTCTAGTAACCCAAATTATATTTGATCTTGCAATTATGCATTTGCTTATTTGGGTGGTGAGATCCTTCAATCTGATGTGTCCACTTTCATGGCATATCCTTTGGCTTCTTATTTATTTTTAAAACCTAACTATTATTTCCTTAGACATGTATTTATCTTGGCCTTCTTGGGAGCCTATCAAATTTTCTCCATCAATTTCCTTGAGAGTATCCTAGCTTTGACCTTCATCATCAGCCATTGATATTTGATCTAATTTATAGATTATGCCACTTGACATCCTTAAGTTGATCTTATAGACCTTAATTTTAGTTTTTATCTAGCTAATGTGGTTATGCCACATGGAGGCCTCATGTATAATCTAGGCTCTTTGACTTCTTGACATTACTCGCACCATCGATCTACTCCTATATGATTAAATGTGCACCATTGATCTATCTTGACTTATTGACTTAGATGAGCACCCATGTAACATTGATATTTGATCTTGGCTCCCCAAATCATGGCACTTGTTAACCCTATGTTCATCTTGAATCTTTTTATGTATTTTTGAATCAAAACAACTATTTTTTGTGGCTTTAACTTGACATTCTCAGTCACATTCCATACTATTAGATCATTTTTTAATCCTTATATCTTGAGATAGGAAACTCATTAAGACATCAAATTTTTAAGGGATGATCTTGGTACAAAGTACATAATTTTCATGTAATTATCCAACCCTAGTTGATCTCCCAAGTGAAGTTATGAAATGCACAATCCAAAATTCTATGTTCATTTTTACATGATATGCTATGATAGTCTAGCACTTCTACCATTGGATCACTCTCTCAACTAGGACTCTACTTAGCTTCTATCCTTAAATCTAGGCAAAGTTTTGTATGTAGGCCAAATTTGTCCAATAGTTCCTTTTTAGGTACTATTCATTGAAGGTAGCTTGCTAATCTTCTCCATCATTGCAAGAAATATGCCAAGTTTTCCCCACTTCTCTATTTAGTATTCTAGAGGTCTATAATAGAGACATCACATTTGATATTGAATGAAAAATGTCTAAAAATTTGATGATTTTGTTCCCAAAAACTAGATATAGGGACCTTTGGCAAGTGCATGAACCATTTTGGGGTTTGTCCACTGTGACTTTTTAGTAAAAGTCTTAGAAAGTAGGCATCTTCATATGCAAATTCATGACATGCCACATAGAACTCCTATACATGGTCACGGGGATCACCTTTCCCTTTATATTTTCCAAACTTAGGTACCTTGAAGTGAGGTGGGAAAGGTATTCAGATGATTCTCATGTCCAATGGAGAAGAAAAAAAATATTCATATTTGTATTTCATTGTTTGTGAGTGTGGGTCAATCTTTTAGAGAGTATCCTTCATCACTTTCTATTCTTGTGCGAATGTGGAGTCTCCAAGGGGATTGGAATTTTGATCATGACTATTATGGGGTCTATGGGTGTTGTGGGATTTTTATGGGGGGATGATGGTCATTTATTTTGTGCACAGAGTAAAAGATTTATTTGTTGTGTAAGTTGGTCTAGTCAATTCTCTATGATTGTTTTCCTCCTATTAGCCTCAATACAATTATTTTAGATGGGTTCAGGTCATTTTTATTCTTCAAATTCTTAGTTCAAATCTTCATCTTCTCTAGGTACTTGATTGGTGTGTGTATGTTGATGCAGTGTATTAGGCTAGGTGGAGGGATGGACTATATGTTTTAGAAGGCTATGGTTAAAGTTTGAGGGTAGTCTACCCCTAATTTCAATGGCTTGAGCTAGAACTTGGTCATGGTTTTCATAGAGGTATCATTCAATTAAATTCCTAACCTCATCATTATAGAGGGGATTAGATCATTCATCTTCTCCTCCAGGGGTATACATATCACTATGTGTATCATCATGATCCTGAGTTGGATCACCTAGATTCCCCATTAAATCATTATCTTGGTTGGAATTTTGTCCCATCCTAAGTCATTGGGCATGGGTTTGGATCACCATATTGTATGAGGAAAGTGAGATATGTGATAGGAAATTTGAAATTTTTGAATACTAACTTAGTCTATAAATAAAATATACTAGTGGTAAAAGAAGGTGATGTGGTGATTTTTGGAATGACTAAGAATTACCAAAAGATAAATCCTTGCTAGAGTCTAGTCTATAAAGAATGAAAGGGAGTGATGGGATTAGACACCTTTTATACTATCAAAATGATGATTATATGGGTGCTAGGTATGAAAAGGAACTTTATAGAGAGAAGTGATAGGTGCTAGATTAAAATCTTGATAATACTATGTATTGTTGATAATACCTAGTCCAAAGATGATAATGAGGATAAAAGGGATGGGTGGCCACTAGAACTTGATTCCAAGAATAATAATAGCATTCAATGGTGATGGGAGAATATGAGATGGAGGGGGTATAGAAGATAGAAGATATAGGATGAGAAGATATGAAATGAATATGAGAGGGACGGAAGCTATATGATGGGTATTAGATGGATGTAAAATATAGGGTAGATATGAGATGTTGTAATGGAAGATATAGGATGGATAAGATGGATTATAAAAGTTACTTAGGATAAGGATATACAATGGATGTTGTTTAGGATGGATATGAAGGCTATGTAAGATTTAAGATGGGTAATAAATGGGTGAAAGATATAAGATATAAATTAGATGATGTCTAGGATAGGGAGTAGGAAATGTGGGATGAGTAAACAATATAAGTTGAGTATATGATATAGGATGGATTTGGTTTAAGATTAGAGGGATGGATAGAGTCTATAATTTGGGTATTAGATTAGATGGAAGATGAAATATTAAGGTGTGGAAATATGAGATGAGTGTAATATGTAAGATGGGTGTGGTTTGGGATGGATGTGATGATGGGGTTGATGATGTATAAGAATTGATATTATCTTAGGGATATCTAAGGTGTAAAAAACAAAAGGGCCATGGCCAACTCAATTTAAAAATAACATGAATCTTACACAATATATAAAAAACACATGCAATGATAAGCCCTTAGCTAATAAATTAAATAAGGTGTGTAACCTGATGTTCACACCATCTAATAACTTTATGAGTGAGAATGTAGGATGGTGACCTATTATGGAATCAACTGAACCATTTCGACCCCACCTACACTTAACAACTTAGGATTTTATCCTACTTCCTGTAGTAAAATTCTTATTATAGCCAAAATGTCTTATGCTAGGTTTTCACAAGGGTTTCTAGGGGAATCCATGATACATGTAAAGGTACAATGGGTCCCAATTATATATAATATGTTGTCTAAATAACTTGTGTATTGGAGCTTAATCATCCCTCAATCCATAGAACCCTTTATGGGGAATTTCACCTAGGCACCTATTGATAAATCTCTTGATTTTTATACTCCATCATAATATGGATTTTGGTATAGTTCATGGTGATTAAATCCATATCACCAAACCTTAATTATTATGCCCATGTTTGGAGATGAATTCCATTTCACATGCTATCCTAGACTCAAGAGGGCATAACAAATAGGCAACCATAATTCATTTTCTCCAACTAATTAACTATGTGAGAAAAAACACAAATATATATATATATATATATATATAAACCACACAAAACAAGCAAATATATACAATAAATGAGATTTAAATATTATGTTTTTGACACCCCTACTTCAAACACTAAGGTTAAAAACAAAATGGGGTGCCTAGATCTTTAGGGGTCCTACACCAAGGGGTTATTAGTTTAATTTTTTGAAAGATCACAACTTCCTAAAAAACAACCATTACACAGGTCAAGACCATAACCAAAAACTACAAAACCATAAATTTAAATTAAAATCTCAACTTACAATTTATGATCTTGTAACAGGTAGCTAACCATGATAGTTACCTTGTAAAACTATGATTGTTAAGCAAAATCACAACTAGTTATGTAATATCACAATTCTCAAAAATTTATAATCTGTAGTTTTGTACAAAATGGAAAAATCATAAAATATGTCTGATGTAGATAAATACTAATTAGATAACCTATCTTTCAAAATGTTGTAAATAGATAGGTTTACTTAAAAAATCCTTTCGACTACTAACTTATGATAGTTTACAGACTTGACTATACTACTAGGATGTTCAAAGAAGGATATCTAGATAATATACTCTAATGCACAAATAGGCTGACAAACTATCCCCTTTGAAATATTACTAGAATGTAACCTAATTCTTATTAAACACAAAATCACTACTATAACTACAAAACCACAAATAATAGGTCAATTTTTTTTTTAAAAACCACGGTTTTACAAAAGGATTTCAAATAGGTAAATGTTGTGTTGTTTATATTTTCCTTATTTTTCCTCTACTTATTTTCCTATACACACAACAAACTCAAAATATAATTTAAGCACACAATTAGGTCGTGGTTAAATGCCAAAATATTTAAGGTAGAAAGAGATAGCCTTAGCTTGTCAAGGAGGACCTATAATTGTTTATAGAATCTAAGCAATCCTTACCTAGAAAATAAAAATTGACATATCAAAATGTTTACTAGTTTGGGAAAGAAAGGAAAAACCATAATCCATAATGGTAATACCATGATTACCAGGTCAAGGTCAGAACTGGGAAATTTGTGACATTATAGGTTATGTACAAAATGGTTAAAAGCTTAATTAATTATCCTTCCTGCTGCACATAAAAAACAAAAAATAACTTCTAAGAAATAAAAATAGAACAACAATTTCCTAAAGAGGAGATTAAAAATAGATAAGGGATAAGGATGTAGAGAAAACTAGAGTCTTGGTAAAACCACAATTAACAGAGCAAAACCATGATTATTAGGTCAATGTCACAAGTTCAAAAGTCATGGTATTGTATTTTAGTCACAAGCATCATAGATGCTTGATTATCCATTCCCTTTGTTTCACACAAAATATAGAGACACTTCCAAATAGAAAGTAACCTTGCATAAGGGTTAGTAAAAATCAAAATACAAAGATATGACCCTAATTGGTAGACCTTACGAAACCATAATTGCACCTGCAAGATCATAATTAGCAAAGCAAAACCACTATTTATGAAGTTGTGATTTTCAATAAAGACAAAAATATTAAAAAACCCTAAAATATTAATGTTTAAAACTAATTTTCACTCAATATCACAATTCAACCTTTTAAAATAGTAACTTTAATATCGTTAATACCAATGCAAGATCACAAGTCTATTGTACATGATGGTTTTCTCAAAATCCAGTGCTCAATTCACATCTAGTTGTCCATACAATATTTTTAATATCTTTTAATAAAATTAATAGGTTATATTAGGGAGTAATGTTCCCATTATGGTTGCCAAAATGTAGCCTAAATTTTAGAACCACCTCTTATTACTATTTTTAGCAATAAAAACCTAAAATCTAAATACATCAATAGGAGGGGATAAAAGAGATAATCAAATTATTAGGAGAAATATTAAAATCATTTTACCTCTTTATATATCATATCCAATATTACCAAATAGATACTTGATTCAAAATTTGATGGGTGTTTGATTACTTGTATTTTCTTGATAATGGCTTCCAATTGATAATTATCCTCAATAATGGGTATTGATAGATGCAAGAAGTGTTGGTTATGGATGCAAGATAGCAAGACAACAAGGTGGGTTCAAAGTTTCTAGTTAGTTTTCATGGAGGGAGTTGACTTGGTTTTATAGGAGATGGAGGGAAAATCAATGGCTCAAATTTAATTTTGAGCTATTGAGATCAATGGCTAAGGACTTTCCATGGAATCTTTAATTCCATTGAATTCTCTAGAATAGAAAATTCTAGAAAAATAGGGATAAAATAGAGGAGATTTATAGAATTCTCTAATTCTAGAAATATCTATTAGGGTTTAGAGGTTTAGCAATAGATAGGCATAGGGTGGTAGATGGGTAGGTAGAATAATGATCTGTAAATTGGGTAAAACAGTTTTTCATAAATAGATACTAAAATTCTAAGAATGAATAAAAGTGTTTGTAAAAACTAACTATTCATTTCCCACTTTTAAAACTCTTGATTAATGTCACTTTAAAAATTATCATAATCAATTCCAGTATTCTTATTAATTCATTTGAAATTGAATTAAATAAAAATATAGAAATAACTGAAAAAGAAAGTTGATGACACCAAACATGATAATAGAGTTCACCTATTTGGGCTACATCTTTAGGATTACTAAATTGTAATCTGATCCATTTAAAAGATGTAAATATCAATTTTAAAACTTATATCAAAAAATGGATTTTAGAAACATGTATTAACATTGAAACCTGATAGTGAAGGCTCTGAAGCAATCATCCTTAATTAACAACACTTATACTTCCTCTCCATGCATATGAGTAATTCTCCATTTATCTGTAAAACTCTTCAAGGGCATAATGATAAATAGGAGTGCCCCTATGACTAATTTTATCCCTCCATAGCCACTAGATTTATAAAATAGAGGAAATCAAAATTATAGTCACAGGTGTCTTTGTCTCTTTGAATTTTAATACAGAGTTACATACATACATGTTTCCCTTGTATACCACCATTGAAAAGAAGATATGATTTGACTCTAGGATCAGATCTACATGTGTCTGTAAACACACTACATCTTAAATAACATTTATCTATGGCTAGAAGGCCCTATACAAAATAGGCATATTACCTCCTGATAATAACCACTCATACATTTCTTCATGGTCATAGAGCATACAATCATAAAAGAAAAATGAAATAATAGAGGCTTAATCTGAAAAGAGATACATACCATGAAAGGTCATAATATAGATGTGTTACTTCTTAGGTTTATATCTCTTGTGAGTGAAATAATGTATCAATATTTTATGGCTAGTTCTAAAAATAGAATAAAAATGAGACCACCAGGCTCGGGTCTACTTGCACATATAATCCAAATAGAAGACAACCTCAAACTAGGTTCAGTCTTTTTCTCTCCTAAAATGTACTTGGATCCCATAGACATATTGCAACCTTCATAAGCTCAGGCTATGTCTTTATTGGTTCAACTGTGACCATCTTACATCTATGTCATAAATGCCTTACATAATAAATGTATGCTTCCATATCTCATTCAGGGACTACCTCTTTTATAAATAGTCATCTACCTTATAGAGAATGGTTAAAACATCTACCCATCCCCCATTTAGGTCTATCTAGAGTATTTTTTAGCATATGTATTCCATGACAACAAGGTCAGTTGAATAGACAACACATAAAGGCCATTCGGGTTTCGATGCCAATGAATAGAGAGGCCTTCCAAGATCAAAGACACTAATATTTTCTTGGTTCAACTCTCATTATCTTCATTACCCTGGTAGAAGAATATATTTATCCCTAGTCCATGCCATTACCAATAGATCATCACTTCTTCCATTCACAAATCATGTAGGAATTCTCAGGTTGTATATAAACCATGGCCATTCATCCAAGTATATATGGATAGCTATGGCCAAGATGATTTTCCATTTAGATGCCTCTTGGTCTTTACAAAGTGAATCTATTTTTTTTAAATGTCTCCACTTACCTTCTCTGACTGGCCTTACATCATTGATGTCTTGATGTCCCAAGTTTATTTGTCATGATCAGCCTTTGTAAAAACTAGCTTCTATTCTAGCCTGTCCTCTTTAACCTTTAGAAACTACTATAAATTAATAGTCATATCCTCCATAATGGTTTCATATGCCTTCTCTATTTGAGACTAAATTCTCCACACCCATTTGGGTCTCTAATTTAGGCCAAAAGGTGAACTCATTCTAAGTTATCTAAGATGGAAGGGCTTCTGAGCTTCATTCTCTTCCATTGCCCTTGAGCCTAAAATATTCTCACATAGCCATACTCATCCTCTAATGATTCTTGATAATTATTTAATATCCCTTAAGACCAAGCATATTTCTTTGGGAGAATGAAAATCTAACATATCTGGGAATAGATTGAGCACAAGTCTTTAAATAGATGATAGTTAAGATCATAATCCATGGTTACAACCACATATGGAATCTTTTTTTTTAATGTATTGGTATTTATTGGACTTTGAGTTGGGTTGATAGTCTCATTAGTAATGAACTATCAAACACATCACTTGGTTTGGAACCCTAGTTGCCTGTCAAGTTTCTTAGTTTGGAACTCAAGTTGGTTGTTATGTTAGAGTTGGTTAACAGGTTGATACTCGAGTTGGATCACCATGTAAGTTGGGTTACAATATGATTTGGGTTTCATTGTGGCTTGGAAAAATAACTAAAATTTTTTGGTAGGCCACATGGTGGCCTAAGGACCCACCACATGGGCTTCTCTAATTTCTCCTCATCCTATCATGTGTCACAACTAGAAGCACATAAATAATTGTATGGTAAATAAATAATAGTTTAAGTACAGAATTAATAAAACACCATTACCATACATGGTGGTAGAGCCCCCATCCATCATAAAAGTGGGCTCTACCAGCTATGGTCTCTATAGCTAGCCCTTTTAATTACCGATAAAATGTATTTTTAAATTGGCAAGTGACATACAAAATAGGTTAGTAGGTACATGGGTTTAGTTGGTAGATTAATGAAGGGGATTAATTGATTATGGGATGAAATAAAGTTTTATAGGATGTAGGAAATAGGATATGGGACAATGTTATATTAGTTAAATTATCTAGGAAATGTAGTTATTAGGTTAAATTAGAAAAATTAATTTAATTAACAGGGTGAGCAGATTTTAGTCCATACATTTTGCCCCTCTTTGAAAGGGTATTACAAGTGGATGGGATGGAGGGAGTAATGGTCTTCCAAATAAAAACCATAGTCATGTGGAAGTGATATTAAATGGTGTTAGTGGGTATTATACCCCCTCAAGGGAAAATACAGGGAGAACCAACCTAAATGCTCACTTGAACAAAAGTCTTGGGGATGGGATAAGACATAGACAAGAAAATGGGGTTGGGATGCCCAAAGTAATGACATAGCTACGATTGAGATGTCATGAGTTAAAGGACAAGGGGATAAAGTGGCTTAGTTTTGATGGGTTCCAAACAAATGACCAATGTCTAAAGAGTGATTTGATTGGTAAGACTAAAGTGATTAAGATGAGATGGGTACAAGCATGTTATAAGTCCCATAGCAAAGACACATGCTAGAGAGGGCTTAAATACTGATAAATGAGATAAAAGTTGTTGATTGATGATAAGTAGCCACTTTAATTAAGATATGTATCTTAAAATTATGTGTGATTGTCACGTGATTAGTTTGGTGATAGGATGTAGATGAGGAGATAATGGTGGCTGAGCTATCCCAGGGCACAAAATCATGACTAGGTATTGCCTACATAGTATTAAGAGACATGAGGCCAATGTACTTCTATCTTGGGATTTAAGTTGGATAGTGGGGAAATGAAAACTCCATGCCCCAGATAACATATAGGATGATAAGGAATGACTAATTGGGGTTTTAGAATAATTTGATAGGATTTGGATGCAGTAAGTTTGTTAACAAAGGGCTATTAGGGCTTAAGGGGAGTAATATAGGGGGTCAAATAGGATAAAATAGTAAAAAGAGGGTCATTTGAACTTTTTTATTTTATGAAATTTGAATCTAAGCTAAAACCATGGATCAAATTCCTCAAGATTCCCATCACTATAAAAGGGTGCAAGAAATTTGAGATCGATAAAGGCTAGACCATCAATGAGTAACAAACCATATTCTTGTGTTTTTTATGAATTTTTCTATGATTTATGTGGATTTTTGGCATGAAGTGATGCTATCTATATCACTAGTGTAATACCATGAATGAGGGTAATGCCCTCAATTATGATATTGTAATTGTAACTTTTGACATTGCATAAGGAAAGGTGATATCACAATACCATGAGTATAGATCTAAAGTATTGAAATACCACAAGGTTAGACTCATGATTTCTCAATATCATGGATTAGGGAGTTGTAATTTTAAGTAATCATGAGGTTAGGTAAAACTATAGGTTACAAATGATAGTCTTGTCAATATCATGGGTTAGGGTAAGCTTATGATTAGCTATTTTATGGTGGTTAGAAGAAGTGGTTAAGTGATGGGGATGGGCTTACGGTTATTATATTGGGATTAGAAAGATATAGGCTTTAGTGATTTAGGGGTATGTTAGAGAAAATTAGGGTGTTTTTAAAAGGTAGTTAGTTAGGATCTGCGTGATGGAGTTAGTTATAGGGGCTAGGGATTAGGGTGAATGGGGTTAATATAAATTAGAATCGGTAAGTTAGGATAGTTTAATGTTAGATATGATTACGGTCTATCAAAGTTAGTGAAATTAGGATTATGGATGTTTAGGATGACATTGGTGAAGTAAGATTAAGGATAGGTGGGATGAAGTTAGTTAGGATTAGGAGGTTAATTAGGTGAGAGGAGAGATTATGAATTTGGTAAGTTAGGGGAGGTTAGGTGGTGGATTAGGTATGGATTTTGAGGTTTTATTAGAGGGTGATAGGTGGGGGGGTTTGGGTGTGATTTGTAACAAAACATAATTAGTGACAATATATGTGGTGATTAGTATAGAAGGACCTAGGTGTGATGGATTCACATCTTTGGCTACCAAAGGTGATGTACAAGATGCACCTATTGACTGATGTAGACTATGAAGTATTATATATAATAACACTACATTACATTGCAAATATTTTGGTCATGTGGATTGATCGGGCCTTGATCATAGATTTAATAGAGCAGTGACATTCAAAGACTAACACGTTTTACTTTGTGACTGAGATTATGATAGTGACTTTGGAGGATGTCTACCATATTTTACATCTATAAATGTTGGGAGATAGGATCTACTAGAGATCCCACACACTCAAGATTACCCTATAGAGATTAGGACGATTATAAGTGGGAGTATGAGATAGATGAATGGACATCAACAAATGTCTTTGAGAGGGTATTATTGATCATCTAACTCTAGTGGTTATGTCTCTTATTACTATCATACTCCTACAATACAAGAGAAGGCAATGGTTTCACCTAGGCCTAACATTTACTTGGGGGCCAGTGGTATTGGCCCATCTATACCGAGAGCTGCACTTGGGAACAATGAGCTTGGGCCAACCTTATTATTGAATATCTAGAGATGGAGAATATTTTGATCTAGTGACCTTTTTTTACCTTCGTAATGAGGGAGCCTCACTATCTTATGGTGTTTGAGTGGTATATTTTACTAGGAGTGTAGAGGCATCATGATAGGGAGATGCAGTTCTAATAGTAGGCATTTGATAGTTTATGTCATGAACACATCACATGAATGACTTATAAGGGATTATAGTTTGGATGAGATGATGAAGTAGTGATGACCCAGTACATATTTATTGATTGCTACTTGATAGTTCATTGATATTTTATCATAGAGTGATATAGGCCTGACCAGGTATAGAGACAATCTAGTTTCATATAGGAAATCCCAAGGGAGGAACACTTGTTTTCCAAGAGTGATCGAGAGAGAGTTTAGTGGGGTTAGCTAGTAGATACAGCCTTGACCAATGCATATTATGATAGTATTTCCCTTATCCTATGGTATTTTTAGAAGCTAATTCTTGATCCAAGAGTTATAACAACTTATACAGCATGGTGGACATAGAAGATTCTATTGAGATTACTTCAACCTAGGATTGTAGTGTAGTAGGGGGTAATGAGGAGAGTCATATAGGCATGAGTGAGATTATAAAAAATGAGGATGTAAGAACCTATATAGGATGGATAAGATGGTTAGGATGGTTAGGGAGATGAAGATGTTATGGATGTGGATGGAGGGGATTAGGATTAGGCAATAATTATAGGGTAAGCTGGAGGGAGTGGGGCCTAGGCTCAAGCACTGATATAAATTGGTACATAGGTTGGGGATAGTTATGGTAGGTATGGTACAAGGCCATATAACAACCTCTATCAGAGGATGAGACATCTCTACTTGTGTATTTCTAGATAAATATTTAGGCTTGGATTGTAGACAAAGTAAGGATCACTCAAAAGAGAGATCAATTATAGGTATAGTTACAAACCTAGATGGCACAAAGAGATGGTTATTTGGCCTAGGGTTAGGCATAGGTGACTAGCTTATAGGTTCAATTTATCAAATTATAGGTATAGATAGTCATGTTGTAGACCTAGATCCACAACTAAGATGCAAAAATTATAGGGTATTAGGGCCATATCACCCATATGTAGGGATAGATTTAGACTCTAATAGGAGAGGTAGAGGTGGTCAAAAAGGCTAAGGAAGAGTTTGATACAGTGATGAGTGAACATGGGATAGCCAATATGATGAATAAAATTATGATATTGACACAAGAGGTCTAGTACTACATGACATTATATGAGGTAGTGATACCACTAGGTCAGTGTCTAGCTTCATTCAATGCTAGCTCATCACATTAAGTGCATTAGTCACGAAGAGGACAACCAAGACCATATCCATGATTGAGACATGATATGTATAGAGGATTTATGTTGTATTATAACACATTCTTGCCCTATGGACCCATGTATTGTATCTATTTTTTGACATGGACTCCATATGGATTGTTGATATATACATGATGAGATTTTGGATGATGTGATGTGTTATATTATCATTGATTTTGGATAGTGGCTACGATTTAGATAGATTTTATGGACATATTATTTGTGTTTATGTGATGATATTAGATGTATGATTATATATATATATATATATATGATATTATATGTGATGTGATGGACTTGTTTGTTTATGATTTTACTTTATATGATGTTAAATGAGGTAATGTGATGGATTTATATGTTTATGATCTTGTGATATTAATGATGGATACATGCATGATTATGTGATGATGCATTGGATTTATTTATGATGTATATGATTTAGATTATGATAGATGATTATGATGTAATTAATATATATATATATATATATAATGTTTTATGTTTATTATGATGTGATAGATGTCATTTGGATGTGATGTTGATTGATTTACATGTTTGATGCATTTGTGTGTTGTGATGACTATGGGATCATGTCAGAACATGGTAGAAAATGCACTACATAGGTTGATGGATATGTGATATAACATGCAAATGTCTAGTTAAATGACATATTATGTGATGAGATGGTATGAGATTTAATAGACACATGGGATAATGGTAATGATATGTATAAATAAATATAAATCAATGTGCTAATAAAAATATTAATCCTTTTTAATTCATTATATCTCACAATGTAGGTTTGGGTAGGAATCCTTCTACACCATAGAGGTATGACAATGATAGTATGGGGGGGGATAATTAGGTTTAGATGAGACAATAATAGGTTATATGGAATATTAATATGATTTTGGGGTAAATTGGATGGGTAGTTAAGTTGGAAGCAATTAATAATGTGTGAAATCCCTTTTAATATTGAATAGGTAGATAAATATGTGCCAAATGACATGAGAAATTAAAATGACATTAAGTACCTAGTGCATGAGGGAACTCATTTTGAAATTGACCTTACCCTAAACAAGATTGGGAATCACCTATACCATCCTTGTTCCTTTAAAAGTTAACAAGATAAAATATATACAAAATTCTAACAATACTATTATATAAACAAGATAATGTAATTAATATGTACATGATTAACTAAACAACCACATGAATTAAAAATATACACATATTCACACAATAAAATCATACAATAGCATAGACTATAGATAGAGATAATGACAAGGATATAAAAATAAATAATGAGGTCATTAGAAAGTGATTATAGACAATGGGCCTACTGACTATAATGGGATGTGTACATAGTGGTATATTATACCCAACAGTACTAGATTGAAAAAAGGATCCAACTAAATTCCTAAGCACCCATAGATGAGGTTTAGGATGATCAATCAAGATTTGGTGTTATAATGTATGAAAAACCCCAAAATAAAAACCCTATTTTTGACCCTTCCATAATGACCAACACAACTACCATCGTGAACCTCCTTGATCATGAGAGAAACCTCTTATGAGGTCAAAAATCTTTAAAAAGTCCCATCATAACATGTATGATAGAACATGCTACCAAGGATTGTGTAACAAGAGGTTTGGTGGATAAAGACCTTACACTTGTGGTGATTGAGACTTGGTGGTAAGATGTTATCATGGAGGTAATTATAAAAATCATGGTATTAGGGAAGACTATATTTAGGGATTATACAAATTTTTAATGGAGCCATACATTGATGATCTAGGAGAATTAGATGTTCTATTACAAAATTCTCTTTGAGGAAATCTTCAAGGAGATTGATTAAAGATCCAATAGTGGCCATTGAATCAATTCCTTTATTACTCCCTGATGACACTTGTTCAAATGTAATAGACTAAAAATGATGCTTCAAATAATATACCAATTGATTATAAGGGAGTAATTTTTCATCTTTAGTTTGGAACTCATCATTAACCTACTTGATTATGAGTTTTGAATCACCAAATACTTGTAAATGATGGATATTCCATTTGATAGCTAGTTGAAGGCCTGTTATTAAGTCTGTGTATTCAAAAATATTTTTGATGCATGGGAAAGTGAGGTAGAAAGATTTGGGAACAAGGTCACTTTATGGGGTGATGAGAAGGATGCATTTACTTGATTAATGTGTATTAAAATACCCATCAAAATATGTCTTCTAACCACTAGATTCTAAAGTATTCATTATAGATACATCTAGGAATGTTGTGATAAGAGGCTCAATCACTTCATGAGGTGCTTATGCTAGTTGATCTATCATTTCTTGTCCCTTAGTGTATTTTCGATGAACATATTCAATATCAAATTCATTGAGTAACATAATTCACTAAGTTATTTGTCCTATGAGGGCTGATTTTGATAATAATTATTTGAGAGGATCAACCTTAGCAATGAGCTAGGCCTGATTATTACGCATATAATGCCAAATTTTTTGTGAAGCAAAGTCCATGGATAAATAATCTTTTTCAATTGGAGTATAATTCAACTCATATGGGATTAAAGTGTGACTGAGATAATAAATTTCTTGTTCTTTTCCTTCATCATTATGTTGTGTCAGGAGGGCACATATCACACATGAAGTTGCAAAAATACATAAGAGGATGGGCCTTATTGTGATAGGGGGAGATAACACAAGTGTATTTGCTAAATATTAGTTGAGATTATTGAAGGAATGTTGACATTCAAATTTCCAATTAAAATTGGTCCCCTTCTTAAAGACATGAGTGAATGGGTGACATTTATTTGTGAGTTAAGATATGAATCATCAAATAGCTTGAAACTTTCCCTAAAGAATATTATGTTTCTTCATATTGTGACAAGGAAAAATTTCCATAATAGCTTTGACTTTAGTTGGGTCCAATTCTATGCCTCTTCTATATACAATAAATCCTAGTAATTTTCATTAAGTCATGCCAAATACACATTTTTTTGAGTTCAATCTGACTTTATACTCTTGTAACCACTCAAATATCTTCTTCATATTTCATGATGATTTTATTTTAGCTGGGACTTCCCTAGGATATAATTAACATAATATTCCTCAATGTCGTACATCATATCATGGAAAATAACTATCATTACCTTTTGTAAGTAGCACCAACATTTTTGAGACAAAAGGTCAAGAGTTGATAGAATAAGGTCCCCCATGGGGTGATGAAGGTTGTTTTATGTTGATATTTAGGTATGATTTTGATTTTATTGTAGCCCAAAAAGCCATCGATGAGAGATAACATTTTATATATGGATATTGAATCCATGACAATTTCAATATTCAGAAGAGGGAAGTCATCTTTGGGACATTCCTTACTAATGTCTCATAATTCCATGCAAATCCAAATTCGTACTTGTGGATTAACCACATGAATAATATTGGATATCTAGTCAGAATAATCAATAGGTCAGATGAAGCTGACTTCCATTAATTTTTTTAGTTCCTCCTTAGCTAGTAAGGCCACTCTAGGGTACATATTTTATAAAATTTTATTGATTGCTTTAGAATTAGGATGTATAACCAAATGATGTACTACTAAAGATGGATCAAGCCCAAGCATGTTAGATTAACACCATGCAAAAACATCTATAAATTCTTTGAGTATCTCAATAATAGTTTAATGCTCCCTAGGTGTGAGAGTTGCCCTTAGTTTGATGATTTTGGGATTTTCTTCAGTTCCAATATTAACTTCAATCACTTCATCAATGAGAGAGGGTGATTTATATTGGATATAAGGAGGTAATGACTGATCTAATATATCTAAAGTGAAACCATCTTGGATTTTTTTGATCTATTTTAGCATATTCTTCTAATTTAACTAAATTATGTGGAAATCCTTTTGAACTTTGAGGTGGTTATTCTTCTTTAGACTTATCTTCTTTTCTTTGGTCAAGGGGATACTATTGTTCCAAAAATTAATCTAATTTAAAAATATTAATATAAAATTCTTTCTTATGGTCTCCAAAAGGCATAAAATCTTGAGCTCACATAAATTAAAAAAAAAATCATCATTTTGGAACGTATCAAAGGATGGCTCCTAATGTTGATACCAGTCAATCAAAGAGGGATAGAAAAGGGATATTTCGATGGTAGAGATGATGGTTTCCATAAAAAAAATTTTGGTAGAAATCTCTTCATAGAGACTATAAATGGAACTCATCTCGATTTCTTCATTGGATAGAGACTCCTCAGGGATTGAAGCAATATCCACAATAATACTATTTAAGTCATCATCAAGTAGTTTATACCCTAAACCAAGATATTATGGACATTATTGAATTTTTATGGGTTCAAGACTACCTTGATTATGTCTCCCTAGTCCTTTCCCTTGATAATTCATGTTCTGTAATATTTTTTAGATGTGGGGGTATCACTTCCTAGGAGATGTAAGGGTCTCTTCTTTTAGGATAAGCCATGATTCATCTAATTTATCAATATACTTTTTTGATAATAGTCTTGCACTAGATAAGGACATTAATATGAATTGATATTTGATAATATTAGCCTTTTCCATAGCTAGGGACCCATAACTGCATGAAGCAAGAGGTAATTCACCTATATAAAAGGTTTTATATTCATACTCCCCACAACCTATGGATGTGATTTTTAAATGAGTGACTTCAGGTAATGAATGTAAAGTAGGTTCAAGCTTATTAGATTATATATACTTAGTAGCTATTGGGATTAAAATATAATTATCTATTCTAAGACAATGATATGATTAGGATTGGTCTATTTAACAACTATGAAAATGATCAAATTCTCCAGGAATGGTGACTTCCATACCTGAGTGAGGGAATTTTAGACATTGATGTAGGGTAGATGGGATAGATTATATCTCATGGATCTAGGGGTGACTTGGTAGTATATTATAGAGTAAATAAAAATATATAACATGAAGTAGGGTTTAATGTACTATGGGTCCCATGGAAATGGGAAGGTAGATTGTTCTTATGGATGACCATTCATTGTCATCATATGCTTTTATCATAATTAGAGTAGGCCCTAAAGAAGCTTCGGAATACCATAATTTATTCAATAAATCTATATTACATAAATTTAATACTGACCCTCTATCTATGAGTACTTAGGGAATGTGATGGTGGGATATGAAGACTTCTATGAATAATGGATAGTTATGATGGGGCCTAGTGGGAGGCATGTCTTGGGAACTAAAGGTAATTTGATAAGAAGGGGATAAATAACCCACCAATGCTTGAAAAAAATCAATGTCAATATCTCTAGGGAACTTTAGGTCATTAAAAACTTGATTGAGTATCTCTCGATGTAGAGGGGATGTTTTGAAAGTTCCATTAATGATATTTAAGTAGGTGTCTTCTCCAATTTTTGAATTATATCATAATATTTATCAGAAGATATTGGAACTTTTTTAGAGATATTCCCCTTCTGAGTAGTAGAGGTGGATGTGTCCTTTGAAGGTGATTTAGGAACTATGATTTTGCAATGTCTGGTAGTAACCACACAATTAGTAGTGGCCCAGTTAATTTTTAATATGGTGGGTAATGGTGGAGTAAGCTCTTGGGGGATATAAATTTTTATGGTGTTGATGTAGTGATATGGCATGGCATGATAGTCAGTGTGATTGGAAGAGGAGGCCTAACCTTGGTCTCTTGGTGGCATCCTATTTATCTGATCATGCTTAGGTAGGGGATCCTTATAAACTCCTAACTACTAATTTTTAGATTGATTTGGAGTACTCTCCCCTTTTATTTCAAAATCATCTCTTTCAATTAGGTTTTGAATATAATTCTTTAATTTCATACACCTTTTATATATCATGACCTTTTACTCTATGATATTTGTATAATTCATCCTCATGGTACCAATTTGGTCAAGGTTGAT
Source organism: Torreya grandis (assembly GCA_037957365.1). Lineage (NCBI taxonomy): Eukaryota > Viridiplantae > Streptophyta > Pinopsida > Cupressales > Taxaceae > Torreya > Torreya grandis. The sequence goes on along the minus strand of JARHVA010003372.1, from coordinate 1,779,781 downwards.
GATCATACAAAGGTTGGATTTCAAGAAGAGTGATCCTTTTCACATCAATTAATTATTTATGAACCATTTCAATGGGTATTCCCAAGCTTGTGAGAGGTCTTTCCCTGTTCAAGGCTTTAGTTTACCTTGTGGCACTTGAATAGAGGAGTCATTTTGTTAATCTATGGGGTTCCTCCTTTATACTTTTTGAATATGCTACTACTTGGAATCAGTAACCCCATCTCCCACAACATTCTTATTTTTGTTGAAGAATTTTTACTTTCCTAAAAAGGAGTTATCTTGGCTTTCACCATGTTCATCTCGGGAATATAGTTTAATTTTTCCCTTTTCAATAAGTGCTCACTCAATTTGCATCCCCTTTTCAATAATTTCATCAAAAGTTTTGGTACATTGGAGTTTTAACTAATACTTTATCTCAAAATTGATATTACCAACAAATATTTTGGCTAGTTCCTTTTCAAGCACTATGCATCGAAGGTGGCTTGGTAAGATTGTTCATCATTACAAGAAGGATGTCTAGCTTTCCCCACTTCTCTATTTAGTGTTATATAGGTCTATAATAGAGACATCGTGTTCAGTATTGAATTAAAAATTTATGAAAAATTATTTAATTAATTCCCCAAAACTAGATATAGACCTCTTTATTAGATGCATGAACCATTCTAGGGCTAGTTCAGTAAGACCTTTTGGGAAATGTCTTAGTAAGTAGGCATCTTCATATGTAACTTCATGACAAGCCATATAGAACTCCTATACATGGTCATGGTGATCACCTTCTCTATATATTTTTCAAACCTAAGTACCTTGAACTGAGGTGGTAAAGATATTTTTAGGATGCTCATGTCCAATGGAGAAAAGCAAAAATCTTCATATTTATATTTCATTTCTAGTGAGCATGGGCAATTTTTTGGAGAGTATCCTTCATAACTTTCCATTATTGTGCAAATGTGGATTCTCCAAGGGGATTATAATTTTTATCATGACTATTATGGGGTCTATGGGTGTTTTGGTTATTTTGATGGGGGGATGATGGATGTTAATTTTGTGCATAGAGTAAAAGATTTATTTGTTTTGTAAGTTGGTCTAGTTGATTATCTAGAATAGTTTGCCTCTTGTTAGCCTCGATACAATTATTTCAGAGGGGTGTAGATTATTATTATACAAGCATCAAATTAGTTGACAAACAAGATAGGTCTTACACAATATACAAAAAACACATGTAGCAATAAGCCCAAAGATCATAAACTAAATAGGGTGTGTAACTTGATGCTTGTATCATCTAACAGGTTCATGGGTGAGGTTTTAGGTTGACGAGCCATTACAATATCAACATAAACCTCTCAACCCCATCTTCACATAGTGTCTTGTTAGGTGTTTATCCTACCTCCTATAGTGAAACACTTATTATGGTTAAAAGGTCCTATGCTAGGTTTACATAAGGGTTTATAATAGTGTTTCTAATATACAGTGGGGCCCAAGTCCATATAGGATGTTGTCTAACCACCTTCCATATTGGATCTTAATTTCCCCTCACTATATGGAACACTTTATGGGGAATTCTGTTTAGGTTCCCAATGATATCTCTCCTCATTTTTATACTCCACCATAACACAAAGTTTAGTCTAGTGCATGGTGATGAAATCCATATCACCTAACCCTAATTTCTAAGCTTGTGAATGGGGATTAATTCCATGTCACATGTTATCCTAAACTTAAAATGGGGTAGCAAATAGGCAAACACAATTAATTTTCCCCAACTAATTACCTATGTGAGAAAAACATAGATATATACAATCAAACCGTGTACAAAAATCTCACACACACACACACACACACACACACACACACACACACACACACACACACACAATAAATGAGATTGAAATATTATGTTTTAATCACCCCTATTGCAAACATGAAGGTTATAAAACAAAATAGGGTTCCTAGATCATACATGATACTACACCAAGGGGTTAGAAGTTTAATTTTTTACAAGACTACAACTCCCTACAAAACCATAATTATATAGGTCAAGACCAAAACTAAAAACTAAAAAAATATAACTTTAAATAAAAATCACAAGTTGAGAGTTGTGATCTTGTAGTAGATAACTAACCATGACATTTACCCTATAAAATCATGATTATTAAGCAAAATCACAAGTAATGTAATATCATAATTCTCAAAAAATCACAATCTATAGTTTTGTACAAAATGGAAAAATGTTAAAATATGTCTAATGTAGATAAATACTAGTGAGATGACCTAGCTTTAAGAATGTTATAAAGAGACATATCAACTTAAAAAATTATTTCAACTACTAACTTATGGATGTATAATATACTCTAATGCACAAATTGAATGACAAACTATCCTCTTTGAAAGATTAATTAAAAAGACCAGATTGTACCCTAATTATTATTAAAAACAAAATCACTAATACAACTACAAAATCACAAATAGTAAGGCAAAAATGCAATTTCAAAAGTCATGGTCTTGTAAAAAGAGTTCAAATATGTAAATGTTATGTTTTTTGTATTTTCCTTATTTTATTTATTTTCCTATACACCCAACAAACTCAAAATATCCTTTTAAGCACACAATTTTAAGTGGTTAAATTTCAAAATATTTAAGGCAGAAAGAGATAGCCTTATCTTGTTAAGAAAGACCTATAACTATTTAACAGAAGCTAAAAAATCCTTATTTTTAAAATAAAAATAGATAGATCAAATATTTTACCAATTTTGGTAGGAAAGGAAAAACTATAATTCATGACGATAATACTATGATTACTAGGTCAAGGTCAAATTAGGAAATTCATGATATTATAGGATATGCAAAAAATGGTCAAAGGCTTGATTAATTATCCTTCTCCTAGCACACAAGAGACAAGAAAGACCCTCCAAACAATACAAATAGGATAATAATAACCTACAGAGGAGATTATCAAAATATAAGGGATAAGGATGTGAAGCAAGCCAAAGTCTTTGAAAAATCATAATTAATAGATAAAAACCATGATTACTAGGTCAAGGTCATAAGTTTAAAAGTCATGGTATTGTTTTTTAGTCATAAACAACCTTGATTTTTGATTATCCATTCCTTTTCCTACACACAAAAGATATAGACACTTTTAGACATAAAATAACCTTGTAGAAGGGTTAGTAAAAATAAAAATATAGAGATGTGACCCAATCGGTAGAACCTATGAATTTGCAATTACACATAAAAGACTATAATTAGTAGAGAAAAACCTCTATTTATAAAGATGTGAATTTTTACAAAGACAAAAATATGCAAAACACATAAACGATTAGTGATCAAAACTAATTATCACACAACATCACAATTCAAATTGTAAAACCATGACTTTGATATCACTAATACCAGTGCAAGATTGTAAGTCTCTTGTACATGATGGTTTCATAAAAATATGGTCCTCAATTCACATCTCAATGTCCATGTAAGATTTTAGATGTCTTCCAAAAAACATAATAGGTTAGATTAGGGAGTAATGATCCCACTATGGTCACCAAAATGTAGCTTAAATTTTTGATTCATCTCTTAATACTTTTTTTAGCAATAAAAACCTAAAATATAAACACATCAATAGGATGGGATAAAATAGATAATTATATTGTTAAGAAAACTCTTACCATGATTTTAATACTTTATATCTCCTCTCCACAATTTTCAAATGGATGCTTGATGCCAAATTTGATGGGTGTTGGATTGCTTGTATTTTCTTGATAATGGTTTGTAATAGATAATTGTGCTTGACAATGGGTCTTGATGGATGCAAGAAGTGTTGGTTATGGATGAAAGATAGCAAGATATCAAGTTGGATTCTAATTTTATAGTTAGTTGGCATGGAGGGAGGTGACTTGGTTTTATAGAATATGGAGGGGAAATCAATGGCTCAAATTTAATTTTGAGCCATTGAGATCAATGGTTAGGGAATTTTCATGGAATTCTCTAGAAAAGAAAATTCTAGAGAAAGAGGGATAAAATAGAGGATATCAATATAATTATCCAATTCTATAAATCTATATTAGGTTTAGGGGTTTATAAATAGATAGGAATAGGGTGGTAGATGGGTAGGTAGAATAAATTGTATTTTTAAATTGGTTAGTAGCTTAGGGAGTAGGTTAGTAGGTAAATGGGTTTAGTTAGTAGATTAATGAAGGGAATTAATTGGTTATGGGATGGAATAAGGTTTTTTTAGGTTGTATTAAATGAGATATGGGACAATGGTATATTACTTAAATTATCTAGGAAATTTAGTTATTAGGTTAAATTAGTAGAATTAATGTAATAAGCAGGGTGAGCAAATTTTAGTGCATACATTTTGCCCCTCTTTGAAAGGGTATTGCAAGTGGACATGAGGGAGGGAGTAATGGTATTTAAAATAAAAACCATAGTCATGTGGAAGTGATGTTATATGGTTTTAATAGGTATGATGCCCCCTCAAGGGAGCATGTAGGGAGAATTGACCTAGATGGTCACTCAAATAGATGTTGTGAGTGTAGGATAAGACCTGGATAAGAAAATGGGGTTGAGATACCCAAATTAATGACATAAATATGGTTGAGATTCCTTGAGTTCAAGGATAAGGGGATAAAGTAGATCAGTTGTGATGGGTTCTAGATAAATGACCAGTGTTTAGAGAGTGATTTGATTGGTAAGACTAAAGTGATTGAAATGAGATGGGTACAATCATGTGATATGTCCCATAGCAAAGATACATGCTAAGGAGGGATTAAAGATCAATACAAAAGATAAAATTTGTTTATTTATGATAAGGATCCACTTTACATAATTTATATAGCTTAAAATGATGTGTGATTATTGAGTAATTGGTCTTGTGATGGGATGGGGAGGAGGAGATAATGGTGGTTGAGTTATCCTGGCACACAAAATCATGACTAGGTGCTGCCTAAATAATATTAGGATACCTTATGATGATGCATTTCTATCTTGGGATTTAAGTTGGATAGTGAGAAACTAAAAAATCCATGCCTTAAACAATGTTTGCGATGATAAGGAATGATTAATTAGGGTTTTGGAATAATTTGATAGGATTGGATGCGACAAGTTTGTTAGCAAAGGGCTTTTAGGGGTTAAGGGGAGTAAAAGAGGAGGGGGTAAAATAGGACAAAATAGTAAAGAGAGGGTCATTTGAACTTTTGTCTTTTGTAAAATTTGACTATAATCTAAAACCATGGACTGACTTCCTTGAGCTTCCCATCACAGTGAAAGGGTGCAATAATTTAGAGAGAAGCAGAGGCTAGACCTTTGGTGAGTAATAGACCTTATTATTATTATTATTATTATTATTATTATTATTATTATTATTATTATTATTATTATTATTATTATTATTATTATTATTATTTTGTGATTTATATGGATTTATGGCATGAAGTGATGTTGTGCATGTTGCAAGTGCATTACCACAATTGAGGATAATTCCCTCAGTCATGATATTTTAGTCACAACTTGTAGCATTACATAAGGAAAGGCAATATTACAATACCATGAGTCTAGAGCTACATTATTGCAATACCACAATCTTAAGCTCATGATTTTACAATATTATGGATTAGGGAGTTGCAGTTTTGTGTAACCATGTAGTTAAAAAAACCATGGGTTGAAAATAGAAGTATCATAAATATCATGGGTTAGGTCAAGCTCATTATTAGTAATTTTATTGGGGTTAGAAGAAGTGGTTAAGTTATGGGGATGGGCTTGGGGATGTTATATTGGGATGGGCTTGGGGATGTTATATGGGGATGAGAAAGAGATAGGCTTAAGTGATTTAGGGGTATTTTAGAGAAAATTAGGGTGTTTCTAAAAGGTAATTAGTTAAGATCTGAGTGATGGAGTTAGTTAGAGGGGCAAGGTATTATGGTGAATAGGGTTAATATGAATTAGAATGGGTAAGATACAATAGGTTAATATTATAAATTATTTAGGTTTATCTAAGTTAGTGAACTTAGGATTAGGGATGTTAAGGATGATGTTGGTGAAGTAGGATTAAAGATAGGTGGGATGAAGTTAGTTAGGATTAGGAGTTTGATTAGGTGAGAGGAGAGATGATGAGTTTGTAAAGCTAGGGGAGGTTAAGAAATGGATCAGGTATGGATTTTGAGGTTTTATCAAAGGGTGATAGGTGAGGGGGGTTTGGGTGTGATTTGTGACAAAGCATAATTAATTATAAAGTAGGTGGTGATTAGTGTAGGAGGACCTACATATTATGGCTTCATATACTTAGTGACCTAAGGTGATGCATGATATGTACCTATTAACTAATGTAGAATATAAAGTATTAGAGATTATAGGACTACATTACATTGTGTCAATGGTGCAGATTGATCGTGCCTTGATCACAACTTTAGTGGAGTGGTGGCATTCAAATACTAGCACATCTCACTTTGTGCTTGGGGAGATGACACTAACTTTAGAGGACATATACCATATTCTTCATCTACCATTGTTAGGAAATAGGATCTACTAGATATCCCACACACTTAGGGTTAACTTAAAAAGATTGGCAAGAAGATTGTAGGTGGGAGTATGAGACAAATGGATGGACATCGATATATGTCTTTGAGAGGAGACTATTAGTCATCTGATTCTAGTATGTATGTCTCTTATTACTAGTATACTCCTAAAAAACAAGAGCGATCAATTGTTTCATCTAGGCCTAAGAGATGTAGTAGTAGATATGGTTCAAGATCACCAATTTTTTTCTTGAGGGCTAATGGTATTGGCTCATCTATATCAAGATTTGTACCTAGAATCATACAAGGGAGCAATGAGATTGTGGCCATCTTTATTATTTTAGATCTAGAGCTAGGATCATATTGTGATCTAGTGACCTTTGGGTACCTTATCAGTAAGGGAGCCTCACCATCTTATGGATTTTGGGTGGTATATTTTACTAGGAGAGCAGAGGGATCATGCTAGGGAGATGTTGTTCTATTAATGGGCATTTGATAGTTTACATCTTGAGTACATCACATGGATGCCTTACAAGGGGTTAAAATTTGTTTGGGATGATGAGGTAGTGATGACCTAATACATTTTAATTGAGTTCTACTTGATGGGTCATCAATATTTTGTCATAGAAATATATAGGCTTGACTAGGTATAAAGGTAGTTTCATTTCATAAAGGATGTGCCAAGGGAGGAACACTTATTTTTCAATAGTGACTAAGAGAGAGCTTAGTGGGGTCAACCAATATATAGATCCCTAGCTAGTGTATATTATGAAAATATTATCCCAATCCCATGGTATTTTCAAACACTAATTCTTGATCTAAGAGAGACAACAACTTATAAGACATGGTAGACATAAAGGATTCTATTGAGATTTATTTCATCCATTACTGTAGTGCATTAGGGGATAGTGATGTGAGTCCTATAGGCATGAGCAAGATTAAAATTTAGGAGTATGTAGTCACCCGTACAAGATGGCTATGATGGTCAAGGATGTAGTGTTGGATTACAAAGAGGATTAGTTCAAATGTTGGTCATGAAAAACACAAAAGAATGCATAAAAACTAAAAATCTAATCCATTTTATTATAAAAGGTTTGTAAATGATAATAATAATCAATTAAAAGAAAGCACATATGCATATTACCTTCGCAAGTGTTTCCACCTTCCAAAAATGGCTCCAAGCATCTTTTCTCCCTTGATTTGGTTTTTTTGTCTTTGTCAAGAATGGATGCCAAGCTCCTCCATTATCTCAAGATCACCATACATAATCTAGGCTCAAGATAAGAAATCTAATATATGCCTATCAAATGAAGCTATCCTATTAAAAATAAATCATGATAATCAAACTAAACAAATGACTTGTAGAGATAATCATGTATTATAAGTTTACACAATTTAAGCTTAAAAATGATGTTCTATACCCTTCTATTTATAGACTTTTCAAATGGGTCAGGATTAACCATGATCATCCATCTCAAGAATTAGATGTATGGCCATTAATTAATCTAATATTGATTAATAAATCCATAAATATCCTCATAAATATTTGGGAGGAAGAATCATTAATTAGGCATGGGTGCCCATAAACATGATATTTTTTGCATTTATAGCTTATGGATGCCACCCCATTGATCATGTCATTAGGCGATGAAAATATTCAAAATCAATTTCTAATAAATAAATATTAAATAAATTCCATGGAATTATTACTTAATATCATAATTTGGTTTAATTTTCCTAAGATTAATCAAATTTAGTGCAATTCTTTGGAAATTGGTGCACAATTAATCAAAATGATCAAAAAGTCATATTATCGGGTCATAATTTGACTCAATAAGAATTAGGAGGTGATTTTAGATGCATACAAACCATTATCCCATTTAGTGTGTTAGCAACAGAAAATAACAAAAGTACGTGATGTGTACTAACAAATTAGAAGAAAAGAGTGATTTAGAGCACCAAAATGCAAAAATGCCATTTTAACTCAAAATGATTTAAGAAAATTTAGGAATCACATAAAATTCATTACTACATTTAGTTATAAACTATCCTAAATTGGCACTTTCATATGACAAGCTCGAATCATTTAGTGTATTTAAGTGATTTTAGCCTAAATTATGCATTTAAGTGAAATTCGAGTAAGATTGACAATTTCAATAGAAATGGTGTTAATAATTGGATGTATACAAGGGGGATGAAGATGATATGGATGTGAATAGAGGGGATGGTGATCAAGCAACAATTATAGGGTAGGATAGAGGGGGTGGTGCCCAAGCTCAGGCACATGTATATATTGGTACACAGGCTAGGGGTAGTGGTGGTGGGGATGCTACAAGGCCATAACAGTAGCCTCTATCAGAGGATGAGAGATCTATATTTGCATGGTTATAGATAGATATTTATGCTTGGCTTACACAGATAGTGGGGATCATGTGTGTGTGTGTGTGTGTGTGTGTGTGTGTGTGTGTGTGTGTGTGTGTGTGTGTGTGTGTGTGTGTGTGTGTGTGTGTGTGTGTGTGTGTGTGAGAGAGAGAGAGAGAGAGAGAGAGAGAGAGCATAATTGTAGGCCTAGATGTTACAAAGAGATGGTTAGTTGGCCTAGGCTTAGGCATAAGTGACTGGATTACATGGTTAGGTTATATCATTAAGGTGCAAATAGTCATGTTGTAGACCCATAACCATAGCTGAGCTTCACAAATTACAAGGTAGCAAGGCCAAATCACCTAGATGTAGGGATAGATTTAGACTCTAATGGGAGAGGTAGAGTGGCTGAGAAGGCCAAGGAGGAGGCTGATATAGTTATGAGTGAGTGTGGGATGGCCAGTGTGTTGAACATTAAGTGATTGACATGAGAGGCCCAATACTAAAGGACCTTATATGAGGCAATGGTACCACCAGGTCAACATGTAGCTTCATTCAAGGCTAGTTCATCACATTCAGTGCATCAATCACCAAGAGGACCACTAGGACCATAACCATGATTGAGACATGATATGTATAGATGATTTTTGTTGTATTATAGCACATTCTTACCCCATGGGCCCATGTATTACATTTATATTTTGACATGAACTCCATGTGGATTGTTGATGTGTGTGTGTGTGTGTGTGTGTGTGTGTGTGTGTGTGTGTGTGTGTGTGTGTGTGTGTGTGTGTATAATGAGATTTTGGATGATGTGATGTGTTATATTATCATTGATTATGGATAGTGGTTATGATTTAGATAGATTTGATGGACATATTATTTGTGTTTATATGATGAGATTAGATGTATGATAGTATATGTGATGTGATGGACTTGTTTGTTTATGATTTTTTTGTATATGATTTTAAATGTGGTAATTTGATGGATGTATATGTTTATGATCTTCTAATATAAATGATGTATATGTGAATGATTATGAAATGATGCATTTGATTTATTTATGATGTATATGATTTAGATGATGAGATATGATTATGATGTAATGACTTTAGATATATAAATTATTTTATGTTTATAATGATGTGATGGATGTCATTTGGATGCAATGTTGATTTATTTACATGTTTGATGCATTAATGTGTTGTGATGACTATAGGATCATGGTAGAAAATGTATTTCATAGGTTTATGGATATGTGATGTAACATGTAAATGTTTAGCTAAATGGCATATTGCATGATGAGATTTGATAAATGCATGGAATAATGGTAACAAGATGTATAATGAAATTTAAATTAATGTGATAATAAAATATTAATCCTTTTTAATTCATTATGTCTCATAATGTAGGGTTGGGTAGGAATCCTCTTCCACCATGGAGGTAGGATAATGATAGGATGGCGGGATAATTAGTCTTGGATGAGATAGTGATATGTTAGATGGGATAATGATAGGATTCTAGGGTAAATGGGATGAGTGGATAATTTGGAATCCATTAATAATGTGTTCAATCCTTTTTAATATTACACGGGTAGATAAATATGTGCCAAATGACATAATAAAATTCAAATGACATTAAGTATCTAGTGCATGAGGGAACTCTGTTTGAAAGTGACCTTGCCTGAAACAAATTCGGGGGTCACCTATACCATCCTTATTACCTTTAAAGTTAACAAGATAAAATATATAAAAAATGTTAACAAGACTATTAAATAAACAAGACAATGTAATTAATATGTACATGATTAAATAAACAACCACACACATTCAAAATATACACATATTCACACAAGACTATCATAAGATAACATAAAGATAATGAAAAGGATATACAAATGGATAATGAGGTGATTAGAAAGTGATTATAGACAATGTTCCTATTGACAATAAGGGAATATGTACACAGTGGTATATTATGCCTAAAAATACTAGATTGAAATAAGGATCCAACCAAACTACAAATCACCTGTAGATGGGGTTTAGGATGATCAATTGAGATTTGGTGTCATAATGTATGTGAAACCCCATAACAGAAACCCTATTTTTTACCCTTCCATAATGATAACATTGGTGGGAAGGTGTGAACCATGGCTTTGGGACAGCAAGGGACAAATAGGGATGAGATTATCATAAGGCTAAAATGAGACACACTTGTCAAAGAGGATGTGATGGGGTGGTATGATGAAGGATAGTTATAAGGATGGGATAGGATTAACGGTATATTTATGGATGTGGATATAAACAAAGAGACTCTAGAGGACTTCCCAACAAACATCCCCATCACACAACAAACAATGACTTATTTTTTGTTTGAAAACATCTATCTCCTGTTGTTATATAAAAACTTGTAATGGATGCCAACTTTTAAAACCAAAGTAATGGATGGAAAAATGGAGTGGAATGGAAGAAGGAGAATGGAATGGAAATGGATATGCCCCCAAGAGTAGGGATCCATAGATGGAGGTAAGGTGGACTGATGGAATTCTATAGAATAGAAAATTCTAGAGAAAGAGGGCTAAAATAGAGGAGATTTCTATAATTCTCCAATTCTAGAAATGTCTATTAGGGTTTAGGGATGTAGGAATAGCTAGGAATAGGGTGGTCAATGGGTAGGTATAATAAATTATATTTTTAATTTGGCAAGTGGCTTAGAGAGTAGGTTAGTAGGTAAATGGGTTTAGTTAGTAGATTAATGAATGGGATTAATTGGTTATGGGATGGAATAAGGTTTTGTAGGATGTAGAAAATGGGATATGGGATAATGGGATATTAGTTAAATTAGATAAAAAAAATGTAGTTATTAGGCTAAATTAGAGGAATTAATGTAATTAATGAGATAAGTGGATTTTATTGCATACATATATGACAAATGCAAACCATTTAGCATGTTTAAGTTATTTTGGCCCCATTTGTGCATTTTCACAAATTTCGATTAAGATTGACAATTTTAACAAGTGGTGTTAGGAAATAGATGTTTACAAGAGGTGCTAGTAGTTATAATGTGGTTAAATTAGAATGGTACATGTGTGTGTGTGTGTGTGTGTGTGTGTGTGTGTGTGTGTGTGTGTGTGTGTGTGTGTGTGTGTGTGTGTGTGTGTGTGTGTGTGTGTGTGTGTGTGTGTGTGTGTTTGTGTGTGTGTGTGTGTGTGTGTGTGTGTGTGTGTGTGTGTGTGTGTGTGTGTACCAACAATACCAAGAAATGTTATGCATAATGAAAAATATAAATTATAATGTGATGCTACCTATTATATTATTATTGGTGAGTATTTATTCAAAATATCACTTCATACTCAATTACTTAGATGGCCAAATCATGAAGAATATAAATAAGAAATGCTTGAATCACATGATATTCCATGTGGAAATCATTTTAGTGAGAAATATATCTCAAAAAATATCATGTTAAGACTATTATTGGCTTAAAATAGGACCAAAAAAGTCATGAATATGCAAAAATGTTTTCCACAATGTCAAAATCATAACAACCATAATCATGCTCCATCATATAAAAGTCAACCAATTGTTTCACCTTGGGCATTTTCCCTTTAAGGCTTTGATATAATTAGAAAAATAAATCTAGAATCATTTGATGGTCACAAAGTTATCATTATTGATATAAAATACTTCACAAAATAGGTTGAGGTCATACAATTATAGTCCACTAGAGGTGAATATATCTATAAATTATTAATGACATCTTATTTCAAGGTTTAGACTCTTATTGCTTGCACAATATGCTCCATTTTCAAACTAAAAGTGTGGAGCCTCTTTTTATTCTAGAGTCTAATCTTATATTTTTGAGAAGTTCATTGTTGTTTATTTTTTTAAATTATCCCTCTTAGAAGTACATATTTTCTAGATGTGAAAACTTAAATATGAATGTGCTTCATTATTTTAGCCAAGCTTGAATAATAATAAATTTACATCTTAAAAACTTGGCATAGAAATCACATCTAAGACTACATTAAATTTAAATATGAATTTGCATTATTATATTAAGTCATGGTCTATCTTCATGTTGGTGTTTTAAAACACATGTATCACTTCATTTTTAAACTACTTCACCTTAGGTTTATGAAAATTATCTATATGTTTAATATTTTTATGCTTCTTTTCTTAAATATTTTTATCTATTTCCAATTTAAATTTTGACTACTTGACCAAGTGCATACAAGATTTTAATTTTTTAACTTAGTCAATTTTATTATAAATGGGTATAATTAGCTTTATTTTTTGACAAAAGTGATCTTATTTTGGTATTTTTTCTACACCTTTATGCATTTACATTTGAATTGACTTAGTCTTTTTATTTTGAATAAATTTATCCTTTTTATTTCAAATTTTGGGTTCCTAACTGGGATTTATTTATTTTAACCGTAGGTGCTTAAACCAGTCCATGTGCTACATGGTGATTTTATGGGAGTCTAAACCCATTTGAAAATATTGTCAAAACTTAGTCGATTTTGCATCTTTACCTTTAACCATGTGTCATATTTTTCACTCAGTGACACTTAGCTGATTCTTAAAAGAGTTACCCAAAGCCACATGGAATATTTATGCTTATCCATGAGATTTAAGCAAATTTAAAGGATTTTACCAGTAGCCTCCAACTCATAAAAAGTTTATCAAGTGAGAAGATTAGTGGGATTCTACCAAGTGGAAATATCCCAACAAACTATTTTCCTAACTAATTTCATACAAATTAAAAATCTCTAGGTAGGTATATTAGCAAGATGCTACCATGTGGCACCATCTTAATGACCTGATATCATATAGATATCCATATAATTCAAAGAGCCACTGAGAAAATAGGTCAGAAAAATGATTCCACATGGAATCATCCCACTAATCTGGAGACTCAAGGTCTTCCATGTAAATTTGAATCCCCTCAAAGCTCCAAGTGAGAAATATAAAACCACATGGCATGATATCATTGAATTTTGATTGAAACATAGTCAGAATACATAAATCCCTAGGGTTGAGAAATAAAACAATGAAAATCAGACATTTGGCAAGACCCTACAAAGAGAGGATATGTTAGCAATCCATATCAGTGAGACATTAGATTAAAATTGATGGAATGTCTAGCCATCAAAACCATCAAAAGATAATAAAGGATTATGCTTCCAATTTGATTTTTAGAATCAAGTTTCAATTGGTTTCCCACTAATAGATGATAAAAATGGTATAATTCAATGCATGACTAGGAAATAGTGTTAATCAAAAGGTGGTGGATTCAATTGGGATTCATGAATGAAGAATGAATCATAGGCATGGTGTGTGCATTGGCATCACATGAAGAGAAAAAGACAAACTTAGCTTTAAAGATACATATAAATCCTAATGTAATACCAAATTATTTTAGCTACCAACATTCAATCGAGGCATGATGTTAACTTCACAAAGCTTGCACATGCCTCCAAGTTGTCAGATATCCCCATTACCTCCTCAACTATATCTCCTAATTGCATTGATGATTTTTATACCCACCCCATTAGTGAGTGAATTTGAATTTAAAAATCCTTTGACCTATGTATCTATATATGATCAACTCTTATGTTATCATAAACACTAGTATTTTCAAGATCAATGGCACTATGCCTAGCTGGGTCTTTTTATCCATAGCATTAAAGTAGTGGGCTAGTCATTTTTTTTTTATCACTTTCTTATTTTCTAGATTAGTTTTATGAGTCAAGGATGTTTGAGTCAAGTCTATAACTCAATTGAGTATTTGATGAGTTATATAGTGATATTTTTAATAGAAATATATTTATATAAAACCTTTGTTATTTGATAGAATCAGTCTATGCATTGATATGGTGACCTCGTTTTCCTCATTAACTCTATTACTTTGTTCCACATGCTCTTACACCATCTTTAATTAGAGTTGTGTTATTTATGGCTCAACAAAAGATGGGTTACTTCAGGAGATTTTTTTACTCAATATAATAGATTAGGTCTGTTATAAAGTGGGAAATTATTTCTCTTTATCCATATCCTTCCCTCTTTTTATCTTCTTTATCAATCCATTACATTAGTTTAGTTTATTTTCTAAGATGCAATCTGAGTCTACATGTATATCTTGATTGCATAGCTTTATTTTTATTGTAGTTGCATCTTTGAATCTCTTGTATGAAATAGACATCTAAAATTAGTTGCTTCATGTTTAATATGAATATTGATTTCTTAGGTGAAAAAATCATCATTTAAATGCATATTAATTTATCTGAAATACTCCAGTGACCAGTAAAGACTCCTTGAATTGGAATGGTCACATTGAGTCGCTAAGTGAAGATTAGTGTGCCTAGACTAACTAAAAGAGACATTGAGGAATAGAGATCTTAGAGTTTCCCTCCTTTTAATAAGGGTAAGTGCATGAAAACACCTACCCATAGTTGGTCGACTATTTGTGTCAAAGGATTGATCAATATAATGGCTCTTGAAAGAAGAATTCAACTATATTATTTTAGACTTATTTGCTTTTAAGAAGTTGCCTAGTTGGTTTCCATATTCTTAGATTAAAAAAATTGATTATCTGAGTCCCCAAATGGCCCTTTCTTGGATAGGAACATATAATTATCCTATGAAAATTACAATACCATTTCATGACTTTCCCATAAACCGTGACAAGTTCTATCCAAATTATATTTATAGTGGGGTAAAGATTTCTAAAGAACACATCTAGGATTTTAAAGAAGTTATTATTAGAAAGCAAATTTAGCATGAGGATGTCACTTGTCACCTATTTCCATTTTAAATGACTTATTATTGGTACCTTGGTCTACTATAATGCTACATCACCACTTGGGACATATTTTTAAAAAATTTCTTTAATTGTTTTAGTGTGCCTATAAACCCTTTTATCTTATTTTATCAATTTACCATAATCGATAAAGAGCCTAATGTTCTAATTAGTATGTTCAACCATAGATTCCATCAGCTATACACTAAGTTGAAATACCCTGTTCCTATAAAAAAGGTCAGATCCATAGTATTTTACCTCAATTATTTAGATACTTTGACTTCTATATTCATTAAGATGAACCCATTTACCCTTGCATAATTAACATTAGTCTACCAAGAGGCTATCAATGCGGAATAATAAGCAATGACTCATGAATTTAGTAATAACCCTTCTTATTCATTAGAATACTAGGGATTTTATGCCTATAATCCTTTGAGTTACATGTCTACAAGTCATCCCATAGATCAGTATGTGCCATATAATGAAGCATTTCCCCAAGCTTTCATCCAACCAAATTTCCCAATAAAAAATAAGAGACTTGCTTACTCTTTTAATACATGTAACTCACTTAATTATGTGTATAATGAATAGGTTGTTTCATATCATTTTAATTATTCAAAATCTTTGGATTTTATTATTAATTAAAAATCATTTGTTTTAGGAGACAATCAATAGGCAATGCACAATCCAAGCTATGAAGTTTCATACCCCAATACATCATTGGGATTCTATGAACCTAGTTATGTTATTGATGTTAAGCTAATCATACATCCTTATAACATCCCATTTCATAAATTTGAAGGTGGGGAAGCAACGAATGTGGAAGGTGAATTAGTAGTTGAAAAATAAATTGATGAAGAACTACCCATTAAGTATGAATAATATGACATCTCTTACAATAAACTAGAAGAATAATTGGAGGATTTGTATATATTATATGAATAATATGCATGCTATATATATAAAACATTCTTTCACTCTACTACTACTCCTACATTTAACAAACTGATTCAATATGGTCAATAGTTTAGTGGTAGTAGTTTATCTTCCCCCTCATCATTAAAAGAAGATGAACCTGAATAAGATAATGATGAGATAAAACACTTGCACCAAGAATAAGAAAATTAAAAATAATAAATTTGTCCCTTTGAGGAGGATGAGTCATATTAACCCAATATTGATGATCCTTCCCCTCAAGATAACCTTGCCTTCAAACCTATTAAATATGGTTGCCTTATGTACTTCCCAGTAGTAGAATCAATCAAGCTCAAAATGGGAATTCAATAATATCTATGTATGAAGAAACAATATTTCCTATCTAAAACTTAGATAAAATAAAATAAGGAGCTAAATTCCTTTGATGACACCATCACCATCCCTAATTGTCAAACACCAACATGTTCCACATTCAAGGTAGCATAGATGGTCAAGATACAAATAGAAGATCACAATCAAAATGGCCTCAATACAGAAGTGAAACAAATGGGGATATAAGATGGGAATTAAATAATTTAGTCTAGATCTCCACATAATTTGACCACTGATGATAAATTTAGAATTTATCTAATATGGGAAGAAATTAAACTACTCATATGCCTTCTAGATGACAAAGACAACCAAGAGGATGTTATGTAGGCATCCAGTTTCCATCAATAACATACCACTTTAAATTTGGATCTTCTAATTAGTTTTTTATGTATGAATACCCATTAATATTCCTCACCACAATAAAATACATGAGATGAGATATTTTCTTCATCCTGTCCCAAGTGCTTTCTATAGATTAACTATAAACAAATTGTTGAATTACATAATATAAATTTTCTTAATTTTACTAGAAATAATATTGATAAATCTCTTTGGGATAGTGTTTTCCAATGTAAAATACATTAAAAATATAAGTACATGTTCCTTAAACTTTCTAAAAATACTATAGAATCAGGTGTCTAAGTGATTCAAGTATGCATTTGCTTGAAAAACCCTATGAATACAACTGGTTTTACTTTCATGGTATTTTTTATTTTTCTTTCATTCATATCCCTTTTTGTTAGCTTAGGCTTGATTTCATTTATTTTATAATTTCCTTTTTGGGTTTGTCACAACTATTTTTTCCTATAGTGCCCATATTAGTCAAATAAACAAAAATAAAGGTTGTTGCAAAGGTAGCATAGATGGCACTTAAAGATCCTAATTATAATTCTTCTTGAAAATATTGTATGAAATGTTGTGATTTCTATATTTATTTCTTTAATTTCAAAGATCAATGGTTCTTAGTAAAACTTATGAATTTATATGAGTTATTGTCTTATTTAAAATCATCCAATACACTTCATGAAATATCTAATGAAAATGCACCATTGCTTCAATTCTGATTTGTCTTAAGTTATCATGAACTTGTTAATTTCCTTTTACTTGTAGTTTGGTCTCCAACCCTAAATGAATAAAAATACAAAACCTCCCTTCAAAATAATTGAGCTAAAATGTAAAATCTAAAATTTATCTTGGAAAGGGTGATCTTGGTAACCTCCACCACAGGATTTCCATCCTAGTTAGCAATGGTTAAAAGCCTTCTAAAGGGACTAGAGGTATCTCTATCAGGGTTATACACACCTATATAGTAGTAGAACAATGCCCACACCACTTTCTCCCCAAGCTAAACTATAAAATATTTATCCTTAAGTAGTTCTAGCCTTATTCAAATCTAAATTACTATGTGTAAATACAAAGAAATTGAATTAATCAATTAACCACACACATATATTGTCTTTAGTAGGATTTTAGCTTAGTATACCACTTATTCATATAGACTTTAGTGCCTTTGAATTATGTTTTGATCTAATTGATTGTTATCAACTAATATTTTTTATTCTTGTGAAATCAAAGATTGTATATTCTTGAAATACTCAGAAGTGTTTCCTAGTAGGATTATCATTTGTTGTTACTTGCACAACATGTCCCATTTTCAAACTAAAAGAAATAACCCTCTTTTTGCTTTGGAGTCTGATGTTATATTTTTGAGGATTTAATTGGTGGTTGCTTGTTTAAATCAAATCTATTGGAAGTGCATATTTATTAGATGTGAAGACTTAAATCTAAATGTGTTGCATTATTTTAACCAAGCTTGAATAATAATAAATTTACAATGTAGAAATTTGGCAACAAAATCACATCTAGGACTACATTAAGTTAACATATGACTTTGCATGATTTTATTAAGTATTGGTCTATATTCATGTATGCTGTTTTGAAATATATTTAAAACTTCCTTTTTAGACCATTTTGATTCATTTTTATCCAAATTATCTAACTATTTAGGAGTTTTCTACTTCTTTTCTTGAATGTTTTTGTCTATTTATGCTTTAAATTTGGATTAATAGAACTATTGCATACAAGGTTTTACATTTTTAACATAGTCACTTTTTTGAGAAATTATAAAACGTGGATTTAAGTGAAAATGGTTTTTTTTTAATTAGTTTGTACACCTTTATGTTTTTACATTTAAATCAACTTAGCCATTTCATTTTGAATGGACTTAGTCATTTTCTTTAAAATTTAAATTTTTTATTGGGTTTTATTTATTTTTACCACAAGTAATTAAACTAATCCTAGAGCCACATGGTGATTTATCATAACTCCCAATAGCCTAGACCCATTTGAAAAGACTTCTAACACTTAGTTGATTTTATATCTTTCCTCGACACCATGTGTCATATTTCCAATCAATGGGACTTATCTATGCTTCAAAGAGTTTCTAAAATCCACATAACATCTTTCCACCACTACATGAGACTTAATAAAATTCAAATGATTTTCATGGCTACCTCTAACTTAGCAAAATTTTACAGAGTGAGAAGATTAGTGGGTTTCTATAAAGTGGAAAGATCCTAGTGACCTGTTGATTTCATATAAAGTAAAAGCCTCTGTGTGAGTGGATTAGTAGGATGTTACTATTTTGAACCATTAAAGTGAC
The DNA here is from genome assembly GCA_037957365.1 of Torreya grandis. NCBI lineage: Eukaryota > Viridiplantae > Streptophyta > Pinopsida > Cupressales > Taxaceae > Torreya > Torreya grandis. Next base: position 1,760,140 of record JARHVA010003372.1, on the reverse strand, counting down.
ACACTATACTAAATATATTCATATAATCCAATTATCCCCTATTAAAGTGGATTAGTGGGATGTTTCCACATGTTAAAATCCTGATACTCTGCATATCTAAATTATTCCATGCAACTTCAAAGCCCATCAAAGCTCTAAGTGAGTGATATTGCACCATGCAACATGATATCACTATGTAGTGTTTGAATCATAGTCATCATACATAAACACCTAAGGCCAAATAATGGAATAATTAAAACAAGACATTTGTCAAGATCTTGCAAATAAAGGACTTGTTGGTGGTCCATGTCAGCAAGACACTGGATGAAATTTGATGAACTATTTGGATATCAAATCTTTAAAATCCAAGAAATTACTATGCATCCAATATAATTTTTAGAATCAAGTTGTAGTTAGTTTCCCACCAATAAATGACCAGAAGTGGTAGAATTTAATACATGACTAGGTAGTGGCATTAATCAAAATGTGGTAGATTTAATTGAGATTCATAAATGAAGTGTGAATAATGGGAATGGAATGCACATTGGGATCATGTGAAGAGTAAAATACAAACTCAAAATTAAATAGGCATGGTAATATCAATGAAAACCCAACTAATTTTTATACCAACATTTAGTCAAGGCATGGTGTTAACTACACAAATCCTATACATGCCTTTAATCTTTCAGATATCCCCACTACTTCCTCAACTACATCTCCCAATCACATTGATGATTTTATAGCTACCCCATTAGTGGGTGAATTTTAATTTGGAACTAATTATACTTGTATGTCTATATAAGATTGACTTTTGTGTTGTAATAAAGGTTGATCTTTTAGGATTAATGAGATTATGCCTAGTTGGATTCATTTAGACTTAGCATTAGAGTAGTGGCCCAGTCATTTTGTTGAAAATATTTTCCTAATTTTTAGATTATTTTTATGATTTGAGGCTATTTGATTAAATTATTTAACTTGAATGAGTATTTGATGAGTTCCCAATTGATCCTTTTAATATAATTTTTTTAATCTAAAATCTTTATCTTTTAATAAAATTGGTTTGCACATGTACATGGTGACACTATTTTCCTTAATGACTCTACTAATTTTTTTCATAGACTCTTGCACCATCCTTAGTTTGAATTATGTTAGGTCTAGCTCAACTAAGGACTAGTTACCTCAAGAGATTTGTATACTCAATGCATTAGATCGGTTCCATTATAAAATGGGATGTTATTTCTCTTTCTCCCTATCCTTCCCTCTTTTCTATTTTTATCAGTTTATTAGATTAGATTAGTTTATTTTATAAGATACAATCTAGGAATGTACATGTATATCTTGATTTCATAGCTATATTTATTTTTTTAGTTATATTTTTAAATATCTTGTATGCAATAGACATTTGAAATCAATTATGTTTCATGTTTAATTTGAATATTAATTTCTTAGGTGACAAGTTCATCATTTAAATGCATATTGATTTATCTTAAATACTCTAGTGACCATCAAAGGACCTTGAAATTGGAATGGTCATAATGAGACACTGAGTGAAGATCAGTGTGCCTAGACCAGGTAGAAGAGACCTTAGGGACTGGAGATCTAAGGATTTCTCTCCTTTCAGGAGGGTAATGCATCAAAAACACCTTCCCACAATTTTTTGGCTATTTGGGTCAAAGGAACAATCAACATAATCCCATCAACCATTTTTAGATATAATGTATCATCTTTAAAAAATTTAAAAAGTTAAACAATTTTATGCAAAATATAAAAAATGTCACACATTTTATACACCATATTATCCACAAGGTAATGGTCAAGCAGAAGATACAAGTAAAAATTTTGTCAATATTTTAAGTAAAATAGTTTCAAAGAATGGAAAACATTATATTAATTATATTATTTGTGCACTTTGGACATATTTCACAAGTGTTCATAGACTGAAAAAGGATACACCATACTCTCTTGGTTATAGTACAGATATATTATTATCAATTGAATCAAAAATTCATTTCTTTTGGATCTCTATAAAAGATAGAATCAAAGATAATTAATATTAGGAAAATAAATTAATTTAATTATAAATATTTGATGTCAATCACATAAAATCTATTGAACATATCAAATTCCATCAATATTGTATCAAGCATGCATCTGGAAAAAATATTCACAATTAAGAATATCAAGAGGGGGATTTAGTGTTTTAATAAAATTAGAAGAATAAAAATTAAGATATAGATAAAAAAATGAAAGTTTAAACCCATTTTTTTTTCCATTTGTGATTATAGATAAATTTGGTATAGGGGCTTATTAATTAGCTACACAAGAAGGAAAACTAGTAAAAACCCTATGAACATCATGAAATTATGAAAATATTATACTTAAATAGTCAAATAATCATAAAATTAAATACACATAGTGTAGACAAGTTTATGAATTATATATCACCTTAATATTATACACTTGGAAAATAAAAACCTTGAGTATTCCTCTCACTAGACCTTCATGTTACCAAAAGGCTCGCATACACTATCTCTATGTGACAAATTACTTATCTCTTAGTATGTAAAATGTTATTATATTGAATCAAACCTTATATCATGCTCATAATTTTATGAACTTGTTTATCTTATATTTAAACAAGTTTTGGACTTGTGCCTATTTTTTAGTTGCCCAAACACTTGCATCCTAGTCAAATGCCTATGTCGATGCAAGTTTCCTATTCCAACACAAGTACACAATGTCATAAAGTTATCCAATTTAAATTTAAATGTATACCTAAGTTTGGACTAAGTTATTTGATATGAGATATTATCCAAAAGGATTGGTATAAATACATGATCAATCATTATTCATTTCTCATCTAGCACACACTTAACACATACCTAGCAACACATAATAAAAAATACCAAGAGCATTCAATCAAGAATTCAAGTGAGAAAAATTTCCTTATTTTATCCTATTTACATATTATTCATAGGTAAAACACATATATAGGTATAAAGTTATGAAGGAGCATCTCATGAGCCATATTTTCTAAGTTACAAGCTAGGTCACTCTATGTACTTATGTATCACACATTACATCCGTATGCACACATAATCCCACATGTATAAGAGAAATATATGATTCTAGGGCCCTCTTCAAAGTAATGGTTATGTATACATCACCCACTAAAAATAAGTTATTTGGGGCTAACTCAACACCATGAGTCTACTAACCCATTTTTTCAATAGCCACTATGAAGATGAAAAACTAGGGTTTTCCTATTTGACAAGGAGAAATAGCCCATGATATAGATCTTAACACAACATAGAAAAGGTGAAAAAAGACCCATAATATCTCAAGTGGTTTAATTTAGATGAAAAAGTTATTCTATATTGGACACCTATAAACAAGTTGGATAGAAGTGTTGTTGTAATAGTTTGATGTCAATATAAGTGTCTGAGGCCATAGAGGTATAATTTATAGAATCAAACAACCAATATAGAATATTTATCTAGTTTATTTCTATCATGTTCCATATAATATTTTAATGTGCACAAAAATCCATCTAATTACCTTTTTTTCATTATCATTACTATATCTAGCATAGTTGTACTTTAGATTTTTAATATATCTCAATATATAAATTGACAATATTGTTTATCTAAGTTTGAAATTAATTATTCTACTATAGAGATATTTTATTAACCTTATTCCATAGGTTATCTCTATCCATTTTAACCCTATATTCCTTAATCTATATTTTAGGGTTAAACATATAGCTTCTTGATTATTTCATCATGTTATTCTTCTACTTCTTACACATGTGATCAATTTGATTAATTTTTCTAATCATTTTTCTCTTTTTGAATTTTTTAGCCTCTTGGATCTTATTTTTTCACCTTTATAGATATAAAAAATATAAAAAAATGATCTATTTTTCCATTTATATTGCTATTTTCACATTATGAACTTATAAATTACATTTTATGATAATGATAGTATGAACCAATATAAGACAAGACTAACTTATAGTACTACATGGAATTGTTCACTCATGTCCTATTGGTCAAATAATAATACCATGTCCCACTAGATGGAAAAAAACATTTTAAAAAATAGTACAAAAAATTAAAATATAAATCTAAATCCTATAATGTTTATTTATTTTGTTCAAAAAATGTAAACCTGGTATATCTTTGTAAATGTAAGCTAAAAAAACATTTTTTTATGAATGTCAATGACCCAAAATTGATATTTTTAGGGGAGATTAGAAGTGTATGTGACCTCATTGTTCCAATATATGGTACACACTATTAATCTTTGACCCCTATACTTTTTTTTCATAATAAAATTAGAATATAAACACACATAGGCTTAATATTTCCAAATTTTCAATATTTTACTTAGTTCATGTATACACAATAATACTTATTCCTAGAAAATATTTATTTTATATTCTATATTTCCATATTAACTTAACTATGGTCATGGATACTTGATCATTTTAGTTTTAAACCCTTTTTATATTTATTTAGATTGTGCACTTAATTAGTACCTCTTTTATCACTTCACCCAATCCTAAGCACAAGTTATGACCTATTTTTATCTTAAATCTATCATGTGTTTCAAATAAAAATGTTATAATTGATAAAAGAACCATTACGAATATGTATCCCTTAACCTACATCCAAAATTTGTCACTTTTCCCTAGGGGACAAGAATGCATAGTAAGGATAATAATGGTAAACATTATTTGCCATATTCAGCATTTTTTTCTTTTCTTAGAAATGGTCATATCTTAAAATTAAACCCTCCCTTAATAGCATGTGTTCATGCCTTTTGAATTGATATAAAGGCACATTCAAGTCACTTATTACTTCACTTAGAAATTACAATTAAGATGTTTGCTTACACAAGTGCACATTAAGAAACAGTTCCCTATTCCTACCAATTTAGGTTATAAGCACCTCAACCAGTCCTTAGCCAAGTTAAAAGCTTTTTTATTATGAAACTATAAGTCAAGCATGATAAAGTATTTAATATAATTATATATGTGTTCATATAGTAAAAGGATAATAATTACACAAAGCACTATAGGTGGGATAAATACATTGGGTTTCATTTCCCTCACTAGAGTATTGGATATGTAGGTAATATTCAGTCACTATGGGGATGATTGGGGTTATCTCAGCCCATATACACTCCTTTTCTTATTTTTAGGTCATTAAATAATTACATGACCTACTTGGTTTATAACTTCAAAAAGTTATATGTAGGTCTTCCACACACTTCTAAAGGCAAAATCAATGAATACATACATATTTTTAATTATCTCAAGTGATCATTCCTTAATTTATAGTTTTATACCAAAATACAAAATTAGTCAATAGGGATAATAGTGGTAGACATTTGTATCCCTACTTTGCATTCCTGGCCTTGCATGCCCTCAAGTCTAGCTTTAGGGTGGATTTTGGGTTTGCTTCTATTTTTTTGTTTCTACATCATTTGAGTTAATACAATTAATCAAATATATGTAAAAAACTAAGTTTTTCTACCATTTTAATATTCATTTTTTTCATCATTTAATTTCATGTATTTTAATCTTTTATGTTCATATGTTGTTTAAAAGTGCATTTAAAACACTGTAATTTATTCTGTACTATTTATCATAATTAAGGTTAATTTCCATAATTAAATTCATTTCAAGATAAACCTTTGGTGAACCTATTTATTGATTGAGTATTTTCAAACCCTAAGTACTCCTTAGGGGTCCAACCTTTTATGGTTTTCAATATTTTTATCCTAGGGTTTATATTTTTTTCCCTTTGTTTTTAGCATTACAATTTGTTTTATTTGTTTGTAAGATATTTTTCATGGATGATATAGATTTTTTTCATGACTACAATATAATATTATCCAACTCTCTACAAAAGTTTCATTAATGCAATAATTGTTAAGTCAAGTATAGCTTGGGAGCAAGAGTGTACATATGTTTCAAATTCCATACTATTTACTTTACACCCTCTTGATGGAATTATTATGAAAATATATAAGTGATAAACACATGAATATAAGGTTAATAATAATAGTAATTTAGACCATGTGGATGGAAAATAGTTTATTCAATAACTTGACACTCATATTGATGACATTGAGTCTTTACTATTTATGGCCTAGAAAGAACAACAAAAAAAATGAACATGCTAATAAATAATTATATTGAACAACCTATTTTAAACACTATTATAGGTATTTTTATTATTATTATTATTATTATTGATAATGATATCCCATCTACATAATTAGGATTGAGGGCAACACATAGTTTACAACTTATTATTATGCATGTGTCTAAGCAAGTGATGCATACAAATATTTTGATATCTATCCATGCTACATCAAATACCTTGTATTATGCATAATACCTACATAAAACAAACATATTTATGTAAGCTAAGGTGATGAAATTGGAGCAAGGTATACAAAAAAATAGCCAATCATTAGATTCCTAAGATTTACTTCATAATCCTATAGCATATGATATTTCATCACACCCTTTACCTACCATATTTTCAGATCCTAATCTTTCATTATATGAAGGTAAGGGATATCTAGATCAACATCTTAGATATTTTCATGCAACATATTTGGATTATGAATTTAATGACTAATTATTAACCAATTTTTTCCAATAAGCTTAAAATATTATGCTTTTTGTTGGTTTTATGATCTAATAGCTCAATATGTGAAATAATTCAATCCAATAGTAGATCTATTTCTCAAACACTTTGTATTCAAAATTGATGAGAAACCTTCTTATGTGTAAATTTCCAAGCTTAAGCATAGAAAAAACAAACATATAAGTGATTATGTGCTTTTTTATAATACTATGCTTGCCAAAATGACTAACACATTGAAATATAGTGAGCTACAATAAATAAAATAATGTGTGTTTGCACCATTGCATGAGTCAATTATATTCAACAAACTTAAATAATTAAGATAGACAATTAAAGCTTCATGCTTTGAATAAGCTTAAGTATACACCAACATCTACTTCAATCTCTACAACAAAATTTCAAATCAAACCATCTTATAAATTTGAGGCAAAAAAAAGTAAATTAGATGCAAAAATAATAGTTAATGTTATTTTTCAACCTAATAACAAACATGTTCTATCAGATAAACCATGAAGGAAATTTTATAGATTATGATAACTAACTTACAAATTATTACAAAAGTTATTTCAATGCAATTTAATTACATTTATTCCTCCATTTAAAATTGATATGAGAAAACCACAAGGCAAATATTTCTATAATAATACATGTTGTGACTACCATATATGAAATGGTCATTATAATAACAAGTATTTAAATATCAAGCATATTATTTAGGATCATATTTACAAAAATGTTATTGAGCTAGGCACTACTATAAAGGAAACTAAACCTCAAAAAATGAAAATGCTAAATTAAATAATTTTAGAGAACCATTTCCTACAGATAATAAAAAGGATACTATAGAACATCATACTTATAATTATTATCCACCTCTTGAATCATATGATTATCCATTTGGTGGAATTATTGGCACATTTCAAAATATTCAACTACATTCCATGATTATTGTGGATGATAGTGAGATATTGGATGATGATTTTGATTTTCATACATTATGTATAATAGTTCACATTGATCAACAACCTATTCATAGTGTGCTATTATATAATGGTTTAATTGAATGAACAATAACTTTGATTCATTAATTATGATACACACAAAATAATACACAAACAATGAATAAAGTGTCAATACATTCAATGGTAAATAAAAAATAAATTTGGGATATATTATGTCGCCTCTTCAAGTCAGCCTTGCTATAATTTATACTCATTTTCTAGTTTTACTGCAAAATAGGGTATTTGAAATGATATTTGGATGCCTATGGTTATAAAATATTCATGATGTACCATTTATGGTACACATATGTCTGAAGTACATTTATTCCAATTAAGTTGTTATGCTTTTAGGAATCAAGTATGAGTACTATATGCAATCCATGGTACCTCCTCATCTTTATCCATCATCATAGTTAATGCTACATTTATGTAAATTCAAAACATGTTTATATTTCTTGCACCTAATAAAAATGTTTATAATCAACCAATTCGTATAGAGATATAAAATGTTCAAAAGCAAACAATGCAAAAGTATGTTTATAGGAAAAATATATATAATTCTCATCAAACAAAAACACTTATAATACCTTTGTGATTTAACCTTTTAGGGTTTTACGATGTAAATCCTATGCTTAGATTAAAGGATTAAGATGTCTAAATTAGTAAAATAATATGCAATGATTAAATATTTAATTTGTTATGTCTTTTTAATTCTTTTAAATTTTTAAAAATAGTAATAATTAGAATTAAATAGAAACTTATCTAGAAGTGGCTATCACGAATGATTTGGGTTCTGAAAACTGAGTTTTGGATAGTTCTAAGTGTCATCAATAGGGTCCTAGGACCTATTTCCTCATTGGATAGTGATTCCCCACCTAAATAGTATCATCATGTTTCTATAGTGTCCTTAAAGTGGTGATAGTGTCATTTTTGTAGGACTATTCATATTTTTTGGGAGTACATGTGCCTGTGTTTTTAGGTCCTATTTCTGGGTGCATGAAATTTAGAAGTCTATGTTATGCCTGAAAAACTTGATTTAGTGTTCAAACTCTAATTCTCCTTATAAGTATGTCATGATAAATAATTATGTGTTCATTAGTAGGATAGGATAAACATACTCAACACCCTATTATGAAGAGAGTTATCTACATAACAATACTCTAAAGAAGGATCAATCTTGATGTAGTTCTCGCACCTAGTGCTTGATGCATGTGTAAGTGAATGCTATAATGAGAGTGGACTTGGATGAATTGAATGTGATTGAGCTTTAAAATATTTTAAATATGGGTTTAGGGCTATTTTAGATGGTAGTATATAGAAGTAGGGTAGAATAGGGATCAAATACCTTGATTTTTCTCAACTTGTTTTTTGTTTCAATAGGCTTTTGCATCTGTTTTCTATATAATGAATAAAGGTTAAATAGACTAATATTTAAATATATTTATAGCTTGTGTAGATAAGAAAATGTGGTTAGGTCAACCTTATCATGGGCATATATTTGAAAAAGTATTCATTTGAAAGAGTTAGGGCAATGGATAATAGCACCCAGTTAGGGACACTAATGCTATGTGGATGTAGTTTACCAAATGTAGCACTAATGCCCACCTAGCAAACTATTGGGAAAAATAGGTTGGGATCTAGGATATCTATTTTGGGATTATGTTTTGGCTGATTATAACTACCTGTGGTCTACACAATGACTAAAAAAGTGTGGCAAGGCTCTAAGATAGTTCTAGGGCTAACCTAAGAATATGTTAACTCAAGAAACACTCTTAGAATTCAATTACCAAATTTATGTGATTAAATTTGCACCCCCCCCATGTTAAAAATGCATCAAAGTGAAATGACTAGTATAAAGGGGGAAAAAAGCATACCTAGACTTGTCTTGGAAGTGAAACCCATGTATATGAGTTTGATTATGTGAATCTGGGTCTGCATATATGAAACATGATCCAAAGTAATGACTTGTAATGAAACATGCAAAAATAAGTCATTAAGAGATGATCAAAAGTAAAAGACTATAGTAAAATAAAGTAACTAAGTAAAGCTAAGTAAAGAGAAAAGAAATGAATAAATACACCTCATTGGGTATGTGAACCAATGTATGAACTGGTGATAACCTATGTGTGAGAGTGTACATAGTGATCATATCATTGAATATCTTGGACTAAGCTAATGGATTGCTTAATCCTCACATGGGTATATCAATGACTCAATCCAATTTTGACTCCATCATTGCCCATCCCTGTTCAATGGATCTTAATTTATGAATATTTTGGATAAGACTATAAGTGTGTCTAACCCTCTCATTTGGGTGGCTTAAAATATTAGTTAGGCCATGAATCAATCATTCACCACTTATGTAAAGTAGATGCATATGTAACTAAACTACACAAAGTTTTGAAAGTATCTAATTGAGCAAATATAACTATGTATGTTAGTTTTGTAGCCACTCATGTATATTAGGCATTTATAGGCCATTCAAGAATTTAAACCACTAAATATGGAGTAAGGCATGAATTTGGTGATAACCAAGAATGTAATAATAAGTGTATACAAAATATATAATGATAAGGAGTTTTCCATTCCATTTGATCAACTTGTGTATTGCTGAGTATATGGAAACTATGTGCCACGCACATGCCCCCAATCTGGTATCTAAGTATATTGAATCTACATTGAATATGTAATATTTGAATCTATGTAGCTAAAATAAACGTGGGATTGATTATGACATGCATTATGCCCCCAAATATGATCAACTAGTATAAATATAAGATGTAATGAATGTATTTGAGAAAAATCTAAACATAACTATCAAACTTTTGATTGTATATGTGCAAATATGTGTTATACTTGGTGTAATAATCTAGCTAATCTAGATTATCTTAAAGTTGGGGCTACTGGATAATATCATCCTATAGTGTACAATAGTTCCATGTGGTGCTATTTTCCCAATCTAGGTGCTAATGTCTGCCAGCTCTCAAATTAGGGATCTAGACTATTTTATGAGTCTTTATTTTTTTGTCTTCCTTGTGTCTAATTTTTGAAATTGTGCCTATATGCTGAAATTTATCTATGAGTAGAAAAGTAGGAGTCTGATATCTATAACAAAACCCTATGAACTCCGCCTCTTTTGAGGTTAGTTATGAAACCTATGTAAGAACTATCCTTAAAATAAGCAGCTCTACAAAATGTGTTAGTCATAGCATGTTCATGATATTCCAATACAATGTACAAGTTACATAAGATCAAAATGTAAAATTATCTAGGCATAAGCAGGTAATGTAAGATGTATGTTGTAATCTAACATTACACAAGGGTGTTAGAATAACTGTAATCAATGTGTATAGAAGCAAATTTGAGTAACTACCTAGGGGGATGGGTCATGATGTCCATTATGACACTCAAGTAGGAAGTGTAGATGCATGAGGTCCCTCATGGCATTAGAAAATGGTGTTCATGTGTGTGTGTGTGTGTGCGCGTGCGCATGCGCGTGCGTGTGTGTGCAACAAGAAAATATAAATTTAATGGTGAAGAAGCATATAAATAAGCATACATATAAATTCATGAGTCACATAAAGGTAGGCTAAAGTGATATAATATAAGGACATGGGAAAATGTCACTAAATTTGAGAATGAAGACATATAAGAACATGTTCAAATGTTCATATTCATAAACAATAAGCAATTTGGCTTAGATCCACATAGAAGGACATGTTAAAATGTCTACATATATAAATAATAAATCACACACAAGGGACATGGGCACATGTCCGAGGAATATAATAAATAAGTGGTATAGATCCAAATAATAATGGCATATTCAAATGCCCTCAAAGATGGAGGAAGCATAATAAACAGAATCAAGTCTAATATAATAAAAAATAAAAAATAAAAAATAAAAAATAAAAAATAAAAAATAAAAAATAAAAAATAAAAAATATATAACTATATAATACAAATCTATGTAAATGCTAGGTGTAGAAATCTAATTCCTAACAACATTATGTTGAAATTGTCAATCTTAATTTAAATTTGTGAAAATGCACAATTTGGGCTAAAATCACTTAAACATGATAAATGGTTAGAGCTTGATGTATTCAAGTGTTGATTTAGACTAATGTATCCCTAAATGGGGTAGTGCATTTTATGTGATTATTAAATTTTATCAAATCATTTCAAGTCAAAATGATGAAAATATATTTTGGTTCTCTAAATCACTATTTTATTATAATTTAGAAGCACATAACATGTGCATGTGTTATTTTGTGTTGACAACATCTTAAATGGGGTATTGGTCCATACACAACTAACATTGCCTTCTAATTCCTCTCCAATCAAATTATGACCCAATAATATGACATTTTGATCAATTTGGTTAATGATATGCAACCAATTTCCAAAGAATTACTTAAAATTTGATTAATCTCACTTAAGCAAATTAAATCAAATCAAGTGATTAAGTGGAAATTCCATGAAAGTTATTAAATATATTTTATTTGTAAATTAATTCCTATTATTTGCATCATCAAATGACATCATTTAAGGGGTGGCATCCATAAGCCATAAATACAACAAATATCAAGCTTAAAGCCTCCCATGCCTCTTTAGTTCCCCTTCCTTATAAATATTTATGAAGATATTTATGGATTAATTATACAAAAAAGGATTAATTCATGGCCACACATCTTGATCTCAAGATGGATAGTCATGATTGATCTTGATAAATTTGGAAAATATATAAATAGGAGGGCTAAGACCACTATTTTTAAGCTTAATTTGTGTAAACTTATTATGCAAAATTCTCTCCACAACTCATTTGTGTGTGGTGTTTATTATGCTTAATTTACAATAGGATAGATTTAAGATAGGCACAACATTCATTTTCATATCATGAGCCTAGTTTCATTGGTACACAAGAGATGATGGAGGAGATTTGCCTTTCATCATTGATGAAGACTTGAGCAATAATTCAAGGGCAAAATCATGTTTTGATCTTCATTTGGATGATGGGATGTTCTTGGGAAGGTATTGTGTATGCTTTCTTTTAGTTTCTCTTAATTATCATTTGTCAAATGCCATCAAAAGAGTTAACTTAGATTGTTATGTTCTTATGCATTTTTCTTGAGTTTTTATTGACCAACACTTGATCTAATCATATTTCTATTCCATAGCTATATCTTGGCATGCCCGATGGGACCATGCATCCCATTTAAGTAAGGAAGACGCTTTCAAAAATTTTAAAAATCTAAAAAATTCTTAAAATTGGGTTTTTATTATTGTTTTCTCATGTTTTTGATGTTTTTTGTTGATATACAGGTCACACAGTGACCAATGTTGGTTCTATATAACCAACATCGATCCTGGATAACTGACATTGGTTCTGGTGTAGGGAAAAACACAAAGAAAAATCATTTTTTAAACTTTATTCAAAATTATAAGGTGTCATTTTAAGTTTTTAAGTCATTTAAACTTTATTTGTATGATCCAAAGCTTTTCTAGATATTTTATCCTGACTTAGGCTAACAATTATTTTTTATGAAAAATATTTTTTGCCTAAGGGTTCATAGGTGATCGATATCAATCTTTATTGATCGACATCAGTTTATTTATGACCGACATCAGTATTTTTGTAACTGGCATCAGTCATTGTTGATCGACGTTGATCTTTGTGTTTTAAAAATAGAGAACCTAAGAGCAAGATTTTAAAACTTGTTTATTTCATTATCAATTATGAATCAAAGCAAGGGGAAACTCTCTAACCTTTGTAGGACCTATGTGGAAAAGTGATACATTTGAGCATAATTAAGTCTTGAACTTTCCCTTTGGTGTTTAAAAGGAACTTAGATGGTTTACTTAACTATTTTTTGAAGTTTTTCAAACGGATTACAAACTAAGGCCAATGGCCAAGAACTTCATCAAACACTTTAATTTGGTGCTTAAAACTAACACTCACTTAAATTACAAAGCTTTTCAAAAAGTGTGTTTTTTTATGCAAGATCATCTATTGCTTGTTTATTTTTGTGAAAATAAAGAGTGTGTATATGCTCTTCCTCCATCTAATTTAGGGAACTTTGGTGACCAAAAGTTCCTTTTCATTGCGATTGTGCCTTTGTCCAAGAAATGAAAATAAATTTGTCTAGGTTATCCCCAAAACTTGTATAGTTTGGATGATCTAAAAATAACCTCTAAAGTCTTTTCACTTAGTTTTATTTTATGTAACTTGGCTTATGGAAGGGAGTTCATAGCTTCTTCAGAAGTTATTTAGGGAATCTTTAACCTGGGGCTTCATCTCCCGACATTATTTCAACCCTACTCCATGGTAGTTTATATAAATCAAGGTACGCATATTGTGATAGCTAAGGGTTAAATGGATAACCTCTCCTTTCATAATGAAAATCTGAGTTAGGTCTGGCTAACCAGGGAATTCCACTAAGTAGTACACGGATGGAATCACTATGAAAAATAATATACCCTTGCATAGTAAGTTAATCAGTATGAACTCAATTGATGTGAGACATCTCTAGCATTAGCCATGCTTGGGACCATCTATATGGTTCAAAATTCAAGTTTTAGAAGAACCCCACTTTACATGGATATATTATTGATGTAGGGCAAGTAGCTCAAAGGTCCATGTCACCATAAAATCTCTTGAGATAAGGGGGTGTAAAAACCCTACTATTTCATGTGCTTTTATTTTTGGATTAACACTTAAAATCATCCCAAGAGGACATATATAGATAGATTTCAACAATACGATGTAACCTTATTAGTTTAGGACTTTGGATGATTTACTTATTTGTATTTGGTCTTTTATCCTTTACTTGTTTTTTCTTGATTTGAGTCAAAAACTTGTTTATAAAAAACAAATCATAACCAAACACATTTTTTATCCACCATTTCTTAAACAAGGAGGCATTACGTTATTCAAATCCAAATCATCTTTGCCTTGTTCAAAACCTCATCTTAAACATTGTGTTTGTATTATCTAAACAACACATTTATGCTACCCATTTGAGTCTAAACCATTTTCCAAAATATTTAATTCCTTCAATTTTTAATTTAAATTCAGAATCTCACCTTTCTAATTTCTAGGCCAAGGTGCTAATTGGTTTACCATTTACACTTGGTTTGAGTTAGCTTAGGTGTGATTCCCCATTTGGGTTAAAGTTCATTTATAGAATCATCATCATCTGATCATTGTAAACTTAGGTTATCTAGTGTGTCACTTATGCTCTAAATTCTAAAACACATTTTATTCTACCTTTATTACCATGTGGTAGCATTGTGTTGTTTGTTTGTTTTTAGTTTTATACTTATGAATTCTTGCATGTTTTCACATCTTGAATTTCTTAGTTCACATTGTCACCTTCCTAATCTGAAGGGCTTTCTTTTAATTTTATAATATCAAATCATAAAATTTGAACTAGATGTTACGGTATTGGCATATCTCTCAACTTACATTTGGTGTACTAGTTTACACTTAGGTTTTTGAGTTATCATACCCTTTTCTAATTTATATGATTTCAACCCTACACAAGGTTGAGTAATTTCATGAACATTTATTCTAATTGTGTGGTAATACACCACATTATTTGTTATAGTTTCTTTTACCTTATCACTTATTTAGAGAAAAATTAAACCACACCTTTTTAACATTTTCAAAACTTTTTCCAAATCTTTTGAAATAGAGAGAACAATCTTCTAGACATGACTCAAAGGTACACTCGTAATAGGATCTCTTATGGCCCTAGTTATGAGGAAGAGAATTATTATGATGGGCATGAGCTCTCCATCTCATTTTAGGATGTCTCCCTCTTTAGGCCTATTTTTTAACACCAATTCAATCCATGCTGATTTTTGTATGTCATCCCCATGCTTCCCCTTTGATTTGCATGTTGCAATCAAAGGTTACCATTTTAGGATGTCTTCCTTTGATTTATACACCATGATTTAAGGTTACAATTTTAGGATATCCACCTCTAGATTTTGTGAGTGATCAAGCTCTAAAATGCATGAAGTTTACCATTTTAGGACCTTCTCCTCTGGTTTACACGAGCAACCAATTTATGTAACATCCTATCATTACCCTTTTAGGCCCTTCATTGACATTTATTGAACTTATTATTGAGGAATGTCACTTTGATGAGGTAGTATTTATTGATCCCTTATTTGATATTATAAATTTTATAGATCCCATTATTGAACCAAATATCATTATTCACCTTGAACTAATTATTCCCCACTTTAGAATTTTTTTGTCAATCTTCAAGCCACAATGTGAACCATTACCTTTTCAAGGAACATCTTTAAGAACCAAACTATGTTCAAAATTGGTATTTTGTAACCAATTGTAAACCAAGATCATGATGTTATTATTAAAACACCCATTTATAATGAGTCAACTTATGATGAGTTACCTATTTGTATTTTACCTATTTTTAAACAACCCCATCTCCTTGATAAGATAGTCTCTATAGAGTTATCTCTTGATCTTTTTTAACTTGTAGAGGAGTCTCCTTTTGATGGATCAATTTTTGTCGAGTCATCCCTAGAATGGTGCCCTCTCTTTGATGGGCTTCACCTAGATGAGCTAGTCTATGTTGAACCTTTCCTAGATGAATCAATTTTTATAGAGCCCATAATGCCATCACATGTCATTACTTATTCAACACCAAGCATTCAACAAAACATCATTATAGAAATAGTCACATCAAATGAATAATCAACATTATAGTTAGTTCCCTTTTTTAATCAATATTAGATTTAACATCAAGAGTATAATCACTATCAATCCCAACATTAGATTTAGAGTTCCTTAACTTGGACTCAACTTTAGAATCAAAATACATTTGTGGTTGTTACAACATTAGTTAAACTTGTCTTGTGGGTGAATTTGAATATATTTGTGATCCTTCTATGGTTTGTGAGGATGATTAGTTCAACATCAACATAGGTTCTCTTAGTATCTTTTATGATTATTATACTACCTTTTATCATTCCATGACCACCCAACATAGCCATTATATTAACGTTTCATGTCCCACAAGTGTTGATTAGGACTGACAATCATGATTTGTCAAATTGCATCCATGGAAACATACCATTTACATAATATTAGGGGGACCAAGACTACAATCATGTATACGAAGAATAATATTATAGTGAAACCTTTATGGAGGCACTAGGGGATGATCAAAGCTCAAATCCATCATATTTTAGTGAAACCTTTTTAAAGGTGCCAGAAGATAATCAAAGTCAAATGTTAACATCTCTTATGGAAACCTTATCGGAGGTACTATGGGACAACCAAGACAAATTCATTGGTGAAAACCTATTTGAGGTGCCAATAATTGAGCATAAAAGTTCTTCACTATTTGATGAATACATTATTAAAGAGTAAATTACTATAACTTTAAATCCATGGTATAATATGATTGTAACAACTCTCAAGATCAAACAACAAAAAAAATATGATATTCCTATTGAGAGCATCTTCAGAAGTCTTTGGCCTCGCTATAACAAAAATTATGTCAAATATAGAATCAACAACATTGTGTGTGCCTAAAAATCTTGATATTCATTTGTTTCCCAATAATTATACACTTTAATATCATTCAAATTTTCATTACCCACTTATACCATCTATATTTTGCCTAACATTACTTACCATCCCTAGTTGCACTTTCATTTATAGAGGCTATGAAGACATCTTATACCGACATTTGAAGGAAATAGAATCAATGACCAATGAGGATCATAAAAACATTATTGAAGTCCAAATCTACAACAGGTTCATGATGGAGCATATATTAAGATGAGGAGTTAGACAAAAATTGTATTATGATTGATTACTCTAGTTTTCTCACATGTTGATCAGCATGAGCATCTCACATCAATAGGAGAAACAAAACCATTTTTCATTTTCCATTGGCCATTGTCTTATCTTGTCTCTTGGGGGAAACCTTATAGACCATTTCATTTTAGGCATTTTATACCATTATGTCTCATTTTGTCTCACTTTTTTGGACTCCATTGACTTAAGGTCCTTCAAGACTATGTAGGCAATGCTTAATTTATATTGAGGATAGGTTGGTCATCTCAACCATGCTCTCACCATTTTACAAGTAACTTATGACATGTTCTTACCATTTTGTGAGCCAATTATCACTTGAGGGAAACCTTATTGCCATTACAGCCAAGTGTCATCTTATCATTTTATTTATACCATGTACCATTTTATTATGCCATGTCTTCATTATTAACCAAGGCCTATTTTTAGTCATACTACCCAACCCCTTTTTGATCATGGCTCCCTTGGTTCATCATGCATTTTATAAGAGGGGATTTTGATCTAGTTTTATCAATTTTTATAATTTTGTATTTAAATGATAGTCTATGGAAGTAGTGTGACAGTCAATTTGACAAGTTATTTTTCATTTACATTTTATCTAGTGCTGTTGATTATAATCACATATGGGAAAATCAATATTTTATTTGGTACCACTAATTATAACTACCTTTGGGAAAATCAATATTATGACATTGTTTCCTAATTATAATCACCTATGAAAAAATTAGGAACAACATCTTGTTATCATGCATTGTTGCATTGCCTTGCTATTACTATAATCATTTGCCTTGTCATTTGGCTCAACTTTGTGAACTTGTTGTGACCTAGTTGGTTTTCCACTGCATTTTGTGTGGATATAACCACTATGACTTAATGTCCTAATGGGACTACATAAGCTATGCTCAATCCACATTAAGGTCAACTCAATCCCTCTTTTCACCTCACTCTCACTGATTTGTGATCATGGACCATTATAACTAATTTAGTTGTTGTTTAAACACTTACTTGTGGATGTGCATCTCCTCAATTAAGTAGTTCCCTGGATATTTTGTAAATATTTCATTTCTATCACTTATCCTAAAAACACAAAAAAACATTAGAAATTGATTTAAAAAACAACCAAAAACATTGTCTTACACTGTTGTTTATTCTTATTTCAACCCATGCTCTTTCCATTTTGTAAGTAATTATCCCAAGTGCTTATCATTTTATAAGACCATTCTCATTTATACACTCTCACCATTTTTCAAGCCCATCTTCCTTATTTCCTCTATAATATTAATCATATTTTTTGATCATCACTTTTCTTCTATGCCATTTTCTTGGGAGAACTACATTTGGTTGGAAGTTTATGTTGGATCTTGCATCCATGGAACTATATAGGAAACATCCACTTGTCTTATAAATCTAGAGTTAGCTCAGCAACCCCCTTCCTTTTCTTCTTTTTCCCATATTTTTCTTCTCTATTATTTCCTTATCACATGGGGGAAACTTTGTGTCCATGTTATTGTGATGCTATTATAGAAAGTAAAACCTCTACCACTTATGATTGAAAAATTGTTTTCAAACCACACTAACATTTGTGACTAACTCTTGTTTGTGTGTGTTTATTTGATTTGTATTGGTGTTTTCTTGTCTCTTCATATATCCTCTTCCTTTGTTTGTCTTTTGTTTCTTCTTGGTCTTTTATTTTACTATTTGATGTTGTTCTTTTATTTTATTTTCCAAGTACATCTTCATATCACACATAAAGATTGATTATTCATATCTTGATTTCATGTTATTTATTAAGTTGTTCTTGCTTTGCTTTTGAACATTCTTGTTCCTTCTTAAGTCTTGATTCTTCATATCTCAATTTTATGTTAGGTTTATTTATGTTTTATTTTTCTTTATTTTTACTTATTTTTGTTTAAATATAAATTGTTGTAACTCTAGTATTAGTAGTCTGTATCATTATCCTTAGTTATATATATTCACATTTGAACCAACATAGTGAAATTGAAATATAATGTCATTATAGGCTAATCATACTTATAATGCATAATTTCATTTTTCTATAGCAAGCACTATGTGCTTTGGATCCAAGTCTCAAATATAATATAACTCTGATGATTAGTTCTCATGTGCACCAATGAAAACTAGGTACAATGGTTTATCTCACACCTAAGTCTATGCAAGACATGCATCTCTTGGTATACATTATGAGTCTAATCAAATAATGGTCAATTTTATTTATTCGTCGTTCTAATTTTCCCACTTTTGGGTGAACTATATTGGCTTGAGGTCCATTTGGACTATGTATGTAGTCCTTGGATACATGACATATCTCAATTTAGCTTAGCTAAATTTATTCTTATTTTCATCTCTTTCATCACTTTGTGCATACTCATATTCTTAGTTTTTTGTGGCTTTTTCATCCATTAGACCATCACATCTATGTTTGTGCCCATTCATCTTTAATATATGAAATAGGTTATATCCTTGAGCTATGCTTGCCCATTTGCCTTGTTGAGGCACAACATTTGAACCAACCATTGAATCAAATCTGCCTTACTGGGGCATGATTAATTATTAGTGATCAAAATCCACCTTAGTGGGGTAAAATTAATTTATAAACTAATCAAATATACTCTAACAAGGCACATTATTATTTCCTTTCTCTAGATCAACACTCTCCTATTCATTTAAATTCCAATCTTTGTGAAATTTTACCCTCATTCTAGAAAAATTTTAGTGTACAACTTATGTCGATATTGATTTATTCCTAAGCATGTAGCTTGCACCCTAGCTTTAGGTGTGTTCAAAGTATGTCACTTATATTTTTAGACTGTATCCTTCCCCTTCCTCTCATCCTTGGGGCCCATTATATTCTAATTATGTTTTCATCATTCATGAAATCAATGCATGCAAGCATTAGCTCACTATGGTTTTAATCTATCCCATGGGTTTATCTCACTTTATCTCTCTTTTTTAGAGTCCATCATTCTCTTTCATCCCCATATATCCTCTCAAGGGGGCATCAGGGGTTATTTCCTTCCACTTCTTAACAATTATTTTAAAAAAAAAGATGTTTCTTCACCCAAATGTCTCACTACACCTTCTCAAATAGGGGGAAAATGTAGACATCTAATTCCTAACACCGTTGTGTTAAAATTATCAATCTTACTCAAAATTTGTGTAAATGCACAATTTTAGCCAAAATCACTTAAACACACTAAATGATTCGAGCTTGTTGTATACAAGTGTTGATTTAGGATAATGTATCTTTAAATGGGGTAATGAATTTTATGTGATTATTAACCTTTCTCAAATCATTTTGAGTCAAAATGATAGAAATGCATTTTGGTGCTCTAAATCACTCTTTCCTTCTAATTCAAAATCACATGACATGTGCATGTATTATTTTGTATTGACAACATCCTAAATGGGGCATTGGTTTGTACACAACTAACATCACCTTCTAATTCCTCTCCAATCAAATTATGACAAATTAATATGACATTCTAACTAGTTTGATTAATGATGTGTAACCAATTTCTAAAGAATTACTTAAAATTTGATTAATCTCACTTAAGCAAATTAAATCAAATCAATATCTTAAGTGGAAAATCCATGGAATTTATTGAATATCTTTTAGTTGGAAATTGATTTCTATTATCTATATCATCAATTGACATCATTTTTAGGGTGACATCCATAAGCCATAAATACAACAAATATCAAGCTTAAGGCCTCCCATACCTCTTAAATGCCCCTTACAAATATTTATGAAGATATTTATGGATTAATTATAAAAAATTGGATTAATTTATGACCACACATCTTGATCTAAAGATGGACAGTCATGGTTGATCCTAATCAATTTTGAAAATCTATAAATAGGGTAGCCAACACCATCATTTTTAAGCTTCATTTGTGTAAAACTATTATGCATAATTCTCTCCACAACTTATTTATGTATAATGTCTATTATGCTTAATTTATAATAAGATAGCTTCAAGATAGGCACAACATTGATTCTCATATCATAAGCCTAGTTTCATTGGTGCACAAGAGATGATGGAGGAACTTTGCCTTGCATCATTAACAAATACTTGATAAAAAAATCAAGAGGAAAATCATGTTTTGAGCCACATTTGGGAGATGAGATCCTCTTGAGAAGGTATTATTTATGCTTTCTTTCATTTGTTCTTAATTGTTATTTGTCAAACCCCATCGAAAGACTTGGATTAGCTTGTTATGTTCTTATGCATTTTTCTTGAGTTTTTCTTAACTAATGCTTGATCTAACCATATTTATAATCCATATCCACATTAGGATGCACATATAATGAGTCTAACTAGTGATACTCAACATGAATTTTGAGTAATGAGTAGCAATGATCAATTTCAATATGTATCAATGCATAAATTGGAATGTATAGTATGTAAAGATAAAACATGGTAGTAACAACTATGTATGAGATGCCCTTGAGTGGGTAGATGTATAAAATTTATAAACCTAGATCAATGTATATACCCCCATTTGGTAGATGATACCTATTTTGGTTCAATATAGTGGATGGGAGTCCTATATGTAACCTATAAGCATTCAACAAGAATAAGTGAAGCATGTGTATGGTAAAACCAACTATAATAAGATAAATAGCAACATGTAATATCTAGTAAGTATAAAAAATGTAAACATATCAATGCATACATTATGTACATTTTGTGTTTTTTAAATATTTAAATATTTGATTATTTTTATATTCTATCATGCTATATTGTTTTTGTGTTTCCTAGATATAAACTATGTACAGGTTAATGAAAATAGACCATGTACAAGGAGCAAAAGAGAGGGAAAATATGTAAAAGGGTAGGAACCATATTAACCAATTAGTCTTAAGGGATATTCACTATCATTATGACCTATGTAAAAAATAGAAATGGTAATCTCTCGTGCAGTGTGATTTTTATGTTATAGTTGAATGTTGTTGTAGTAGTAATATAAGTATTGTTCATCATCAAAATCATAATAACCTAGTGTGTTTTAGGTAATTACCTTATAATGTGGAGTTTACCATTATTAATTATGATTTATCATATTGATTTTGATTTTTCCCTTTGAAATTGTGCTGATTGTATACATATAGTGTTATGGAGGCTCTTTTATGAGAAATCCTTGTTTGAGAATGTTTGTTGGTTGAGCAAGATTCTGACTCTACAACTTAAGATCTTTTTCTTTCTATAACATGTCCTATGTATCTAGATTTTTTTCCTTAACAAATTGTATCTATGAATAATATACTTAGGATGTTCAATAAATCTCAAACCTTGTTGACCAATATTATCAACTACTATAATATGAGAAGTGATGCCTTGGGATTATTTGCCCAAACCTTGACCATGATAATCATATTTTTGTAAATAATTTAAACCAAACCCATACCATATTGAATGTTTAGCCTCATTTTGGAGAGGTATATTTTTTAATTTATATGTGCTTATTGTATTGTTTCTTATTATGATTGTGCTTTTATAACCTTTCATTGTTTTGAGTTATGCTTTGTTAACCATTTTTTTACTATTTTTGAATTTGACTCTTTTTAAATTGGTAGATTGCTAGTGTATTTTTCTTAGATTAAATGTCACTATGTGAGTCATCTATATCCATGATCTATTGTATTTTAATTTTCAATTCTAAACATGAATCTATGTGGTGCCCATGCATTCTATGATATGCACCAAAATATGTGGATCTTCTCATTAGATATAGAGGTGGTAGGTTGATCAACTTAGATTTAATCATTTCCATTAATGTCTCATTTATAATCTTATTTAACCTTTGAATTATTTTTTAATCACTATTTATAGATGTGCTTTGTTGTGATTTCATGTTCTTATATGTAACATTATTTTCCATAAATTGACTAATTGAAGATGTATAAACATGATTTACACTATTGTACCCTAGAGGCCTTTGTCTTATAAATTATTTTCTCAATGTCATAAAATTCTCATGTAGTAGTTGATTTTGATTTTGTAAACCTGTAATTATCTTGCTCATACTAATAAGTTGATCACATAGAGTTTCACAAGTGCAAACACTAGATGTTTCTTTTTGAACATGTAGGCACACACCTTGTAGGTAAGAGGTGTGAGTAGGATAAGTAGGGGTATTAGTGATAATGTTATAGGATATATAATATCATGGTGGAATGATAGTGTGGATATAGTTAGAGGGAAATTAGTTATCACCTTCATCTAGATGAGGAGGAGAAGGAGATTTTTTCTTCTACATAAGATATGACATTAAAGCTTGAAATGTAGTTTTTAGCTTATGTGTTAAATCCTCTATGTGTGTATAGGTTTTCTTGTTAATTTAATTCCATATAGGAGAAAGATAACATGATTTGAGATATGGCATATATTTCAATTGATATAAAGTATCATCTATACATGTGTTTATGTCTTTTCTAAGTTTATTTTGAATTAAAGGGAAAAAGAATGTAAATGAAGTATTAGACTTTACAATAAAAAGTGATTTATTTATTATATCATTATGATCATGATTATATGAAATAAAAGATATATGAATTTGATATCTAAGTTTTGAAAATAAAATTTGAGTATAAATAGAAAAGGATACAAACCCTAAGTGTGTTTAGGGTTAGGGTTTTTTGAATATAGGGTTTCTTTGTAAAAAAATTAAATTATTTTTATATAAATTTAAACCCTAATATGAAATTTATTTAATTATCTATTTTGTCTAAAAATTTAATAAAATCAAAAGTATTCAACCCTAATTTATTGCACAAAAATTTGGATTAATAAAAACTAGGGTTTAAACCAATATTCAAAGTAAGTTAGGTTCACCAAATGATTTAACCTTTTAGGGTTTTAGAATGTAAATCCTATGTTTAGATTAAAGGGATGAGATGGATAAATTAGTGAAATAATATTCAATAACTAAGCACTAACTTGTTGTGGCATTTGACTTCTTTTGACTTTCTAAAAATAGTAATAAGTAAGCTTAAATAGAAACTTATATAAAAAGTGACTATTGTAGATGATCTAGGTTTTAAAATTAAGTTGTGGATAGCCTTGAGTGTCATCAAAAATGTCATGAGATCTATTTACTCACTAGATAGTAACACCCTACCTGGATAATAATATCATATTGTTGTAGTGTCCTCAAAGTGGTGCTAGTGTCCTCTTTGCAAAAATTTTCCTATTTTTTGGGAGTCCCTGTGCCTATGTTTTTAGGTCCTATTTCTACATGCATGAAATCTAAAAATTTGTGATATCCTTAGAAAACCTAAAATAGTGTACCAACCCTAATCCTATTTACAATTATGCATGACAAATAATTGTGTGTTCATTAATACTATAGGTTGGACATCCTTAACACCCCACTATGAAGAGAATTTTATACATTCCAATACTCTAAAGATGGATCAAGCTTGGTGTAGTTGACCCACTTGGTGCTTGATGCAAGGGAAAGTGAATGCTATAATGAGAGTGAAATTGGATGCCTTGAATGTTCTTGAGCTTTGAAATATTTGAAATTTGTGATTAGGGATAATGTAGATGGTAGTACATAAAAGCGGGGTAGAATATGGATCAAATACCTTAATTTTATCAACTTGTCTTTTGTTTCAATAGGAATTTACATCTATTTTATATCTAGTAAATAAAGGTTAATAAGACTTGTATTTATATAGATATGTAGCTTATACAGATAAAAAAATGTTCTTAGGCCAAACATAGGAGGGGTATATATTTGAAAAAGTATCCATTTATAAGAGTTAGGGCAAAGGAAAATAAAACTTAGTTGGGGACACGATCTCCATGTGACTATTGTGTCCCAATGATGGTGCTAATTTTTACTTGGCACACTACTAGGAAAACTAGGTTAGGATCTAAGAAAGCTATTTTTGGACTATGTTTTTCCTAATTATAAATATTTTTGGTCTACAAAACTACTAAAAAAGTGTGGTAAAGGCTCTAAGATAAGTCTATGGCTAAGCTGGGAATAGGCTAACTCAAGTGATACTCTTAACATCTAAATACCACTTTTAGGTGATTACAGTTTGAAATTTTTTATTCATAATAATAAACACAATCCTTAAGAGGCTCAAAAAGTGGCACAATATTATACTAAACCTTATGGTATTTCATAACATCTTGTACCTCTTATACCTTATCCTCCTATACATGATTAAACACATTAATCTAGAGTTTTATTACTAAATATGATACATGTTCTTAATTTGATATGTGCACATCTAATAAATTTCATTTAATAAAGGTAATACCATATCCCTATCCATATAATATTCACTGTGTGTGTGTGTGTGTGTGTGTGTGTGTGTGTGTGTGTGTGTGTGTGTGTGTGTGTGTGTGTGTGTAAAGAAATAAATATTTGTCAAAACAAATCCACATATATAGATATGGGGGCCATAATCACTATGCTCAAATCTATATTGGGGGATCCACAACATATATAGATATATCTAGTTCATAACTATTCAATTCCCCTCTATATGCTCTGACAACATTACATTTATGCTCAGGAGTCTAAGGCTATAGATTAGATAGTTAAACTCAATTTATGTATATATACCTATCCAGTCACTTCACTACACTCACCCCTAATCATTAATTTGTTATTATTATCTTGATGGAATCATTGGGTATCTTGTTATGCTCCAAATATTCTAAAAATTATAAATAAATTAAACCTTTAAAATAAAAAGTGTACATAACTTTTGGACTATTGCATCATATTCTTCTATTTGTTTGCACATACAATTGATTGATTGATTGATTGTGTGTGTGTGTGTGTGTTTGTGTGTGTGTGTGTGTGTGTGTGTGTGTGTGTGTGTGTGTGTGTGTGTGTGTGTGTGTGTGTGTGTGTGTGTGTGTGTGTGTGTGTGTGTGTGTGTGTGTGTGTGTCTAAAGAAATAAATATTTGTCAAAACAAATCCACATATATAGATATGGGGGCCATAATCACTATGCTCAAATCTATATTGGGGGATCCACAACATATATAGATATATCTAGTTCATAACTATTCAATTCCCCTCTATATGCTCTGACAACATTACATTTATGCTCTGGAGTCTAAGGCTATAGATTAGATAGTTAAACTCAATTTATGCATATATACCTATCCAGTCACTTCACTACACTCACCCCTAATCATTAATTTGTTATTATTATCTTGATGGAATCATTGGGTATCTTTTTATGCTCCAAATATTCTAAAAATTATAAATAAATTAAACCATTAAAATAAAAAGTGTGCATAACTTTTGGACTATTGCATCATATTCTTCTATTTGTTTGCACATACAATTGATTGTGTGTGTGTGTGTGTGTGTGTGTGTGTGTGTGTGTGTGTGTGTGTGTGTGTGTGTGTGTGTGTAAAGAAATAAATATTTGTCAAAACAAATCCACATATATAGATATGGGGGCCATAAACACTATGCTCAAATCTATATTGGGGGATCCACAACATATATAGATATATCTAGTTCATAACTATTCAATTCCCATCTATATGCTCTGACAACATTACATTTATGCTCAAGAGTCTAAGGCTATATATTAGATAGTTAAACTCAATTTATGTATATATACCTATCCAGTCACTTCACTACACTCACCCCTAATCATTAATTTGTTATTATTATCTTGATGGAATCATTGGGTATCTTGTTATGCTCCAAATATTCTACAAATTATAAATAAATTAAACCATTAAAATAAAAAGTGTACATAACTTTTGGACTATTGCATCATATTCTTCTATTTGTTTGCACATACAATTGATTGATTAGTTTCTATATGCCCTTGGATCTTGTTGAGTTTTTATCCTCTTGTAACTTCCATTTCACTTTCCAAATTTGAAAAACTCAAAATATTGATCTTTTCTCCTAAAAAATGCAATTTATCTCTTTGTTTTCACATTTTGCATTGACACATTATCATTTTTCCCTCTAGGATAGAATCTCCAAGAATAAAACATAATTGTTTACCATTACTATCCCAATTATGCAATTCCATCCTTGTCAATTTTTACTTAGAAATCACAATTTCAATACATATATCCTTAATTCTTCCAATTTTCAACTTTTTCACACAATTCTAGTATGAAAATCACTTTTTTCATGAAAAATATCTCATTTTCAAAGTTATATTTTTCATACATCCAACATATTTATAAAAGTGTAAATTTTATGACATGAGGATGTAAAATCAATCCTATTCATACATTTTTATTCTCCTACATATTTATAAAAGATACTATTCACATTTAGTAGGGGGCATCTGGTGCATTTATCATATTGACATATGTTGCCAACTATTTAGATCTTTCTAACTTCTTCTATTTTTTGACATTTTTATTCATTTCAATTTCTAGTGTTACTGGTTTCAATATTTGAAAAATAAAAAAAAAATTATATATGTTAAAATTCAAAAACATTAAAATATACTAAAAAATCAAAAATTAAGACATAAGCATGATTAACAATATAGTTTAAATTTTTTTAATATGTTATTTAACTCATGATTAGTAGATAACATATTATTTCTATATCACATGCATTTTACTAGTATTCATGAGTGTTGTATAGGAAATACCAACTTTTATAAGGAATAAGATGTTGGACTTTATTCTACCCATTAGCCTTGCTAATCTAGGTGCATCTTATCTACATGTGATAATATGCAAGTGTTATCATTCTATAACACCTATATTTTTGATATTTTATCTTATAAATATTTTGATAACATTTTTATCTTACATAGTGTATATGAATATATTATTTTATAAGATATGATCACATTGCATATGCATAGTTTAGACTAAATTTATAATTCTATGTTCCATTGATGTTATTTTCTTGTACATAATATATTACATCTTGTTTATCCATTGTGTTTTCCCTTAGCATTTTTATGTAAAACATTAATTGGTGCATCTATATGATATCTTGTATATATGTTGTGTGCAACATTTGAATATGTCCATTGATTTTTTCCCTTGGCCCTATGTTGTGTGTGACATATAAACATGTCCATCAATATTTTATCATGGACCCTATGTTGTGTGTGACATTTGAACATGTCCATTAATTTTGGCCCTTGGCCCTATGTTGTGTGTGACATTTGAACATGTTCATTTACTTTTGGCCCTTGGCACTATTTTTTGTGAAAAATTTTGACATGTCCCTTTTTTTAAAAATCATTCATGTCTATCATGTGTGTAATATTATACTTTTTGACATTTGAACATGTCCCATGTATGTGGCCTTTAGCCTTTCTAATTCAACATTTCTATCATTGTGCTTTTTATTTGTGCACTTATAAAGCTTATTGAGTTTGATAAGTGCCATGATATATATAATGAATTACTAACATGACATGCTAATTCTAATTTTATGATCTTTATTGATATATTCTATATACCTTACCTAATGAGTTACATAAACAATGTAAATCTTATTATACTAGTACACTTTTTCCATAATTTTTTTAATGATGAAATGTTTACTATGAATGTTTCAATTTAAATTATATTTTGATATTAGTTACTATTAAAGATCAATTGCATAACCTAAAAATGGTGGAATTTCAGTGGGCTTCCCATGCCTGAGATGAGCCCTTTTTAAAATCAAAAAAATAGTTTTGGTATAAGTATAGTTTCAAAAGTCGTAAAATGTTTCCATATTGAGTCATTGGCACATATTATGGGGCATATATACCATATATGCCATGAGTATGCACTAATATTTTTAGGATAAAATTAAAAATTCACACAATTTCAAATTTTCAAATAGAGTTTATAATTAGCATCTACATATAATTTCAAATTATACATTTTCAAAATGACATGATAAAGTTTCATGCTACATTCTCAAAATCTATTTAACTAGCTATGAGCATGGTAGAAACATGGGTGTACTCCATTATTTTATGATCATGTTTTTTTGTGAAAAAAAAAAAATTCAATATATAATCCATTGACAATGGTTGATTTAGTTTAGGTACATAGTGCATGACTTGGATACTACTGTATACTCCATCATTATGTGTGGAAACCTATTTTAGATTTCAACCAATTTCATTTCCTGGGGTTAAAAAGACTACTAGAGGAAAATTTATGTTTTATAATCCCTAAATGGGTGTTATATTCTAAAAGTGTAAATTCATGTTTGGGTTTGATCACCTCCAAATTTATCCAATGGTTTAGCCAAAGAAGCATATTATTCAAGTGCTTCATGAAGAGGCACTAATTATAAAATTCTTCAAGGAAATATCATCATAAAGAAAATTCACATATAAAAATTGGTTTTAAACATATAATTTTATTCCTTCCATACTCTCATTTCAATTCAAATGTCAAATTTTAATCAATTTTCAAATTTTCAAAATCACAAATTATTTTCAAAATTTCAAATTAAATTTTAAAAACATATAATTTGTGTGTTTTGTAGGGTTTTTCAAATCATATGGTGCCTAACATTTTTTAATTACTATATCAAAGACAAAGTCTATTTTCAACACTTTTCCCTAGGGGGTAATAATGCAAAATAGGGAAAATAATGATAATTATTATTATCCTATCTAACATTTGTGTCCTTTTACTACCAATGGTTATATTTTTAAATTAAACCCTCCCTTAGGTATCCATACATATTTTTAGGCTTCATATCATTTGGATATCCATTTTTAATTTCTACAAATGCACAATCAAGTAATTTGTTACTTCACCTAGAAATTCCAATTCAAAGGCTTAAATACACAAGGGTATATTGAGAAAAAATTCCCTATCCTCTCCAATTTAGGTTCTAAGTATTTAATTGGTCTCCATATAATTAAAAAGGAAACTTTAGGTTAATAAATATCAATTATTCAAGCCAATTCTATATGCATTAATATAGTCAAAGGTTAAAAATTGAACAAAACACTCTGGGTGGGATAACTACATTGGGTTTGATTTATTTCCTTTGTGTATTGAATATATAGGTTATGTTTAGTCAATTTGGGAGTGATTGGGGATATATCAACCCAATTAAACTCATATTCTTATTATTTCCATGTCATTCAATCATTGCATCCCCTACAAGGGTTTAAAACCTCAAGAAGTTATCTATAGGTCTTTTACACACTTCTGAAGGAAAAATTAACACACACATACCTATTTTCAATTATTACAAGTGATCATACCCTCATTTCCAAAAAAATTTAAAAATACAAAATTATTTATATAGATAGTAGTGGTAATAAATATTGTGAATACTTAGCATTCTTATCCTTCTATACCATCAGATCTAGCATTAGGTTGGTTTTTCGGTTTTTTCTTATTTTCCTATTTGTACGTTATTTCAATCAATAATTTCAATTAAATGAATGGGAATAGATAATTTTATATTATATTTTAATATTTATTTTATTTTTAAATTATTTCATCTCATATATTTTAGTCTTTTATGTTCAATCTAATTTTTAAAAGTGCATTTACAACACCTTGCTTTATTATATTCTATTTATTCAAATATTTAGGACTAAACACATGTAAATTTAAAAATATACATTGTATAAATTTTAAAATGTTTTAACAATAAGGTAAAATTTATTATGTTAATATTGAAAAAGTACTAAATCTTTTAATAAGCTTTCACAAGGAAGTTAATTGGGGAGGTACATAGGATCCCAATGTGTTCAACCACTCAACTACCCAAACTAACATGTTTATTTAATAATAATAATAATAATAATAATAATAATAATAATAATAATAATAATAATAATAATAATAATAATAATAATAATAATAATAATAATAATAATAATAATAATAATAGACAAACATAACAAAGTTAATATAACTTTGGATCATAAATCCACTGACCCCCTAAACTTCCCCTTGATCCAAAGGGGTGAAAAAGATGTTTTAGAGAATATGACTATAAAATCATCCAATAGTCTTTGTTTCAACTGAAAAATGGCACACTTACATTATGGTAATGATCAAAATATGTCACTTCCATCCCCGAAAGCCCCCTACTTCATGAAAAATCACTATGATACCTCATGAGTTATGACCTTATGCCAATGTAAATTCTCTCTCTCTCAAAAGCATGCTACTTTATGAAAATTCTTGATGATACCTTGAGAGTTGTGACATTAATTATGAGTAAAATCAAGGCTTTATCATCCCATCTGACCACTTTATATCATACTACAGTAGAACATGATCAAAGTCTACTCAACTACATTAATCCATATAAGGTCTCACATAGAAACCCATCGATAAAACCACCCATGAATAATCAAAGGCCATGTAGTATCTTCCCCGTATCAATAAATAGGTGAGAAGTATGAATCAAAAATTTAATCCAAAAAACTATATCTGGTCCTCATCAAGAATATAAATGAACTAAAGAAATAAAATTGATATAAATAAATACACATCTATCCATCCAAAATTTAATACTATAGCATTGCTTGATCTTAGACCTAACAAATCACACAATATGGGTGTGGTAATGGCTCTATTATCTTATCAAATCACAAAGGACCTTAAAACATTGAATTATAGATACATCACCTTTGAAATCACAAGTGATGGGAAACAATGTTACACCAATGTGAAGTATATTTTCAACTTTTTAGAAAAAATAGGGTGTTGCATTCCACTAAAAATGCACCTATTTTATATTAAAACACCTTATTTCTATATTTAATAAATCTATGTCATGAAATCCATATTTTGATACCTAAAATAAAATAAACAACCAATATAATGTGTCCAAAATGTCCCAAACCCTTAGAAACTATTGTTTATATGACTACCTTTAGGAAAAAAATCAAGTAGTTTCAAAGCTCACAAGAAGTCATAAATGTTACACCCTCCCACATCCAAGATCAAACCACATCTCATGGCACTTATTAAATTTAAAGGTCATCATAATTATAACCAATCCTAGTTCCCAAGTTTACATGGCTATATGAAAAACTATCATGAATGAGTAAATATCCCAACCAAGCCATGTGTTTTCTAGTAAAGCTTATGTTCAATAATTAAATCAAGAGATTGACAATTTTCAAGACAATAAACCAAATAATCCCTTGGTCAATCAATCTATGAATCAAAATAAAATAAATCCTAGTCTTAATATAGGATTATATCAAACCAATATGAATTCAAATACATATTTGAGTTCACCCATCATTAATCCCAATCCAAACTAGATTTTAAATGTTATTACAGATGCACAAATAATTAATCCAATAATCAAAATCTGAGTTTGAATGTTCATTCAACCTCACCATCAATAAATATAGTCCACAACCAAATTTGAATGTGCATTAAAATTCACCAATCAATAATCAAGATCCAAATCCTAACTTGAGTCCTTATTCAAGTTCATGAATCAAACCAAGAATCAACATCTAAATATGATCTTCAATCCATATTCATGTTTACAAATCAATTAAAATCTAAATTTAAATGTGTATTCAAGTTCATCAACCAATAATAAACATCCAAATCCAAACTTGAATACATATTTAAGTTCACAAATCACCCAATCTAACCAACATAAATACTTGAATACTTATTCAAATTCACCCATCAATCAAACAAATCCAAATCCAAATTTGAACTTGAGTCCATATTAAATTTTACCAGTCAATCAATATCCAAATTTTTCTTTATAAAATAAATAAAATCATTTTTCTAATTTTAATCCAAGCATATTTACAAAGTGATGTAGATATTTAGTAGAGTGATAGACATAGCTATCAATACTTGCAACTATGAATCTTGAAACATTTTATCACACATCAGACATTATATATTTTTCTTTTTATGGCCCATCACTTACCATAGTTAGGATATATTATTCCCACATCCACTCCTTTAAATCTTGATTCATTGAGCACCATCCAAGCATGTAGTCTATGAACATGTTTTTTTTTCAAATCTATTTATCTAGTTTTTAACATTTAGGAGAAAATGATTTTACATTAATTTACTATAAATTTGTAAGCATTTGTATTAAGACAGGTATATACATTATTGAAAGCAACCATCTCCTCATATTTTCTTTAAATATGTCAAAAATTCATCCATTTTCCCACATGAACACCCATAGGTGAATCATCACATTCATTTATAGTTACTTGGGGAAACTTTATTTCTCCACAATCATCAATGCTTTACTTTATTTTCTATTTATTTGAAACAAAATTTCTTCGAAACACCATTTCAAAGAGGGGAAAATGTAGAAACTTAAATTTCACCATTTACTAAAGAAAATATATTTTGACATGCTAACCCTTCACCATCCCAAATTTTAATCCACATTAACATTATATCTTTATAAATTTTGAATAATTGATTAATTTTTAATTAATTGACTAAGTCATACACACCTATTTCCTCCAAAAATAATTGAAAAACCATATTTTCCACCTCATCTAGACATCCTCCACATTTATTTCAACCAAATGTTGACTCATCCAACCACATTCCTCAACTTCCTCAACTAACTTTTGATTCATCCCTTGAATTTTAATTTATCTTGACCCATTTATGTTTAATCACTTAACTACTAATTAACTCTTCTCATTATTTTCAACACATGGGAATCAATTATCATCCATTAGGATGAAGACTCAAATCCAACCATTGATTATCTTAATAATTCAACAAATTTAGATTATTATCAACCATTCATATCATCACCCTTGGGACTATAAATTGACATGAAATCCTCTATTCAAATCATCCACCTTCAAGCTATCAAAAATCTATCCAATTATCCTTGTGAATCCATTAAGATCACAAAATTTTTTGATGGTTTGGAGAAGAGTTAAGAACCCACATTAATCAATAAAGAGTAAATATACCATTGACCTCACAATGGAAAATGTGATGAACATGCATTTCATGATTTATAAGTATTTAATTAGTTAGCTTTCTTTTATTTTTGTTGCTCTATCAAGATGTTAATGTAGTTTAGGCAAGATTGCATTATATTTGTATTCTTTATTTACATTCTAAATTTTACACTATATATATCATGATTGTTGTAGGCTACATTATTTTATGATCACTTTAAATTATTATATTAAACTTATATACTAGTGCTTACACATTTATATACTCATGCTTATATCTTATAGAGTGTGATAGATATGTTATGATACATGACATTTTGCTAATATATGTATGCAGGGACAAGTATGATATGCTTATGTTGATTGATTATATATCACTTATTCATATTATCACATGGTTTAGTTGAGTTTATTTCTTATTTTCCACCTTGTTTTTATTGTGGATCATTTTAATATTTCCTAATTTATTGGCCACAATGCATCTGAGTTTTCTTTTTGTGGTGTGTGGACATTTGAACATGTACTTCCATTGATTTTTCTTGTATGCATGTTTTATTGTTTGTTAAGTTTGTGTTTTTTACTCCTAGATGTTTCCATGATCCATATCACACATATTATGACTTGTTATGGCTGGATACTACAATATTCATTGATGTATGTACTTAGACATGATACCACTATGTTCTTGATTGATACATATATTAAATGGTTATATTATCATTTTTAGATAAGGTGACTATTGGGTTGCATTCCCCTAACCTCGAAAGGGAGGATATTAGTGGGGGCATGTCATATATACATGAGTCCACACATACAATTATAAAAATTGTAATAATTTCATATAGTTTACATGATCTACATATATACTTCAATTAGAATATTAAGCATTTGGCATTGATTTTCAGATTTGAGATAAATATTATACATAATTTACAAAGAAAAGGTTATATTTTGACAGATACTTCAGTTTTATACACATTATAGGTCCATGTTTCATGCAAATGCACTAAATCACACATATATATTTAGATTATGGATTATTTATATCATATTTGATGAGGGGACATGAACCTAGTCCATTCTTTTTTCACCACACATTGATGCATAATTTTTTCCAAGATACACCAATTGAGCCTTTTATCTACCTATAGTAGTTGGTTTATTGAGATAGATAGAAGCATTGAAACCATGAAACAAGCATCAACTGTAGTGTCTAGGTTGACATGGAGAAATGTTTTAGAATTTGATAAATTAAGGTAGAACATCAGTCTAGTTTATTATGCACCTATACTTGTTAGATATGCCTATGCATTATTAAATAAGATAAGTATTATTTCTCTTTCATATTTCAACTTTTAGAATATCATTTGGTATTCTACTTTCTATT
Source organism: Torreya grandis (assembly GCA_037957365.1). Lineage (NCBI taxonomy): Eukaryota > Viridiplantae > Streptophyta > Pinopsida > Cupressales > Taxaceae > Torreya > Torreya grandis. Next base: position 1,724,348 of record JARHVA010003372.1, on the reverse strand, counting down.
TGGCATATTCTCAAATTCAACATATTTATCAGAATATTATAAACCTAAATTCATTTAATTGGCCTACTTTTATAATAACTTTTTCCAAATAGATTAGGCTATCCCCCCTAACCTTAATTCCAAAAAGGGTTAAACAAATAGAAAATATTGGCTTGAAATTCTATTTAACTATAGAAAAATTATGATTTAGTGTATCTCCACACCATACATCTCCATTCTTATGTAGTGCCAATGAAAATTTTGGATAATTGAACTACAAAAATGCATATTTTAGGAGTTTTGTACCTATAAATTTAGATTTTATCATTGTTGAAATTTATAAACTTATCACAATAACGTATTGAATTTAGTTTTATGATTTTAGGGAAGAAACACATCATTCAACAAAGGTCTATCCCATATAAGTTTGCACAATATCCTCAGGGAATATAAAAATAAATCATATGGATTTTTAATTGATCAAAATGCTTTCCTAAGCTATAAAATAGTTAAAAAAGGTTTAAAATCAATCTTGGGTAGTGATATGCCATAAAAATTAGGTTTGGAAATCTTTTGGGTTGTATAAATGAGTTTTAAATATGTTAGAGCATACCTTTTTTTGGGATATTGTAATCAAATAAAATGCTTAGATATTCTTACCTCTTATTAGAAATATTACTTTATATCTCTCCCTTTTTTTAAATCCTCGAGATCTCAACTATCATATATCCTCCTTCACATGGCTTTGATACCACTATTAGGACTGAACATAGGTAAAAGTAAAAAATCTACATTACATAAATTTGATATTTTTTTAAAAATAAGGTAAAATATCATTGTGTTAATATTTAAAAAGTACTAAAGCTTTTATTAAGTTTCCATGGGAAAGTTAAATAGGGAGTGACATAGGATTCCTCAATGAGTTCAACCACACGACTACCTAAACTAACATGTTTATTAATTAACATTAATACTAACACTAACCAACCAACACAAAAACATAAAAAAAATTAAATATAACTTTGGATCATAAATCCATTAATATTTAAGGTTAATTGACATAATTAATTAATTAATTCAATATTAAACAATTTCTCATGCATGTATGTTACTGTTGACCAAATTTTGGCCTTTCAGGCCAAAATTGGGCAGCCCTATTTGCAAAAATGTCTAAGTCTATGTCTTTTGCTAGGTCCAGTACTTATCTTTTCTTTGGAGGAAGAGGTGTTCTTTAACAAAACCCGCAACAAATGCACAATTCTTTTCCTTTAGAAAAGTTTGTTTTGGTCTTTGTTTAAACCTTTAAGGAATTATTTCAGGTTTTTTTTTAAGATTTGCCAAATTCTTTTGGAATTTTTGTCTAAGGCTTTTCATTAAGAGTATTTCTTTCAATTTTTCTTCCAACCAAGTGCTAAATTATTTTGGACAAATCATCCACATAGTTTTTTCGAAGGTACTTTACAATTTCTCTGAAATATATTTTCAAGCCAAAAAAGACCCTTACAACTTTTTTAAAGGGTATGTTTGTAACTTTTTCGAAGGTTACTTTCACTTTTTCAAAGGGCACTTTAACCTTTCTAAAGAGCACTTTCATTTTTTCTGAAGGGTCATTTCCAAAGGCCAAAAGGTACATTTCAAAAAGTTTGAAGGGATCTTTTACAAAATCCCAAAGGACAATTACAACTTCTTTGAAGGGAATTTCAACTTATTCGAAGGGACCAATCATAAATCTGAAAGAAAGGATGAGGAGAAGTGACTAAAGAGAAACCCCAAAAGAATTCCTTTAGACTTTTTGTCCAAAGTAAATAAACAATCAATAAGCCCAAAGGAAAAGACTCGATAAAAAGTTTGAGGAAATAGCCATGGAAAATTTGTCTAAAGAAAAGGTCTAAAAATAAATGTCCAAAATAAATACTTAAAGGTGACGACCTGCAACACATGAAGTTTAGACTAAAAAAATTAGCCATTGGGATTCAAACAAAAGATGATGGCCCATAGGAAGTCAATTTTAAACTACAAAGAATAGTCATTGTTAATCAAAAGATTTGGTGAGAACATGAGAACAAAAATGGAAATGACAAATGGAATGAATCCTGAGCTCTAATGCATAACAAGCAAGAATAGGAAGGTTGATGGTTCAAGTTATTATACCATTACACAATTCAATAAGTTAGTAAAGAATAGCTTGCATCAAAATGACATTCCAATAGATGGACCCATCTATAGCAAATGGTAGTTTGGCATATATTTATTCCACTAGTGTAATCATAAAGGGAGTTTCTTATAAAATGTAATGTAACTATTTCTTTTCTTGGGGTGACACGTGTCCAAGTGACCTTTAAATACCTTTTCTCGATCTCTCTCTCAAAGGCTATAAATATGGATTCTCTTAGCTTTTTAGGGGGATCCACCTAAGTATGGCAAAGATCTACTCAATTATACAATTTTTGATCAATAAAATGACTAAATGTTTACATCTTCCATGACTGTTCATAGTGTGCTCTACTTTAATGTTGAATTTACTTAGTGAATACTATGGATTCCTTAGCATTGTACTTCATTCTTTCACCTATTTATGTCTTCTTCTTGTAGGGCACATGAAGTGTTCCAAGATATGTCCATGTCTAAGTTAGTGTATCTTTTCATTAATGACATTCAAGGCCTCTTGTCTATTCCTCCTAGTATAAGACAATCTTTCATGAACTCATAGTGTAATATTTATGCAAGAAGATAAATATTGGGAAAGTGTATGTTCGTCATTGTTCGAGTCATAAGTGTCATATACATGTGGTTGGAATCCATCATCTATTTTGGTGTATCACCTCTATTATTTTAGGTTTGCTTTCAGTTTTGCTCATTCCTTTTTCACCTCAAGTTATTAGTAGTAGAAGCAATAGTCAAGTAGTACATCAAGGGGAGTGAACCCCTAATCTAGAGATTCATCTCAATAGAATTGTCACCCACAGTAGGAAATATGATTCCATTTTGCCACTTGGATGAAGATAATTTAGCATCTCTTCAAGGGTAAAAATATAAGCATCAATAGTTTTTGGCACACTAGATGGGACAATTCATCCAAGGAATTAAAGAATTCTTGGTGTGTTCTTTAATCAATCAGTCTTTTGGAGGATTTTCAATTAACACCAATGGTGACTCTGAGTTGAATCAACTGGTCAAGTAGCCCTAGTGCATCAAGAAATCATATTTGGTATGTATAATCTCATTGTAAATTAGTATGGATCTTGTGTTCCTTCATATATTTTTGATCAAGCTCATGTTTTTCATGCAATCACCTCAATTAACCCTCCTAACTGTCCTTTTCCTAACAAATCCAAGGGAGATAATATTGGAGTTTGAGAAGCAAATTTTGGAAATAAATAGGTTTAATGAGTGAAATAGATATCAGTAAGAGCTTATGTATAAGGAGGAATGCTTGTTTAAGCAAGATAAAGTCATGCAATCCATGGAGGAGAAACTAATAAGGTGGAAAAGTTAATCCACTTAAGGCAGTCAACCTTCTACCCCTTCTTCCATCCCAAAAAAACCTTCTCTTATACATAAGAAACCCTCCCCCTATACACCAAATCCTTTTTATCAAATAGCACTTACTCACCAAAATAAAATGAGCCAACCTTCTAGCCCATATAATGCATTAACTACTCTTGTTATTAATCCTTTGTACCTAACAATCTGACACCAAAGGACATTTGAGTGGCCTTTTATGGAAACTAAGTATTTCAATTCCTTAGATTGTGAGCCCTCCTTTGAAGAAAACCATTATACTTACTTTGGAAAACAACACATCCATCATCAATAAACTCTTCCTTTCCATGTGCAAACTCTTCCTATTCCCCCTCAATCTTATCAATCCCCTCATCATGATGTCAAGATTCCAAGTTGGAGAAATGTCTATCATGAACCATCTTGAGACCTTGAGAAAGATGAAGTTGCTACCTATCCTCAAGAAGAGAGTTTAAATCCCAAGATCATGAGTTAGAATTAAATAGTGAAATCATGGGGTAAGAAAGAAGAGAAGAGTATTGTTCAAGAGTATGAAGTGGAAAATGAAGCTACTCAAGAAAGACTCTTCGAAGAGAATCTAGTGAAATAAATTAAAGAATTAGAGTCAATAATAAGGTTCCTTAATCAAGGTGTAATGGATGGCTTAGACCCAATAGAAGATCTTGTGTCTAAAAGCACCCCATAGACACCCATTTAAGGGAATTTTCAAGCTATATCTAATGTAGATGGAGTGTTGATCAAGTGGAAGGAAAAGAATCAATTGATTTTATCCCAAGGTTTACCTCCTCTTCCTCATGAGCTTCTCAAATAAAACCTCGCTTCTTATTCCCAATCTAATTTTGAGCTCACTAGTTCTTGCCTCTTTCATAAGTCATCTCCTTCATCCCATACTCCATTTTCACTCCTTCACCTTTCATTACCTTTCATACTCCAACTCCTACATTTTAGACTCATGAACCTATCCATTTACCCCTACTTTCATTCCATCTTAAAGAAGAACCTATTTTAAGGGAGGCAAGTGAGCAAGAGAAAAATGCAATTTTGGCTGATCAAGAGGCTGTCATGAGTGAGAATGAAGATGAGATCATCATAAGTACTCCATATAAACATCATCATGGTGATTATCATCTTGATCATGAAGTGGAAAGAATTATCAAAAGTGAATAATATGGTCAAATCATATCTCAAAAGGTGGTTGTTCTAGGAGGTTTTCATGAAAATAAGGTTGAACAAGTGACTCTTAAAGGTGACATGATTCAAGGAGAAGATATAGGTCACACATACATACAAATGTTCTATAAATATGAAGATGATATTGATAAACTTTACTTGTCAATATTGGAGGGAGAATGTAAGCATGGTGAGCTCTCTTTCTCTTTGTTTGATGAACCTTCTTGTTGCTTTGATGAAGATAATGACCGAGCCATGGGACATGAGGTGCATGTTGTTGAATAGCTAGAGACCCTTATTTTTGATTAGCTAGATACTTTTTTTAAGCAATAAGGAGAGAGGTCTGATTGTTTTGACAATGGCTTTGAAGAAGGAATTCTTGAGTGAGAAAATAATGATTTCTAGAATGAGCTAGAAAATATTTGTCTCAACTCAAACATTACACCAGCCACCCTTCTTCAAGAGAGATATGATGAATCAAGAGATTAGTTTGAAAATATTCTCAAAGAGATATAATAGAATGAGTTAGTCCATGATGCATACCAAGAGGGCCACGAGACAAATGAACCCTATGATGATGAGGTAGTAGACATTGACCCATTGATGGACTACATTAACATGAAGGACTAGCATGAGACATGATTCAAAGAGAAAGATGAGTACATGTATGTTGGATACATGTTTTAACTTGATCCACTTGGATACATGCCAACTAAGGTGTCAAGCAAGAAGGATGAGTCACCAAGATCCTACAAACCAACTACTTATCTAGCATCATGAAGTTTCTTTCCATAGAAGAGACCTAAGATGTTTTCCCTTTCATCTAAGAGGGGGAAGAGCATATCTAGTTAGTTGTACATAATTAGTTTTCTTTTTGTCATGTCTTTTATTTCTTAATTTCTAGGTAGTACATGTGTGTTTTCTTTAGTCATTGTTGTGTGTCTCTTTCCTTTGTGTGTTTGAGGTATTCAATGGTTGTCTTGTTGATCAAGTTCTAAATCATGCTCAAGGTTTATAGTTTATTATAGTTCTTAATTGACTCCATGCCTAATGGACTATTTAGGCTACCAATTTGGTCAGTATAGTAGGCACACTACCCTTGAATGTCACCAACTTGTTGACCCAATTTTGGCCTTTCAGGTTAAAATTGGGCACCCCTACTTGCAAAGATGTCTAAGTCTATGTCTTTAGCCAGGTCTAGTACTTAGATTTTCTTTGGAGGAAGAAGTGTTCTTTAAAAAAAATTGAAACAAATGCATAAGTATTTTCCTTTTAGAATGTTGATTTTTGTCTTTGTTTAAACCTTTAAGGAATTCTTTCGAGTTTTTTGTTTTAAACTTTGCTAAATTCTTTCAGACATTTTGTCTGAGGCTTTTCCTTAAGAGTATTTATTTTGTGTTTTCTTCTGACCAAGTACCAAATTATTTTAGAAAAATTGTCCACACAATTTTTTCAAAGGTACTTTATAATTTCTATGAAAGATATCTTCAAGCCAAAAAGGACCCTTACAAATTTTTTGAACGGTATGTTTTTAACTTTTTCAAAGGGCACTTTCAATTTTTTGAAGGTCACTTTCATTTTTTTTGAATGGTCATTTCCAAATGTTGAAAGGCACTTTTCAAAAATTCTAAATGGATGTTTTCTAAAAGCCCAAAGGACCAAAAGACCATTACAAATTTTACGAAGGGCATTTCAAATTCTTTGAATGGACCAATCAAAAATCCATAGGAAAGGACAAGGAGAAGTGACTAACGAGAAACCTTGAAATAATTTCTTCAAAATTTTTGTCTAAAATAAATAAACAAGTAATAATCCCAAATGAAAATACTAGACAAAAAGTCTAAGGAAATAGCCATGGATAATTTCTCTAAAGAAAAGGTCTGAAATCAAATGTCTAAAAGAAATACCTGAAGGTGATGGCCCATAAAATGTCAAGTTTAGACTATGAAAATTAGCCATTGGGATTTCAAACAACAGATGATGGCCCATAGGAAGTCAATTTTAAACTAAAAAGAATAGTTTTTATTCAAAATACTTGGAAAGAACATGAGAATATATGTGGAAATGATAAATGGCATGAATCTTAAGCTCTGATGCATAACAAGTGAGAATAATTAGGTTGATGGTTCAAGTTGTTGCATCGTTACATAGCTATATGAGCTAGTAAAGAATATTTTACATCAAAATGACATTCTAATAGATGGACCCATCTATAGTAAAAGGCAGTTTGGCATAGCTTAATTCTACTGGTGTAACCATAGAGGGAGTTTTTTATAGAATGTAATGTAACTACTTATTTTCTTGGGGTGACACATTTCCAAGTGACCTTGAACTCCCTTTGCCCGATCTTTCTCTCAAAGCCTATAAATATGTGTTCTCTTGGCTCTTTAGGGGGATCCACCTAAGTATGGTGAAGCTCTACTCAATTGTACACTTTTTGATCAATAAAATGACTAATTTTTACCTCTTCCATGATTTTTCATAGTGTACTCTACTTGAATGTTGAATTTACTTAGTGAAGACTATGGATTATTTAGCATTGTACTTCATTCTTTCACTTTTTTGTAGCTTCTTCTTGAAGGGCACATGAAGTGTTCCAAGAGATGTCCAGGTCTAAGTGATTTTTTCTTTTCATCAGTGTTATTCAAGGCCTCTTGTTTATTCCTCCTAATATAAGACAATCTTTCATGACCTCATATTGTAATATTTATGCAAGAAGATAAAGATTGGGAATGTGTATGTTGGTCATTGTTTTGGTCATAAGTGTCATGTACATGTGGTTGGAAGCCATCATTTGTTTTGGTATATCACCTCCATTAGTTTAGGTTTGCTTTTAGTTTTCTTCATTCCTTTTTCAGCCCAAGTTAGTTGTAATAGAAGCAACAATCGATTGGTACATCAAGGGGAGTTATCCCCTAATCTAGGGATTCATCTCAACAAAATTTTCACCCACAACAAGAAATATGATTCAATTTTACCCCTTGGATGAATATAACTATGCATCTCTTCAAGGGTACAAATCCAAGCATCAATAGTTACATACATTAACAATTTTATATTTGATGAAATAAGGATTTACAATCATTCCTCTATATATTTATTATATCTCCCACATGCCTTATAACTACAATTCACATATACAATGGGGTATATTTATCATACATGTCCATGCCATCATTTTCAACACATACTCTACCTAGACACATGCCATAGATTGTTCAGATCTTACTCCTTTTCTTATACTTTTGAACCCATGGTAATTACTAGCTTCTTTGGTTCTAGTTTTAAAAATGCAAAAAGTACAAAGAAAATCAAATATTAAAAAAAATACAAAAACATTATAAATATTTTAAAAATATAAAATAAAAAATCCTACGTGATTATACATATAGTTTAAATCATTTTCGGATGTTATTTATCCCATGATTGGTTGATAACATACTCTTCTTATATCACACATAAATTTCATCATTATTCATGAGCATTATATAGTTTTTACAACTTCACATGGATTAAGATGTTGGACTTGCATCTACCTAGTAGTTTTTTAAACCTAAATCAAGATGGGTCAATTTAGGATAGGGTCAAAATATATAGAAATTAATGATTACAAGGGAGATAAACAAATATATAATAGGTAAATTAATTACAAACTCAGAAAAACAATATTTTAAATTTAGATATTAAGATATGATAAAAATAGTAAGTACATCTAATGGTTAAAATTGTAATAAATGGAAAACAAGAGTATTTAGTTGGATTAATGTGTATGTGGATCTAATGTGGAGCATGATATAAATCAAATGGATATGGACTATATACTAGTCATCAATTTATATAAATTTGACCTCTATGACCTTAGACACTTGTGTCAACCTTGGATAGTTATGTCAATAATTCTATCTGACTTAAACCCAAGTGTCTAGTACAGAACACTTATTGGATCTAGATATGATATCCTAGAATATTCTATTTTCTATGTCACCTTCAATCTAGAGCATTTAGAACAAGATCATTGGTTGACACTCTTGTAAAATCATCAAAAACCTAGCTCTTCATATTTATAGTGACCTTGGAAAAAAGGGTGAGTGGGATAAAAGTTTCAAAATAACTCCAAAATCACCAATATTACTGGGTGTTTCCTACATTTCCACTACTTTAAATAGGGTCTCAAATTGATCTATTTTACCCTAATTCATTGGCTTGTGTGTACATAATGGTGAAATATGTGTAAATCATGTACAATAATGACCTATCATACAACTTGGTGAATATGATTCATAGGCTGCTCCTTCAGTACTTCATAGCTATATATGGCTTGTCCCTATGGATGATATTGAAGTATAAAAGAAAAGGGAAGCTTTGCTCACTTGAATGCTTGATTGAATTACATTGGTAAGCTACCTTGTGAAAGGTATAATATTTTTAGGTATATGCTAGGTGAGGAATGAATAAAGGTTTATCTTGTATATATATATCGATCCTTTTTGAAAATATCTCACATTAAAGCACTTAGGCTGACCATAAGGACATGTTACAATTTGTAAATTTGATGAATTTAGAGAACTGGACACTTGTGTCAACATAGGCATCTAATTAGGATGTAAGTGTTTGGAAAGCTAGAAAACAAGTAAAATTCCCAATTTTTCAGATACAGAAGATAATCAAGTTTATAATACTCTGAGCATGATATATAATTCTTGCATCATTAGAATAACACTAGTCAGACTAAGAGATAAGCAATTTGTCACAAAGAGATAATGTATGTGAGTCTTTTGGCAGTAAGAAGATATATGAATTGATGGATACAACCATGATAGGTATTTTTCAAGTGTACAATTTTGAGGTGATACATAATTTAAATTGATTATTTATATTACACGCTATTAATCTAGTAATTAAATTTCTAGTTTAAAAGAAAAGAAATGCATACCCGGGTGTGTATAACACACCTTGCCTTTGTGTGATCCCAATTCGAGGACTTTGATGGTGACTAAACTATAACCAAGAGCATGTTACAATGTATAATCAATGCATATAATATGAAATATAAATCATTTAAATGATTAAAATAGAAAGAGCAAGGTTTAGGAGTACACCTATGTATTGATGCAACTACCTTACCTTTTTGTAATTTAATTTGAAAATATTATTCATTTTGAATCTTTGGAACTAATATTAGGATAAATGTAAAACATGTATGTGTATATATATCAAGAGATAGGTAAAAGGACATATTTTCCCCCAACATTGGAGAAAATGTGAGTTTTCACTCAATAATTGAGATTAACTCACTCGTGCAACCTAATAATACTTATAACCTAGTGAGCGTGATTTAATCCAACTAAACCCAAACTATAGATTAGTGAGGATAGATTATGTAATAAATTCCAACCTATAAACATAGAAATATTATGTGATTTAATTTCCTCAACCATACCAAAAGTTAACCAACTACTATAGTAGATTGGCTCAATAATAGTGTGTAATAGTATAATAACCTGGTGAGATAAAGTTTGTAGGAGTATTTTGAAATATAAAAATGATTTTGATTTTGTAATAGGTTCTATTTACATAACATATGTACCTTATATATGTATCATGCTAAAACATAGGTATAACAATGATACCGATGTATATAATTATACCAAAAATCTCTAGCTAAATCATATAAATGTGAAATTTGGCCAACTTTCAATTGTGTAAGTGTGTTGAACATGTTTACAAAACATGCCTACACTAAAATATGATACTGATAGATGTTATAATTGTGGAGAACATGTCTCCATAACATGACTCTATTTTATATCTTAATCTATGAACTATGATAAATGTGGAGAATATGTTTCAATAACATACCCCCACTATATATCTGAATCTATAAATTATAAAAAATATGGAATTCATGTCTGTATGACATTGCCCCACTAATATTCCCCCTTTTTATCTGAGTTAAATTATAAATTATTAGTTAACATACCTCAAAAAATAATATAACCCTATAATCTATGTGTGAACCATGTAGCATATATGAGAAACATGTCTAGGTAGATATATCATTGAAGTGCATAGAATTTGATCACATCAAGCTCTAATATGCATGATATAAATCATGGAAACATCTATATAATCATAATACAAACTTAAAAAGGAATTAATCACACACATAAGAGGACTCAAAATCAAATAAAAATATAATTATCCAAGGAGACCTCAAACAAGAGTCATGTTCAAATGCCACACAGTCAAAGGGACATGACTTAGTCAAATGTCCAAAAAGTAAGGAATGGCATATTCAAATGTCCATAAAATAATCAATGACAAATGATAATGTCAATGTAATAAATAAATTCACATCATATTGAAATAATGGAGCATATTCAAATGTTCAATAAGTAAGACAAGACAATCAAGTAAGTGCATAAAGGAAAAGTGTAAGCAACCAACATAAACATGGCATATTATCCCCTAAATATATGTGTTAGAAAAAAATTCTAAGTACATAGCATATCAAGTACAATATGAAAGATATAATCATGAATAAATGAATATGTAAGTACATAATCTCAATCATGGTAATGGAAAGTTATCATAGAACCAAATAACATGTTTGTATATCAATATCAAAGAATCTAATTCCCCTAATGTATATATGACATGAGTAGAAGGAATGGCCAACATACGTATAGGAGTAGGTCATGAATATGTGTATCCTTATGTCACACTCAAATGATGTGTGAAACACATGTGTATACATAAATTACTAATAAGCCCTCTACCAAATGGAACCAACAACATAGATCCTAAGGAAATAATAGAACATGGAAAAGTTGAAGATATTTTTTTATTTTTATTTTCTTAAATTTTTTTGGGGTATTTTGGAGTATTTGAGGATTGGAACCACTTAGTCAAATAAGTCTTAAAATTTAGGATATAAGGCATTATGTAATGTACATATTTTCTATAATTTCTTATATTGCCTTATTGCCAATTCTTTTATATTTGTTGGTAAGCCTCTACCAATAGCTATTGGTATTTGGGTGTTACCATATCCATCTTGTGGGATATGGATTTATTTGTTTTCATGTTATAAAATAATGTATTGAATTGTATTACTAATAGTTTATTTCATATCTCTCAACCATTTTGTCTAAGATGTAAATTCAAATTTGGTAGTTGATCCACTACCCATATAACAAGGTATACTACCTTTATTCCACATGAAATGGGTAGTATAATGTACCCAAGAGTTCTTGGGAAAATTGGAGAATAGTGTAATGCATATATATTATATCCCATCTACTATAGTTTGGTAACAATTCAAGTTATATTCCAAGTGTTTTTATCTACCTTGATATGTTGGTAATTAGCCCCAATGATATTTTTAGTAATAGTGAAGGCTCTATGGCTTGATCATTTTGATGGATGTCTTTATTTTGAATAATTGGAAGTATTAAGTGTTTTTATTGTTGAGTTGTGGAGCTAAAAGCTTCACTAGATGAGCAAATGCAGAAGTTGCTGGAGTAACACAGTCACTGACATCGGTCAGGATCAACCGACATCAGTCAGGGGTCGACTAGAGGCTGTCGACGTCGGATATGGATCAGCCGGCATCGGTCAGACAGACAGGGACTGACGTCGGTCACCTGTGCATTCCAGAAGTCTATTTTCATGGGAGAATAGATTATTTGCATGATAAGATTAACTGTTAGTATTGAGTCCGCATTTCTATTTTTGGCAGGACTAATTTAAACCTTTGATTAAGAGGCATATCTAACGATGGAGAATGCATATCTCATGAATCCTAGTATTATATAATAGGGTTAGATCTTCATAACTTTTAAGGGAAAAAGGAAGACAATTCAAGGATTGAATTGCTTGTAATTGAGAGAGATAACTCTTGAGGGAAAGAGATCTGTACATCTGAGAGGTGTGGAAGAAAGAGAGATTTCTTCATTGCATTTCCTTTTGAAAGAGTTTAATACAAGTTTTCATTGTTTCTTGTATCTCTTATTCTTGGCTGATTCTGATTTCTAGTTATTGATTCTGGTTTAATTCTATGTTTAGTTGCTTACACAAGAGTAATCAATTGTGATGTAAGATCCTGACAAGTGGTATCAGAGCTTGGGTTCACTAATAGGTGGTATCAGATCATGTTAGTGTTTGTTGATTATAGGTCACTCACAGGGGTCTTTGATTGAGTGGGAGTAAAGCAATGGTAGAAGAAAGTAAACTAAGAATGGAGAAGTTTAACAGCAAGAATTATTAATTATGGAGGATGTAGATAGAAGATTATCTATATCATAAAGATCTATACTTTCCGTTGGGTGGGGTTTTAAGAAATCCCATAGATATGCAAGATTAAGAATGGAATGTTCTTGATAGAAAGGCTCTGGGATCCATAAGGTTGAGCCTGGCATCTTCTATGATTTCCAACTTATCACAGGCAAAGACAACAGTAGAGTTAATGGATACTTTGGCAAATTTATATGAAAAGCCCTCAGCTTCAAATAAGGTATATCTTATGAAGAAATTATTTAATTTGCAAATGCAGGAAGGTGGATCTGTATCTAGTCATCTAAATGATTTCCATGCAATAGTAAATCAATTAAAATCAGTCAAAATAGTTTTTGATGATGAAATTAAGGCTCTCTTAATCTTATGCTCTTTACCTGAAAGTTGGCATAGCTTGGTAATGGTAGTTAGTAATACTAAATTTGCTTCAAATATCTTGAAAGTTGATGATGTTTTTATTGTAATCTTGAATGAATAAACTCGCAGGAAAAGCACAGGGGAATCATTAGGTAATGCTTTAAGTGTTGAAAGTAGGTGAAGGCAAAAAGAGAAGGGCAAGCAAGGGAGATCAAGGTCTAAGTCAAAGATGAGAAATAGATCCAAATCCAAAAATGGAAGAAAAATAACCTACTGGAATTGTGAAAAGATAGGGCATGCAAAGAAAGATTGCTAGTTGAAAGTTAAAGAAGAAAATCAGCATGAAGGTAAAGAAGAAGCAAAAGTTGCAGGTATTGTTGCACAAGATGCTCTTATATTTTCTTTGGATAATAGAATATAATATTGGGTTGTAGATTCTAGTGCCTCTTTCCATGCAACCCCAAATAGAGAATTTTTCAATGATTATGTCCAGGGAGATTTTGGAAAAGTTTATTTAGGGGATGATGAGCCTTGTAAAATTGTTGGCAAAGGAAAAGTGCAGCTGAAATTGTAGAATGGCAACACATGGGTGTTGAAGGATGTCATGCATGTACCCATATTGAAGAGGAATCTGATTTCTATAGGAAAGTTGGGGGATGAGGGTTGCATAGTAACTCTCACAGCTGAATCTTGGAAGGTTTCCAAGGGTGCACTTGTATTAGCCAGAGGTAAGAGAGTAGGTACTCTCTATTTATGTAATTGTATTACTGATTATTTTCCTATTTTATCTACTTTAGATGTAGATGCAAAGTTGTGGCACTGTAGGCTTGGCCACATGAGTGAGAAGGGAATGACTATTCTTAAGTCAAAAGGTAAGCTTTCAGATTTGAAGAGCATAGATCTAGATTTCTGTTAGCATTGTATTTTTTGAAAACAGAAGAGAGTGAGGTTTCTCAAAACTAGGTCAACAAAGAAGAAGCACAAGTTGGAGCTTGTTCACACAGACATGTGGGGACCAGCTCAGGTAGCTTCTAGTGGAGGATCACAATATTATGTTACTTTTATTGATGATACTACAAGAAAGGTATGGGTTTATTGCATAAAGAAGAAATCTGATGTTTTTGACACTTTTGAGAAATGGAAAGCTTTGGTTGAGAATGAAACAAGTTTGAGATTGAAGTGCCTTAGATCTAATAATGGTGGTGAGTACTACAGCTATAAGTTCAATAGTTACTATTCTATGAATGAAATACATAGGGAAAGGATGGTTCCAAAGACACCTCAGCAAAATGGAGCATGCACAGAGTATGAGGTTGCATGTTGGTTTGCCCTTACAATTTTGGGTAGAAGTTGTAGACACTGCAGTTTACCTGATTAATAGAGGACCCTCTAATGTACTAGATGGTGGAATTCCAGAAGAGGTGTGGATAGATAAAAAGGTAGATCTTTTATTTCTCAGAATTTTTGGTTCTGAAGCTTTTGTGCACATTGATAAAGAAAATTGAAAGAAGCTAGATGTTAAATCTATGAGGTGCACTTTTATTAGTTATGGCTCTGAAGATTTCAAATTCCAATTGTGGAATTTAGGAACTAACAAAATTATTAGAAGCCATGATGTTGTTTTCAATGAGAAGGTGATGTACAATGATTAGCTCAAGAAGCTAAATAATATTGAGTAGAGCAATGTTGATTTGGATGAGGTGATGATCCAAAATAAGCTCGTGGGGAAAAATAATCACAGATAGGAAAACACAGACACCAACATCAGTTAGGTAGGAATCAATGTTGGTCATACAAGAATTGATGTCGGTCAGATAGTAATCGACATCGGTCAGACATCAACCAACATCGGTCAAGTGGAACCAATGTCGGTCAGGTGGAACCAACTTCAGTCATGTACAGACCCAGAGATGACTGAGATCAGTCACTGACAGAGAATTTGGGTGGACAACAAGTTGTGAATGAGTCTCAAATGCCCATGAGGAGGTCAAAAAGGGTAAGTAAACCTCCAATTCATTATTCCCCTTCATTGTACTACTTGTTGCTCATTGATGGTGGAGAACCAAAAAGTTTTGATGAGGCAATGCAGGTAGAATCCTGAAAATAGTGGGAGCTTGGCATGAATGAGGAAGTTGATTCCTTGAAAGAGAACCAAATGTGGGATTTGGTTGAGTTGCCAAATGGAAAGAAAGCACTAAAAAATAGATGGATTTATAGATTGAAAGAAGGAAAGAATGGACAAATGAGACATAAGGCCAAGTTGGTAATAAAGGGATTTACACAAAAACTAGGTATTGATTTTGGTGAAATTTTTTCTCCTGTAGTAAAAATGAATTCTATTCAGACTGTGTTGTCTTTAGTTGCTATTGAGGATTTGCATCTTGAGTAGCTTGATGTTAAGAGAGCATTTCTTCATGGAGATTTAGATGAAGAAATATATATGGATCAGCCGAAAGGTTTTGAGGTCAAAGGTAAGGAGAAACTTGTGTGCAGGTTGAAGAAAAGCTTATATGGTCTTAAATAGGCTCCAAGACAATGGTATTTGAGGTTTGATAGGTTTATGACAGAGCATGGCTTTAGTAGATGTCAATCTGACCATTGTGTTTATTTTAAAAGATTGGATAATGGTATATATATATATTATCATGTTACTGTATGTAGATGATATGCTTGTTACAGGTTCACACATGTAGGATATTACTGAGCTTAAGGTAAAATTAGCTCACAAATTTGCCATGAAGGATTTGGGAGTAGCAAATAAAATCCTTAGCATGAGTATTAAGAGAGATAGGAAAAATCACAGTTTGATTTTGTCTCAAGGATTATGTGAACAAGGTGTTGAAGAGGTTCAATATGCATGATGCAAAACTGGTAAGCATACCTATGGCTCGACACTTCAAGTTGAGTAAAGAACAGTGTCCTAAATCACATGAGGAGGTTGAGTACATGAGTATAGTTCCATATGCTTCAGTAGTTGGGAGCTTGATGTATGCAATGGTATGTACTAGACCTAATATTGCCAAAGTAGTGGGAGTTGTCAATAAGTTTATGGCCAATCCAGGGAAGGAACACTGGAAAGTAGTTTAGTGGATTCTTAGATATCTAAGAGAGACCAATAGTAGGCATTTGTGCTATGGAGGGTCAAATACTTCTCTACATGGGTATGTAGATTCAGATATGGTAGGTGACTTGGATGGCAGGAGAAGCACCACAGGATATGTGTTCACTGTTGGTGGGATGGCGGTTAGCTAGATTTCAAAGTTGTAGAAGGTTATTGCCTTGTCTACTACAAAGGCTAGTAAGGAAATGATATGGATGACTCAGTTCATGGAAGAGTTGGGAAAGGAGTAAGAGAGTTGCAGATTGTATAGTGATAGTCAAAGTGTAATTCATTTGGCAAAGAATTCAGCCTTTCATTCAAGAACCAAACATATACAGCTTAGGTACAACTTCATTAGATAGGTATTGGAGGATGGTGAGTTGAAGCTGGAAAAGATCCGTACATATGAGAACCTTGTTAATATGTTAAAAAAGTTGATAATAAAGGAGAAGTTGAATATTCATTCAACTTTTGTTGGTCTTCAAGATTGAAATTGAAGATGGTAAAACAAGCTAGAGGATGTTGCTATACAGGTACAGGTGCAGCTGTTTATCTCCAAGTGGGAGATTGTTGAGTTGTGGAGCTAAAAGCTTCACTAGATGAGCAAATGCAGAAGTTGCTGGAGTAACATAGTCACTGACATCGGTCAAGATCGATCGACATCGGTCAGGATCGATCAGAGGCTGCCAACATTGGTTATGGATCGGCTGACGTCAGTCATGTGCAAATAGATAGGGACCAATGTCGGTCACCTGTACATTCTAGAAGTCTATTTTTGTGGGAGAACATATTGTTTGCATGATAAGATTAACTGTTAGTATTGAGTCTATGTTTCTATTTTTGGTAAGACTAATTTGAACCTTTGATTAAGAGGTGTATCTAACGGTGGAGAATGCATAGCTCATGAATCCTAGTATTATATAATAGGGTTAGATCTTCATAGCTTGTAAGGGAAAAAGGAAGACAATTCAAGGATTGAATTGCTTGTAATTGAGAGAGAGAACTCTTGAGGGAAAGAGATCTGTACATCTGAGAGGTGTGGAAGAAAGAGAGATTTCTTCATTGTATTTCCTTCTAGAAGAGTTTAATACACGTTTTCATTGTTTCTTTTATCTCTTATTCTTTATTGATTCTAATTTCTAGTTACTTATTAATTCTGGTTTAATTCTATGTTTAGTTGCTTACACAAGAGTAATCAATTGTGCTATAAGATCCTGACATTTATTTCCTTAGATACAATTTGGATGCATCCTTCATTCATGTACTTCTAAATTTGGATTTTTAATGCCTCACATAAATTTTTAGGATGGGTAATGATCTAATGATAGTGACAATATGGTAATTCTTATTTAGAAATAAGTTTATCATGTATTTTATGTCTAGTAGAAGGTAAATATATCATCCTATGTTCAAGTAACATAGAAAGTATTGTATCAGGAATATTTTGGTTTACTATGATTAGAAAATTTTGTTGTGGATTACTATGAAAGACCTCAAAATTAGTTACATGATGTATATACATTTGAACCCTATAAAGTTGACTCAATGTGTGAAGCCACAAGGGATGTATAGAATAACAAGAATTTACATGCTCGTATATTATTTTTTATATTCCTTTATTTGGATTTGGTTTTGTATCCTCTGAAGATGGACTTATCTTATACGTTCCTTGAATTTTTGGTTAAAATAGGTTATGCAAATGATGCTCAAGTCGATCAAAGTTTAAGTTTTTTCAAATGCTCATTTGTCATATCCTAAGAAGAATAATCATCATTATCATAGTAATATGAAACATGTCCATCTTGGCCATATTTCCACTTAGTATTGACAAATAAAAGAATCTCAAATGTTAGACTTTATTATGGTTTTGGAATTATTGGTTCCTTTGGTAATGGTTCTTATTTTTGGTGTGTTATATGCAACTTGGTGTTTAGTGCCTTATTTTCATCTAGAGATAATCTAGTCATTATTATTGACTAATCCATTTCATATGTTTTGATATTCTAAAAAATAATTCAATATTTAGGTGATACCATTGTGAGAATGCCCTATGTATTAGAATGTCTCATTTTTCATAATTTTAAGGGTTCATCATTGACATGCATTGTTAATAAGATCCCATAATGTATGAATTTTACACACTGATGTAAATTATATGGGATGGCCTCAATTGTATGTATTCAAGGTTTACCCAAAATTATATTATAATGTAATGATTTAGACATTCCTTGAAAATTGGTTTGAACAATTTTTTTCTCCAATATCACATCTAATGTGATTTGGCCAGCCAGAGGACTATGTGAATTATCAAACCCTTTGATATGCATAACTGACTTGTGAAGGATATTAGTGATAATATCCAAGGTGGTGATAAAATTCATGCTATAAATGTTGAGGCCTGACTCATTATCCAAAAACACCCATTTGATTCCCTTGTTGTGCATAATCACTTGTATTAATAGTGTAATATACCTAGGAGGGGTAGATTAGTAACATAAATAGTAGAATGGTGAATAATAGTAAATAATAAGGAATGGAAGTTTAATAAATCAAAGAAAAATATATATTTGGGTAGATTATAATAGTATAAATAGAGAGGCATATGCCATTATAATGCATCAAAGCAAAATGTATCAATTAGAGCCAAATGTTATGATAAGGAGGAAGCCCCCTCAAAGTGGAAAGTGATTATGGAGTGACTGACTCCTTCCTGCTAAAAAGGAATATTATTTTAATATAATAAATATTTTGTGTATGTGTGATATTAGGCTATTAATATTTGGTATTAGATATCTTTCTAGGGCCATTTCCATGTATTTTTTGTTTTGTAGGAAGTTGAGCAAGTTAGTTTTTGTGATTTTATCACTGTATTCTCTCACTTTGCCTAACGAGATCCTAATGATCAAAAAGAGATTAGATATGATGTTTTTTTAAGAATAATTTTTGTTTCATTTTATGGTTTGGGTATTTCATTATTATGTGAGTTTACATTTGTAAATTTGCATGAAGGGTTTGTGTATGAGAGTGATCTAACATTTGTGTAAGAGATTTTAGAGTGGGTTTTTTGAGTAGTTTTGTAGGTTGAGATGTGTTTTGTTAAATACTATGGGAGTTTATAATTGAAAATATTGTAGGTTTTACGACTCTAGATCAGCTAGTTCTTTTAGTTTTAAAGAGCATATTTCTATATTTTCCATCAATAAACATGACTATTATTCTACATACAACTATCCAACCATAATCAATCATTCTAAAAAATTTCTAAGTTTTATGTGCCGCATTTACAAATTTACAATTTTTATTTTTTTTGATTCATTCAATATTGTGAAAGTTATCATAATCTTAGTGATTACTACTATTAAAAAAATAGTCAGGATGTATTTTTGGTTAAAACCAATGTTAATTAAATTGTAATAATGGGGCTTTGCATTTTATCTAGTGGTAATCTCACTGATGCATTGACTCAAATTTGAATAATGGGCACTATTAAGGAATATTAGGCTGAGTTTGAAACATTAAACAATGATATATCTATTACATTCTTCATTCATTACTTCTTTAGTGTACTTAAGGATGAGATATGACTGTAGTTTGAATTGTTCAAACCTCACAACATGATGGAAGTTGTGTGACTCACTAAGATCTTAGAATAATGCATCCACTATGATCATGGTAAGACACCATGGTCTTTTTTATAGTATCCAAACACAACACCCTATATCCAAGCTATAAAATGTCTCCCTAAAGTAGCTACATTGTCTCTACCTACTATTGATTCATGCGAGGAGGTCATTGATTCCATTTTGGATGCACCTTAGAAGGATCCAAAAAAGACCAAGAAAGCATAGGATGAGTCCAAACTAACAACCAAATCACTAGAGAAATCACTTGAAGAGCCCAAGATGGTGCTTTAAGAGCTTGTGTAAGTAAAAAAAAGTACCCAAATAAGCCACCAATAAACCCAATCGAGCAATAGACATACCCATGCAGGTCCCCAATGAGTCCAAACCAACCACTATATATCCCAAGTGTAGAAACAATGCTTCAAATCCATTTCAGAGCCATGTTAAGGGGGATGACATGTAATCTTACTTGGTTCACAAGGATATTTATTTTATTCACCCTTGTTATAGATTTGAGGTGATCATTACCAAGCTTTAACTTTCATTTCTTGACTCTAATCACTAGATTTGGCCTAATTCCAATTATGGTTATTCCATTCATCCATATCTTTGCATATATACAAGTGTTCAAGTGATTATGTTCACACTATTATTTTTTACGATCCTATCAAAACATGGGAAGAAGAAATGGAATCCAAAAAGTAAATATGGACGTGCCTCTATCTAGCCCTGTACATATTTTTGATAGGTAATTATTTTCATTTTTTGAGGATGAAACATTTTAAGGGAAATAGAATATAATATACCTAGGGAGGGTTATATTAGTAGAGTAAATAGTAGAATAGCGAATAGTAAGGAATATTAGTTTAATACCACATGTATTATAATAAGGAGTTGGTTATATCAAAATAGTATAAATAGAGGGGCATAGGCCATTGTAATGCATCAAAGTAAGATATATCAATTAGAAATAAATCCTATAATAAGTAAGAAGACCCATTAAAATGGAAAGTGATTATGGAGTGATTAATTCCTACCAAAAAATAATATTATATTAATATAATTTGTATATTGTGTATGTGAGATATTGGGTTCTTAACAAAGAGAGATTGGAAGGCACATGCTCATAACTTGGATCAAAAGTGACTTTCCACCTAGTAGTTGAGATTATCTCAACCATGTAACCTATTTATACTTGTAATATTGTGAGTTTGGATGACAAAGTATAAATAAAAAACTTGGTAATATTGATTGATCTAATCACCCTAACCATACCGAAAGGTGAACCAAATACAATAGTAGATTGGCTTACTAAAGTTTGTAAAAGTCCAGTGGGTACTAGTATGTGCAAACGTTTTACAATCTGAGATTCATTTTGATTTTGAAATATTAGGCACATGTTGCATAACATATGCACCTTAGATTTGTCTCATGATAAAAATATGTGTAACAATGGTACCATGTATCAAATTTTTCCACAAATATGTATCAAAATCATATAACTGTGTGTTTTGGCCAATTCATAAAAATGTATAATTGTGGAGGACATGATTTAAAAGCATACCCCCACTATATATCGATAAATTTGAAATTTATATAAGTACCAATGTGGAGGAAATGTTTCCAAAACATTTCACCACTATAAACTGAAGATGTTAAATACTAAGTAGGTGTGGAGAACATGCTTCCAATGCATGCCCCTAAAAAAATTCCAAACATTGAATGAGTGGAAGATATGTCATCATGACATGCCCCGACTAAATTTTCAAAATGTTATAAGTACCATATACTATGTGAGTATGGATAACATGATTTTAAAGCATTACCCCACTATAATTTAGGAATTTTGAAGGATGTGGAAGCCATGTCACCATGATATTCCACCATTAATATGCCCCCCCCCTTTTAGTTTAGGTAAATATAATACTTGGTAGTTATCTCACCTCAAAAGGGTAAGACAACTATAAATATGTGAATGTAACTATTATGCATCAAATTTACACCCTAAAGGATGTCTATTCTAGCCTCCTTCAATTTTATGTAACATGGAAACATCTCTCATGCTATGAATGACCTATGGGAGAGAGGAGACTCTAAATTGAAGGTATATCTCACTTGTATCAAACCTAAAACTAAACACTAGTATATTTTCTTTGAAATAAAAGGGATATAAGTAATTAACACTAACCTAACATATTTGATGCACCAAGTTTAACTCCACAAGACTACCATGAATTTTCACTATGAAAGGTTATTCACAAAGATGATCTCAATACCCAAGGTTTCTCTAGCAAAAGTGTTTCAACATGGAGATAAGATGTAATGCATTTCTCAAGGTGGATGAGTAATATTTACGATCATATACAAAATTACTCATCTTTACACTTAAAGACATATAGCAACAACTAACTACACTTTATGTGACCTGTTATAGGGCAAACTACTTGCACAAAACCTAAAAGAGTAAGATGAACATAAGGAGAGATGACTATCACTTGTCATTAAATTATTAAATACTTCATACACTTAGATAAGAAATTTATGAATCAAAATAAATATTTTATTAAAATTCAAAATCAATACTCAAACTAGTAGGGCTTCACCATACCAAATGTGGATCCTTTACAAAGCCAAAAATGGCTACCTATATAGAGAATTATGGAGAGAGAAAGAGAGAGAGAGAGAGAGAGAGAGAGAGAGAGAGAGAGAGAGAGAGAGGTGTAGTATAATAAGATTGACAAGTGTCCATGTGAGAGTTAAAAACAAGGAGGAGTTATGAACAATCTAAATATTATTTCAAATCCATGTGTCACACTTCTGAAGATGCTCTAATCCTCCAAGTGGTATAGGAATTAAAACTTGGCTTGAAACCTTGATCATCCTCTTGAAAATTGCACTTACTTTCATAAGAAGAGTTTAAAATGAGATTATCAATCATAAATTAACCATTAAATCATCTAGACATTCTCATTTTACACCTATCATGCATTAATAAACTCCTTTGATCTGACATTTCATCATTCATATGCATATGTGTCTTGAAATTCCTCATTTTCTACGCCTAGCTTGGTCCAAGTGGACCAAAAATTGAATTCACCTTATCCAAGTCACTATATCTCCATGGATTTCCTTAAAATATATTATCATACCTGAAGCAATCCATTTTGGTTCCTAGAACAACTCTCAAGACTCCATTTTATTCCTCAAGCTCTCACTAGGCTTATTTTCCTTGTATCCGTAAAAACTTATAAACATATTTGTGTAGAATAATTTATGGAGTATAATGAAAAATGGATCTCATATTTTATTATATATTATGGACTTACATCTTTTCTTCAAATTTCATGTTTAGATTCTGAGTGGAAGTCCATTATTTCTACCTTTCTCTCTCCTCAATTAGGCCTCATTAACTAAAACCCAATTTTACTACTCCATAACTCTCCCACATGTGTTAAATCACCCAAAATAATTTTATTCACTTTAATTGGTATATAACCAACCTACATGACAAATTTTAGGCCCTTAAACCCTATGGAAGTGTGAGAACCATGAAATGGCCTTGCCACCTAGTCTCATTTTAGGCATGTTTGAGACTACTTTGGAAAATGAACTTTGTTTCACCACTTAAAAAATATAATATGCATAGTTTTAAGATTTAATATGTGTAACACATCCAAATTTTCCTCTTCCAATGGTTTTAAAGTTTCCCTTACCTCAAAACCCCTATAAAACACCCAAAATTGTGCATTTGCAATGGTATATACATAGAAAGTACATGTGGAGAATATAATTGGAGTCCAACACAACATAATATAGGTTTCAATATAAAAATAGTTAATTAAATTTTATTTATAAGTCCATTTCTCATGATTGATCACTATTAAGGTTTTAGGAGGGTTTTAGGCATGTTTCATTCTTAAGGATTGTTCATAAATAATAGATCATTTTTCTCTCTCCTAATGACACAATATTTTTTTAGGGGTACCCACATAACCTAAACAAACCATTGGGTCCCATTAAAAACATCTTTAATTTTTTGAGTATGAGAAGTGCTCCTTAGATTGCAAGCAAGCCATTTGAGAGGGTTGTAGGCTCTTAAGCTTTGTTCATGAAGGTGTTGTACATAAACCATAAAATTATGCCACTATAATCAAGATTAAAGACATATATACCATCCCTAAAAACATATTATCTATATTCATATGGTCAATGTCACATGAAGTGGGATAAAATCTACCTTGAAATGCAGTCTTGCATGAGGGGAATTTGAAGAAGTCTTAAGGCCAAAAATGGCACTTTTCTTATTTTACTCTTCCTTTGGATTATTATTGGATAATTTAATATTCCTATAAACCTGTAATTTCCTTTCAAACCTTCATAACCATTTCACCAATCTGATTTTCCCATGACTACTCTTAGGTATGCTTATGTGTGAGAATTAAGATCTATAAACCTAAATAGGGTTTTGCACTCTTCACCTTTATTATTAAGTTTTAGGGTTAAAATAAGATATTTATGGCACTATGAAACATATTAAAATAGTATTTATTATTTTATACCTTTTAAAAAACCATACTTTTCTCTTAACTACGCAAATCTCTCATATAATATGCAAACCTGAGTATGATATTGTTGACTGTGTATGCAAGGTTTTAACTCTATTTTGAATAGACTTATTTTCATTTCATCATGTTTTATTCTATCTCCAAATGAACCTATGAATTATTTGTCTACCTGAGATATACCTCAAATATTTTCATCATGTACTTTGCTCCTTCCCTAGGCTTGGAACCAACATGTCCTTGAATGTAGCCTGTAGGTGCCTATTAGGGTATCCTAATTGTATCTAGGGGTTTTAGGTCTCCATGAAAGCCATTGATAATCCAAATGACTTGTTTCTATATTTTATTAACCCAATAATTCTCCAATACTCATTCCACACCCTTTACCCATTATTTAGTCTTAATACCAATGTCTCATTAGCAACCTATAGGTATTTATTTAGGATCATGATTGTATTCTTATTTAGGACCTCACTTTTATATCAATGATCCTATTCAATGACTCTAACTTATTTGGATTTCTAATTTTGCTCCAAGCATCCTTTTATGCATGATCTTCCTTCCCTCTTTAGCTTTAAGTTGGGTTAAACCCTTAAGTAGGCTTGTCAGCATTGATTTAAGATTGGTCTACAATCTTGAGGCTTTATAATCTCTATTCAAATTAGTGTATAAGGTAAAGAGATTGTACACTCTATTTAGAATCTAATAAACTTATTTGAAACTCTTATATTATGGAAATGACCTTGTACCTTCAAGATAACCATGCATGTGTCTCAATCTCATCTCAAATATGGTTATAGCTGATTTCTAGGGAAGAGTTTGAAAATTGAATCTTGAGCTAGGCTTTCTCAACTTCACCCTGACACCCTGAAGTAGTCAATTCATGGAGGGTTTCTTTCACTTCTTCACAAGGTCTATTAGTTACTTCATGACACTTTCTATCCCTTTTTCCTTCTCAATTATGTACACATTCTTGTAGGTGTCTATTAGGAATGTGAACTCAGTCTCATGATCATCCCTTGACTTTCAAGTGGTATATAAATTTATAATGATTTATTAACTTTCCTATGCTTATATTTTAGTCATTTTCCTTGTTTTGGCCTATTCTTGTTCAAAGATCACTTATCTTTTAGTCCATAATAAGGATCTACAGGCCTAGGGCTTGTAGATCTCTTTTGATAACATAGGTTGCTTAAAGAGATAATTATTGAGCCTTAAATACTTTTATGTCATATCAAATTTTATGCTCTTATCTAAAATATCTCAATAGATTATAGGCCATCTGACCATGCATCATGTCACCTTCAACTTGTCTCTACTATTCATACAAGCCTGTGTATGGTACTATTTTCTATGTATAGAATTTTTGTCTCTTCACTATGATAGTAGTGAGAAGCTTATCATGGTGAAATGATGGTCTATGAGTTTTTGGTTCCTCTCCCATTGTATTTACCTCTTGAACATAAACCTAAATTTATGAATGCTCACTCACAGGTTTGTTCATATGAGTGATTGAAACACTTATGAATTTTTCTTGAGAGTAAAAATATAGACCTCCACTCTCAATTTCTTTCACCTCTAGTATTAAAAGTGATATATAATGTACAAAAATTATTTATCATTACTATTCACACTCACATTTGCATTCAAACCAAGATAAGGTTGCTCATGAACATAGACCATGATTTCAAGGGTTGCAAATAAGATGTGTTTTGAAGGACTATTTTCAAGGAGATGATTCTAAAGAGAGGACACGTGAATTATGGGAGAGTTAGTATAATTTTCATGAGAAATTTACTTCATTAAACCTATTAAATTTACCAACATCTCAGACAACCAAAACTTGTAGTAGGAGTGACTGAAACACTCTATACATCAAAACACTTTTCCGCCAAATGAAGGAACTTCATGGAGGTGATTTAAATAATGAAACCACCAAGTAAAGGAGATATTTGACATTTTAAAACAATTCTCCAAACCATTATTCTCTATCAAATTCTAAAGTGAAGAAATTGATGCCAGATCAGACCCTACTTGGATGGACAAGTCATAGTGACCTATTATCACTCTTATCAATTTTAATAAATTAATGGTCATGAATATAAAAACCAATTACACTAATTTAAACATTACTATGACCCCTAATAATTTCTAAAGTTTTAGCTCCTATCTCTCTTTCCTATGGCCATACCATCCACTTCAATTTTTCATTTTTGAGCTTGTGAAGGTAACGATTGAGGAAAGAGAATGTATAAATCCTATATAAAACCCAAAAATTATTCCAAATATTTAAAATGATCCAAGGAATCCCAAGGGGCACTTTATAACTATTTCCAACTAAAATATGATCTTACAAGGCCATACAAGTTCCCAAAAGTGCATGTAAAGTGTCATGTTATTTAGTTTAGGCATTAAACTATAGATTTTGTCAGTCTCTAACCATAAATAAAAATTTTATGACCTATTTATGGAATAATTTACATTATGAGTCTTCTTTAAACATTTTTATTTGAATATGGTATGTGCAACTCCACAAAATAGGCCAAAAGGTGGCCAAATGTCATTTTAGCACATAAGAACAAAAAAAAAGGTTAATGCATGATATTATGACTTTAATGACACATAAATAAACTTTTATAATGATTTTATACCATAAAAAACCTTTGAAAATGGTTGAAAACATCAAGACCTTGTAATTGACCTCTAAGACTAGACAAGTATACAAAAGACCAAACCCTAGACAAGGCTAGACAAGGATAAATATGACCATATGAAACTATTTAGGAATTTTTAAGGCCATGAAAAGACCATATACAAGATTTTTATATCCCTATGAAGTTTTGATATAGAAGGGTTAACCAATTTTGAATTGAGGTCAAAATTTAGTCAACAAAATGATGAGTCATAGGGGTAACATGCCTATAATGCTAATAGATCATTTTCCTTATCCTCCCATTGGGAAATAGAGTCACTCTTATGCTACAATATGAAACTATCATGCCTTTTAAAGACCTCAAACTCATAATAAACCACACAATAAGAACCAAACACAATAAGCCAAAGGCATTTAAGGAAAACCACATATAAAAGACTCAAAAAAACACACCTAACCTATTATATACAAACCTCAAAACATGTTCAAGGTGTTGAAACAATTCCTATGGCTTCATCTAGGATCAAAATAAATATTCCTTGAGTCGTAATTGATATATGAGAATAAGTCACTATATGATGGATGTTTTTCCAAGAAAATTTGGTTTTGAAGGTGATCAAATGACTTACCACTCATGGGACCTTTTATAGCTACAAGTGTATTAATTGAAACTCCTTTGAAGGGTCCTTTTA
This sequence comes from Torreya grandis, assembly GCA_037957365.1. NCBI lineage: Eukaryota > Viridiplantae > Streptophyta > Pinopsida > Cupressales > Taxaceae > Torreya > Torreya grandis. Next base: position 1,696,395 of record JARHVA010003372.1, on the reverse strand, counting down.
AATCTTATTCAGGTCTTCTTGATAGTACATCCTTCTTGATCTCTATCATGCTCATTTGATACTTGTCAATCTACTGCTTGAGAGTCATGAAACTCCTCTCAACTTCACCGTCATTTGGACAATTATGTGTTTGATGTTTAAAGGCATCAAACTTGTCCTTTTATTTGAAAAACACCTATGGAAGTGCATTATAGGATTAGATTACTACCAATGATGCTCCTCAATCACACAAACTTCTGCCTTGGCTTGATTACATTCCTCCAAGACTATAGTCTGCTTGATAGTGACTTGACACTCCTCTTTATGCTCATTAGGTCCACTAATGACTACACTAGATTAGGAAAATAATACCTTTCAATATCACTCTTAAAATTCTTAAAGTTTTGGTTCTAGACCTATTCTATCTCTAATACTTCATAAGAAAGCATTTTTACCAAGTCAAAGCATCAAGAGGCAACATGGTTACATCAACACATAGGTGTACTCCTACATTGATCTCTTTTTTTAAAGCATTTAAATTATTTAAAACTTGAGATTATATGCATTGATTTACACTATAACATGCCCTTGGTTATAGATCATACAATAATAAATTAGTCAAAATGGGATAAAGTAAAGGTATGGTGTGTTATATATACACCCAAGTACACATTTATTTACTTTAAAATAATAATGTCATATTTATGCATTACTAGATTAAATGGGGGGATGTAGATACTAAAATTGAATATTTATAACATATCAGTATTGTACATTTGATAAACATCCATGGGTTCACCCTTTAGTTATAGACTTCCTTGATATTAAAAGGCTCGCATTCACCATATCACCATGCCCAAATTATTATATTTTATTCTGATCTATATCATTTTGATGACCCAAGTCTATCAAACTATTAAAAAATGTTTAAAACTTGATATAGATCATTCATTATCATTTGCATATCCATACATGTTTTCTATCATTCTAGACACTACCAACCACTAAAAGACACTACCATTGATGGTAATGTTCAAATCATTATCTAATGTCTAGTTTCCATATTCATGCAAATTGAAAATGTTTCAAAACCTATGGGTCAGCATATTTATCTTATTGAACCATAACATGAGATATTTTTAAAATGTGTGGAAAAAATACAAGTTTAAACTTTCTAATTCATCACATAGAAATACTAAAAAAGTACCTATAAAAGGTCATCTAATCAATTACACAACTAAGTTATTAGACCACATTCATCCCTATTTATTTATCAGTCATACAAGCATTCATAGAAAAGGTTTGAAGCATTCAAAGATTATCCCATGATCGATATTTATCAAATTATAAGCTATATCATTGTATGCATCTTTATATAGTATAATTCACCCTTGTGTACACACATTCCCACACATAGGGGAGAACTACATAAGTATGAGGATATCCTTAGATTATTGTATATGTAGAAAGCACTCTATGATAGAGGGGTCAATGAGGTCAACTTGACACCATGAGCACACTAACCCATTTTTATCAAAATCATTCTAAGGGTGAAGAAGGGTGAAGAGTTAGGGTTTGTTCAATCAACAAAGAGTTAAAATATTTATCCTAGATATAAATGAATCAATATAAAGGTGAAATAAAACTCAAAAAAATGAAGTTGGTTGCATCAATATCCAATCATTATTCTTTATTGGACACCTGCATCACAGTCAAATATTAACATCAATGGTGGTGTTTGTAACCATATAATTATAATTTATATAAACTGGTCATTGATCCAAAATATTAATCCTTCATAATTTTCACCTATTTATAGTCTAGATATGCTTTCACATAGTAAATACTGCTAAGTACCATTTCTCTTTGGTATTGAAATAAATTTAAAGTCTTTTAAATTTGGTACTTTCTATATTTAACAAATCTAAGTATTATAATTTTGAATATTCATTTATTTGAGGTTGAAATTAATCAATCTACTATATATTAGTTTATCACTTTTGTGCTTGAATTATTTTTATATTATTAACCCTATACCCAACATATCAATTCAGGGTTAAACACTAGTTAGCTTTGTGGGGACCTCTTTTTCCATGAGGATGGAAATAATCACTAGGAAATATATTCAAAACATTCCAAAAATTTGGGTCATGAGAATTGAAGTTTATGGAGACAAAATTTTAGTGAATAAAACCTTATGTAAATGCAATAACAACCCTTTTGACCTAATACAATTTACCTTGATAATTACCCAAAGTAGGAAATTCATTGTCTTGTTGTTGGCTCCCTCTACCCCATACATTATTTAAATTAAAATTATGAGATCCATGAATTTAATTGGACATATTATCTCTATATAAAAAGGAAAATATATGAGATATTTAACTTTATTATTATATATTTATAAGTTTTTTAGAATACAACATATTTTTATAAACATTTCTTTAAATTAGAACAATAATCATAACAGATTTTTTTGCAAGACATTCGATGTCATCCATTGATAATTATTGAATCAATAGATACCACTATGTTCTAAGTCATTAAAAAATAAATTAAAGTTTTTAATTTTAGAAAATTAATATAGAAGTCTCAAAAACTAAACCAGGTCAAACATGCTTTGTATTTATAGAATTTTCTATCCAACTGAAAATATTCACATGTATTACTTATGTCTCTTTACATTTACACATGTAAATTACTTGCACCCTATGATTTTATAAATGACCACCATATCATATACTATTTATCTACAATTATATGTATGAAAAATGTAAATATCCCATAAAATTCATTTCATATTTGAAATCAATGTAAGTTTGCATGACTTTGAACCCTCTTTTCTTATGTTTTTATAAATTCAAAACATGCCCAAAAATAACAAGTAATCGAATGTCATAAATTTGAATCTTGAGACCTTAGAATTCCATCACTATTTTAAAAGTACTATCTTGATTCATATGAACATTAAACCCCTTATTCAAATTAAAATCTTCATGCAACATTTGCAAAAATATTGAAGCATTTATTTTTAGGCCTGAGAAAAATTAAGTAATATAACATGGCCTTGGAAAGAATTCATTTAAAATACTTGAAATCGTTAAATTTTATCAAGAATACTATATGAAAGATATTTTATTTATATCTTTTTAAAATTATTATAACTTTAAATAGTTTTTTTATTTTTTTATTATCAAAAGTATTGTATAATATTAAGTATGAATATCATAAAAAACCTAAATATTTCTTAAATTGGATATAAATTGAGTTATCATCTAAAATAAATAACATGTTAAAGTATAAAATGAATATAAATTACCATTCAAAATTGTGTGAAACAATCATGCAAGAGTTAGTAAACCACAATGCAAAAAAAATTAAAACCTAAGCATGAAAATTTGTATAAGGTTCAAGATCAAGTGATAATGAATATTGAACACTGAGTGAAAATACTATAAACAATACAAGATTGAGTTGAATAATATTAAAAATTAACCCTTGAGTAAAATATTGGCATTATTTATTGAGTGTGACTACCATACAAAGCTTTAGGTAGAATGTAACTTTGAACAAAACTATGAGTGTCACTATCCAAGACTGAATATTGAGACTATATATTTATAGTTAACAATAAATAAAAACAACCATGAAAAATTAATGTCGAATGCAAAAAACATATTTCATATCCTTGTCTTGATTAAACCCTATATTATCATTGGTAATATCAAAAGATAAGACAAAAATTAAAATGATCCACATTTAATGTAATGTCAATATAACCCAAATAATAGATAGATGACCATGTCAATCAAGATTGAATGCAAATAGAGAAAACGATGTCATGTGTACTGAATACAAGTTGAGACAAAATAATAATTCTTTGCATACATTTATTCTAATGGAAATGTAGTCATTTTTTAACTTGGTTGAAAATCATATGAAAATTTTCACCTTATATATCATTTATGGCATGCAATAGATATGAAACATAGAAAAAAGAGTGCAAGAGACATTTGAAAATTATTAAGTGCAACAATCAATTTATACATAAAATGTGATTTGATTTCATAAGATGTAATAACATGAAATCAAAAAAATATATTCTACATAGAAACTTCATTCATGAACTTAAATCAAAACCTTGTATTCTTATTAAAACCTCCTAAAAAAATACAAATGAAGATCAAGATATAAATTATATTTTCCTCAACTCAATATAATTTTTTTAAAAAAACTCTAATACTAAAAACAAGCTAAAACACACCTCTTTGTGAAGCTAAATGCATAGCCAGTCTCAAAATGATGTTAGCCTATTTGAAAAAGATGTGCAAAGTGAAAATGGAAACCTTAAAAACTACATATATCAACAAAAATACCAAACAAGGAACTTCCAAATATTTTCTTTTAAATATAATATTTTAAAAATGATCAAATGAAACAAAATAATTTGTATACATGTTCGAAGGCTGCACTCAATGGAGATCAGTTTTCCAAGTGGTCAATTAATATTGGTTTGCTCAACTTAGTGGGGGTGGCCAAAATATTGTTAAATTAAATTTAAATTGAAGGTTAGTGACAATGCCAACTTCATAACTCATCTCATTTATCCAAAAATTTAACTTGTTACCAACCCATAGTTACCTTCAAATTTAACAAATAAATATTAAAACATACATGACCGATGAGTGCTTTGAGACCCCAATAAATCCAATTGATCTTAATAATTTCCTAAATATTTATTTGAAATGCCTTGTATTCAAGTGTATACAAAATATATTAAAATAACTACTTAATACCATACATTATAAAAGGGGCATGTTCATGTTATCAGTCAATAGTCTATTATAACTCATGACCAAATTAGCATGTGTGTCAACTGAACTCAATTAAATAATAATTTCACAATTTGATATGTATATATTAAAATAATACTGAAAAAACTAAAACATTCATAATTCAAAATAAATGATTTTTTCTATGCTTTAACTAAGTGGCACATAGACAATATTAAAATGATCAACAAATTTGAAAGTTATAACCTTACACTTACATCTTGATAAGGTAATACAAATTAGGTTTAGATTTGATAATGAAATTTTATAACTTAATATAAGTTGTAATAAACATTATCTAAAATTGATATCTAAACTTTTATACTCCATTGAATGTGCTACAAGACAATTTAGATGTTACCATAACTTTCATAAATGATACAACTAATGACTAACAATATTTATCTCAATAAGCAGTAGTTGAGAATAAATATGTCAAAAATGAATAAGATTGTATAATTTAAAATCAAATTGATACTAATGTTACTTTAATGAAATATAATATGATGGTCAATAATATCACTCTAATTACCACTCTTTCAAAACTGAGCACACATATTAGCCTTATAAGCACATGTATTGAATACAATATACTATTTTGTTGGTTTAAACTAAGCATGATAATTTAAAACTTACAATTAACTTATAAACATTAAAAAATATCATTTGAAAATGCATTCAAAGATTTAGATAATCAATCAATTGTTAAATTTGGTCCCCATCATGTAAATTTTAGATATGGTATGATAATTTGTAATAGGCATAATTACATATATTTGAAATTTTTTAACTAGGGTATTATATTTTTCATAACACTTGATAATTACTACCTAATTTCATGTATGAGAGTGGAATTTAATGAACATTATGAATTTAAAAATTTAGGAGTGTAATCAAATTAAATTATTTCGTAAGAAGCTCAACACAAACCTCTTTAAGAGATTTTTTACAATAAGGAATGGTTTGTTTGACTAACGTGGCATGAAAAATATGAAAATATAAGATTAGGAAGCTATAATTAGATGATTATTATAAAAACTAAAACATAAAATATGAAATAAAATGATGCTATGACAACATGTTTTCCAATATAATTCATTTATAAACCAATGATTTGAAGAAACTAATAAATTCAACTTTAATAAAGGAAAGATGCTTAAATTCATACGAATATTCATTTTTCACTTTCTGATATGAAGGATAATGCAAGTTTTCACCCAAAAATAATAATACCAAAAAAAAAAAAAAAAAAGACAAAAACTTTAAAACAATGAAACAAAATAAGCCAAAATTGGAAAGGAGAAAAGAACTAATCATAGAATATTTTTAAGGTGATGATCATTAACTATATGGTGTATCCATTTGGAATCTAAATATTGTATATGGAAATCAATTTTACTATTTATAATATCATCTCTATATGGACCTAATATTAAATAATCAAATTTATGATGTTGTCTTTGATCTTCATGAGCTTTATCTCAGTAAAAAAAATATTATCGATTAAATGTTTTCTGATAGACTTTTTTTTATCAAAAAACTTCTAAATTTTTTATTTAGATTTTTAAATATTTTTTATAGTGTATTTAGTTTTATCTAAGGATAAAAAATAATTAATATTTATTATATAGGATTTAATTCTTCATAAGTAGATATTAATGTTGTTATTTTAGACATAATTTGAAGTTCAATAGGCATGGTCCTCAATACTATAGACTAACATAAAGGGTGAATAGAAATTTGAAACTTTGATCATAGTACAATCAATCCATAAAGCTTTAAAAAATTGCCAATTTCTTTTATTCTCATAAACAATTTTCTTCATGATTGAAATTTAATTTTTATTAGTAGCTTGGCTTTTCCATTGCTCGAAGGATAATATATAGATGAGTGGTTTTAAATTATTGAATAATATCCTAAAAAATAAAAGTTTTCATTTTAAACAAATTGATTACTGTTATTAGAAATGATTTCATAAATAACTCCAAATCATGATAAATTTTGATTTTCAATGAAAGCAGTGACCCATGAAGTGATTAAAATTTTAAGGGCAATAGATTCAATACATTTTTAAAAATAATTAGTGGAAATTAAAATTTATTTATGTCCTAAAACATACAAACTATAGATATTTAAAATTAAATGTATACCCCATTTTATAAAATGTTATTTCAAGAATGATTGGGTTGAGATGCATCACTAGTGACTTATCCCTATCTCTAAATAGTTGACAAGGCATGATTATCTAAAAAAATGAAAATAATCCTTAAAAGAGTGTTGGAAAATAATATCCAACACATAATATATTTTGTATTGTAATTTTTGAAGAAAAATGTCCAACACGAACATATTCATAATGACTTATAAAGGAATTTTTTAATTTAGTCATGAGTAAGACATCTCAATAATATACCATTTATATTCCTATAAAAAAATTATCCTTAGACAAATTTCAAATTTTGTAACCTAAGAGCTCTACATTAATATTTATCTAAGGAATCTAGACAAGATTGAATTTGAACCAAATTATGATACAAATCAAGGCAAATAGCTAGATCATCATGAAAATAAAGGTAGTCCCATTATTGCATTCTAAGAACAATTTTAAATTTTTATGTAAGGTTAAAAATTTTCATGGTTTTAAAAGAGGTTTAGCATGCATATGATCATTAATAGCTAAAAAAAATGTCACTATTATAATTTGTATATTCAGCAATGTGTTTGGCTAGATCATTGTATTTTATTATTTTATATGTTTCAAATTCAATATCATATTCCTAAATTTTAAATATCTATTTAACTAACCTACCATCGATCATGGGCTTATTTAGAAGTTAATAAAAAATAAATAAATTTAGATGTATTATAAATTTATTTCCCATTAATAGATATTTAAAATTTCCTAATGATGAAACTAATGAAATAACAAACTTTTCAAATAGGGATACCTGATTTCAGAATTTTTGGGCACTTGGCTCATATATCTAATGGGGTTTTCTTTGTGATTTTGATAATACTAGTTAAAAATAACATCGATTTTAATTTTTGTCGCATTAAAATAAAAAATAAAAGGTTTATTCATATCTAGTTGGAAAGTAGATGAACAATTTATAATACATTTTTCATCACATCAAATAATGTATCAGATCCTACATCCCATAAATAATGTTTATATTATTAAAGTAAGATCTGAAATGATTTAGCCTTATCATCTAAATCAGAAATAAAATTTCATACAAATTTAATTTTACCAAAAAATGATCTTAAACTAGATTGATTTTTTGGAGGTAGATCTTATTATCTTTAATGTTGTCCATGTCTATATAAATTACTTCCTTAGAAATAATGAGTTATAATTTTAACTTTAGTTGCACAAAAAAATTGATTTTTTTAGATTTAGAGACATACCATATCACCTAAATTTAATAAATGTCTCATGTAAGTGATCTAAGTGTTTATTCATTTTATTATAACTAATATTTAGATAATCTAACTAAACTTAAATAATATTTCTAATTAATTTATCAAATGCTACGTATGTATCTCTTTAAAAAGTAGCACCTACATTTATTAATATGAATGGCACCCTATTGATTGCAAAATGCATCCACATGTAGTTAAAGTTATCTTATGTCTATCTTTAAAAAATTTAAAAAAAACATTTACATATTGAAAATCCATTTAAAAGAGACAATATTCAATAGCCAACTACTTCATGTAAAATCTAATTAGTAATAGGTAGATTAAAATAATCCTTAATTATTACTTGATTCAAATTTATAAAATTAATGCCAATAGGTATATCACCATTTTATTAAAAATTGGGATGACATTGTCTATGAAATCAAATTATATAAATAGGTAAATGACACTAAGATCTAAATTTTTTTCAAGCTCCTTATTGATGGTGTCTTCTAACAAAGGGCTCACTCTAATATTTTTGCATAAATGTTTTTATACCAAGTTTATTTAGTATATCATTTAGGATTATGGTAGTATAATGTAGATAGTTATTAGACCAATAAAATATGTTAATTAATTATTTGAAAAACTTAATAAATGATATAATTTTCTTGGGTTGTCAATTGTATACCCAAAAAAACATATTTGGGGCCATCTTTTATTCCTAAATAAATTGGAATAGTCTTACTTATAATTCTCCATGAATATTCCTTAATTATGTTTATTGACTCTTTGACACAAGAAACCAACCAAATATGGGAAGATATTTTGATGCACTTTCCCCTCTTAAAAGGATGTAAATATTAAGATCTCTACTCTCAAAGGTGCCTTTTAGCTGGTCCAGGAACACTAATATTCACTCAGTGTCTCATTTTGACCATTCCATTTCAAGCTAGTTACTAGAGTATTTTAAACAAATCATATGAATTTGAAATGTAGAGCTTATGCCTTAAGTGAACCAACATATATATTTAACTATGAATATGAATAATTGATTAAATCTATATTGCTTACAAGTTCAATAATGCATAAATGAGTAATAGATAAATAAGGGAACATGTAATTGAGATGAAGCATTATATTCAGATTGGAACTCAAAAACTAAAATAACAAAGATGATAAAATAAAAAGAGGGAAGGGAAGAGAGAAAATAGAAGAAATATCCCACTTTATAAGGAGACTAGTTTGATTATGTTGAGTAGATAAACCTCTAGATAAATCAGTCCTTAGTTTATCTAGACCAAGCATAACTCCAACTAAGGAGAGTACATGAGTCTATGGAATGAAGTGGGAGAGATAATGAGGGAAACAAGGTCACCATATACATGCACAAACTAAGTATATCAAATGATAAAAAAATTAAATAAATATATTTCTATTAATGAGATCAATTGGTAGCTCATTAAATACTCATGTGAGTTACATACATGGCACCAACCAAATAATCTAGAAAGTAGGAAAATGTTGAAAAGTAAATGGGCATAATTTTTCAAATCCTACAAAGATCATCTCATATATATCCTTCTCTAATCCTAAAAAGTACCAACCTTTATTACATCACAATATTTGATCTTATATAGATAATTAAGTCCATGTTGTTTAAATTCAAATTCACTCACTATTGGGGTAATTAAAGGAATCATCAATGTGATTAGATATGTAATTAAGGAAGTAAGTGATCTCTAATAGATTGAAGGCATGTGTAGGCTTTGTTCAATTGACACCATGCCTTAATTTAATTTGGGTATCTCAAAGTAGTTAGGATCACGTTGGGATTTCCATACTCCATGCTTCTGTGCAACTAATTATGATGCCTCTTTAAGGCTGCATTTGTATTTTATGCTCTGATTGATCCCAATGTGCATGTCACATAGTTGATGAATGCCTCGTTCATGATTCTTATTTGAATTCACCACATTTTAATTAATGTCAATACCTAGTATTACATTGAATTCCATCATTTTTTATCATTTTTTGGTGAGAGATAAATTTCAACTTGATTCTATGAATTAAATTGGATGTGCAGTCCCTTCTCAAGTTTTGATGGTTTTGATGGCCAGACAAGATGTCAAATTTAAACTAATGTCCTACTAACATTTATTTCTATTATGTCATTCATTGGAAAGATCATACCATGTTTGTTTTCCCTATTATTCTATTGCTTCACCATAGAGGATTCATATGTGTTGACTATGTTTTGGCTATGATGTAGTGAGATTGTGCTATACAATGGATTCTCTCTCACTTGAAGTCCAACTAGGATTTGAAGTTGTAAAAACCACCCCATTCCTATATATTAGTGGGATGTTTTCATGTGGAAACATCCTATTAACTTTATTACTTGAGGAAATTTTTATTTGCATGAACATCTTCAGGGTAGCAGGTTATCAGGATGGGGCCACATGGAGGCATTCCATTAATCCTCTCACTTAGAGGATTTTGATTTATACATAATTGGTTAGGATAGTGGGTCACTAAGATCTTTCCAATTTGTAACATCCCATTTATCTACTCACTTAATGAAATTTTCTTGAGTTGGAGGCCACTAAGAAAATCTTTTTAATTGCATAAGACCTATGGAGTGGTGGAAAGATGCCACGTGGTTCCTAGTAAACTTATAAATAAATTGACTAAGTATCATGAATCATAAATTTAACACATGGATATTGGTAACTTTTTAGAATTTACTAATTATTTGAAGTGCTTTTGAAAGGTCCCATGTCACTAGGATATGTGATAGGTCACCATGTGGCATCAAGATCAATCTAGGCAACTTTGGGCAAGATACATAAATGCCTAGTCAACAAATTCAAATTTAAAAACAAAAGACTAAGTTTTTAAATGAAAATAGCTAAGGAAAAAGCTAAAAAATGATCAAGGAAAGAAGGTGAAAAAATATGAAAGCATAAAACTTAGCACAAAAATGAAACCCAACTTCACCGATTTAAAGCAAATTTTGTTTATTCTATTGAAAAATGACTAATTTAAAAAGTAAACCTTTATAAGAATCTAGTCATTCAAATCAAAATGAAGTATAAATAAATTAAAAATTTTCAAGAAAATAAGTAGAAAACTATGAAAGAGTTAGATAATTTTCATAAACATAAGGAAAAATGGTCTAAAAAAGAAACTATAAAATATCTTTCAAAACACAAGTATGAAGATAGACCAAGACTTAATAGAATCATGTAAATATATATTTTAACTTAATGCAGTCCTAGATGTGATTTATATGCCAAGTTTGTAATATGAAAACTTCTTATTATTCAAGGTAGGCTAAAATAATGAAGCACTTTCAAACTCCAAATCTCCACATCTAACACAAATTCACTTCTAAGAAGGTTTTATTATACAATAAACCACTAATAAACTCATTGAGGTATAAGACCAAACTTTAGAGTACAAAATAGGTCCCTATTTTTAGTTTTAAAATTGAACATGTTTTGTAAAAAATAACAAATGGTGACTCTTTTTGGTAATAACTCAAGTATTTTGAGAATCCATAATATATGATTTCACAAGAATAAAAATAAAATTTTGCCAACAATCACCTAGAACAAATCAGAATTCAAAGGCACCAAAGTCTATAAGAATAAGTGACATACTAAGCTACAATCCTACCAAAGACCATCTATGTGTGTGATCAAATGATTAATTCATTTTTGTTACATTCAAACGTAGTAATTTATATTTACATAAGGCTATAACTATTGATAGCTAGACATTTATAACCCTGATAGAGATACATCTCATCCCTTCTGAAGGCCTTAATCCACTACTAACTAAGTTTTAATGCCTATGGTGGAGGCTACAAAGATCACCCTTTCAAGGAATATTTTTAATATTTTAGAATAGGTTAAATCTTCTTTTGAAATAATATTTTTTATTTTCATCCATAGAGGGTTGGGGACTAAGCCATGGGTAAAAGGAAATCAACAAATTCATGACAAATCAATACAAACTAGAAGTGAAACAATGTTTCATTTTTCTTTACATATTTTATTAAATGTATTAGATTGTTTTGAACAAGACAAAAATTTTATAAATTCACAAGTTTTGTTAAGAATATGTAAGTTTTGAAATTTATAAAATAAATGAAGCAATCATAATAGTTCACACAATATTTTCAAGTAAAATTATAATTAAGCTCTTTAAGTGCCATTTATGTTACTTATTGAACAACCTTTATTTCATTTATTTGATTAATGGGGGAACCTTAAGGAAAAAATATAAGTACTAGATAAAATTAAAAAAAAAAGGGAAACTATATTAACAACAAGGGACATGCATGAAAAAGAAAAAAGTAAAAAACAAAAAAAAAGGAAATAAAAAAGCATTTACAAGAAATATTCAATCAAATACATGACTAAAACTATTAGACACATAATTGCTCAAGATTTTGAGAATGGTAAATGAAAATATTACTTTCTTATAGATTTTAATCTATGTCAGATTACACTATCCTATACTTATTTGTCAATGTTTTGTTCATGCAATTTAAAAAACATCAACTTGTAAAATTTAGATAAATGTTTGTCTAACTTAGTAAAATCATGATGGATAAGGGGTGAGAAATACCTCTTCCCAAAATTGGAATTGAGATGAGTAATAAGGATGAGAATCAATGTATGCCAAAATGTGTTTATCACCCAACCTCATAGAGATTTATCCTTGGTTGTATCTAATAGATGAACTGATTGGTGGTTTCTCTTTGATGCAAATGGATACCTATGTAACATCATACTTATTATCTTCATCATTTTGAAGGCATGGGAGTGGTTTAGGTTCTTCCCATATAAAATACCTTATAAACTTGTCATCAATATCTAAATTATGAAAAAATATGGATTGAATTAGATCATTCTTATCTTGCATATCCATTGGCTCCACTTCTTCATAAGAACCATTATGTTCTTGATCTTCCACTTCCACATTGACTACTTATAAGAACATGTATCTATTATCTTTAATAGGTTTGAAGTAACAGTTGTACTTATCATCAATATTGGGTTCTTTCAACTCATCATCCTCAAAGGTACATCCCCTTCTTATTGGTTTTGTTCCTCTAATTCATTTATTTATGATGAGATAGGGAAGGTCTCGCCATCCATCGAAAAAGTAGTGGACAAAAATGTAGCAGTTAAAAACATAGCATTGAAAATGTAGTGAGGATAAAACATAGCAATAAAAAAATGTAGCGAGGACAAAACATCATAGGAATAAAACATAGTAAAGGATGCACTCACATAGAAGATGACACAACTTTCAACTAAAGTTCCAAACTCACAAAATCACATTTTCCTTTGTTTATTTTCTTGTAAATTTGGTGAATTACTTTTACACCATGAAATTTTAAATAATATCACTAAAATTAAAAATACAATAAATAAAAATGTGACAATCACTAAAATGTCCCAACTATGCTCTTTGTGACATTACCAATACCACTGTGTTTTTTCCTCACTATGTTTTGTCCTCATGATGTTTCTATTATACTAAATTTTTATCATACTAAAATTTTACTACTACATTCTTGTCTACTATGTGATCACATAGAGCCAAGGTCTCATCACTACCAAAAATATGTTCATCATCTTGGACTAACTCTTTAAATGCATGAGCATGAGCATATGAGAAAGATGCTTTAGATGCATAATAGGTATCTTAATCCTTTAACTTGTTGGAAGCACAACCACTGAGAAGGGGGGTCAATTAGTGTACAAATTTTTATTTCTTTTCCACTTATTATTCATTAATCATTCAAACTAAAATAGAGATATATCAATGCATAATCGACTAGTCATATAAGCATGAAGCAGGAACATAACACAAGAACATAAGATCTACATGGGAAATTCTCATGGGGGAAAAGACCCACTAACACACATCTTGGATATAGTCCTATAATCAATGAACCAAGATTTAGTGAGGAACCAACCCCTCACTAGTCAAGCACTAACTCAACTAGGCCTTTAACAAGCACTAACTTGTAAGGAGGCACAAACCCCTTAGGTAACTTAGCACCAACTCAGCCACCTAGAACCTCTGATCACCTTTGGACACTTATTTTTCACTTAACTGATGATGATCATCTTATTTCATTCTTATCACTCTTGTATCTCTCTCAAATAGCCTATTAGGCCTCTTCACTAAATTAAGCCTCTTCTTGATAGATTTAGGTTATATCACCTTTCTCATCATCTAAATAATTACTATTATAATTTTATGACATATTAAACACACATCTTTAATGGTCTTAAAACCATCTACCTATTTTCTAAACTTCTATTTCATTCACTCATTCTCTCAATCTTATAACTTATCAAAATAGGCCTATTAGACCTTCATTTTGTACTTGACTCTTTTTAATTGAAAAGTGCACTTTATTATATATATAAAATTAAAAAAATAAAATATAGCTATTCATACAAAAAAATAGGTGAAAAAGTCACACCCAAAAAACACATCAAGCTATAGAAGCCTCGGGAAAGAATCAAAAGCAATTAGAAGGCCATACCGGCCATAAATTCTAACACTTGTGCACTAAAAACCAAAAAAAGGATGAATAACAAACAAATAAAAATAAGTCCTTAAGCATCAACAACAAACATGATAGTAGTTAGAAAAGGTGACAAAGGGTCTTGAGGCTTCCCTCCCCACTCCCCATTAGTTGGGGGGGCCTCATCCAAGGTAAGAGGCTCCCACCCATAATTCTATTACTGTTGAGGAGTTTGCTATGGCTGCTCATAATTTTGTTGAGGTAGAGAAATGACAAACACCACCATTGTCATGATGAGATGATCCACCTAGAAAAAAAGTAGTCCCACACCTAGGAGATGACCAGTAAGAGTGAGGAGAGGAGCTCCTCTAATTTCAGGACCAATGACTTTGATACTAAGATCACCTAACTCCACCACCACATCCCTAAGGAGAAGTGTGTTTGGGTAGCTCTCAACTGACAACATAAGGGACATTACCCTAATGATCTAGTAGCTCTTGTAAATGGTGAAGTTCTAGTCATATTTTATTCATTTGGCTCTAGATCTGAAGGGTAATAGGGGAGATCACATTAATTTTTTTAGAAATTGAAAAACTAATTTCCATATCTTCATGATTAAAACAATCTTTATTTCTAGACTTATAGATCTAAAATAAAATATCATTGCAAAAAATTTGCTAAAATCTATTGTATCTTGTAGGAAGCAAGGCTGAGACCCCTAAGAAAGCCATTTTCTAAGTGAAAATTTTGGGTTTGAAGGGTTTAAAAAGAGAGTGAATCCATCTCCAGGTAGACTGTGCATGGGGACAAAACCAAAATAGGTGATTAATGGTTTCTGGGTGGTGACAAGCATGACAAGTGGGATTAACAACCCCCATATGCTTGATTTGGTCTCCAATAGGGAGCCCATGATACATAATGCACCAAATAAAGTGATCATTTTTAGGTTCTAAGAGAGCCAACCATATATTATTAAATATCCTTAACTAGATGCAATGAAGAGAGTTAAGACTCCAACATCTATTGAGCACCTCAGTATATATATGTTGGGGAGCAAGAAGATTATATCCCAACTTAGGGGCATGATGACAAAAGGAGTGGTTGTAGGCCAATTCCAATTTTTTCACCATGGGGTGAGTGAGGAATCTCAAATTTTGTGTAGATATTCACCAGGTTTGACATTTTGAATTTCAAAAAGAGATTCTTTATCTTCTTTGTTAAGCTAAAACCTATGAGAGATACCTTTAACTAGCCCCCTAAAAGTATATTCAACTAAAAGGTAATTAAAACCTTCTAAAACAAGCACATAAAAGGGTAGGGGAAAGAGGGTAAACTTGTCTAATTGATCTATATAGCTTAAATATATGAGACTAGGCACCATTTATGGTTATGTAAGCTCTAGCATCTTGAAATAGAATGTTAACAATGTGCACAATTTTTTGTCCAAAGCCAAGAACCTATAACATGGCCATGATAAAGGGCCATTCTATGTGGTCATAGGCTTTCTCAAAGTCAATATTGACAAAAAGAGATTTTTGATTGTAGGTTTTATCCCACTGCATGCCTTCCTAGATAGCTATAACATTGTATAGGATATAATGATTCTAAATGAAACCATTTTGTTCACTCCTCACAACCAGAGGAAGGATATGTTTGATCCTAAAGGCCAAACCTTTGGAAATGATCTTATAAGATACATTAAATAAAGTAATAAGCCTCTAATTGGTTAGCACTTTTGGGTCTCAAACTTTCAAAATGAACTTAATATTGCCTTGATTTATGAGAGTCCCTAGAGAATTGGTATACAAAGCTCCAAGATAAACCTTATGAAGGTTAGGGCCCATAGTTTCCTATAAACAATGGTAAAAATCACAAAGGAACCCATCAATTCCAAAATCCTTATTAGTGGCCATCTGTGTAATAGCTTCTTTAAGATCATTAAGACTAAGAGGTCAATCACAAGTGACTCTTTGGGCCCCAAAAAGCTTACAAGAAACAAATCCCAAACAATGGGTGAGAGCATCTTGTTTGGTAGTAGTATATAGTTGAGATGTAAACACATCTTGGTAGTGAGCAACAAATTCCTATAGCACCTTAGGTAATTTAGTGAGGCACCTAACTATACCTTTAATGGCCTTGATCCTATTAGCCACTTTTCTAGATCAAAGTAGGACAAAAAATTCCTTGGTCACTTTGTCCCCCACTTTGATCCAATGCATTCTGGCATGTAGTTGAGCTCCTTTGGCATTATAAGCTTTAATAAATTGGATTTAGTGTCTCTAGTTAACTATGTGAGCCTATAATTATACATTAAAACGTGAGGCTTTAAGCTCCTAAGAGGCTCTAATAAATTCTTGATTGGTGGCATGATGAATATGCCATCTAAAAAAGGTAACATATTTGCCATATATTCTAAGGAAAGTGGTAGTACATTTGATAGCATCAAACGACCATATAATCCATCTAGTGGACTTGATGGGTCTTAGAAAATGATTCTAGATATGGCCAATGTGATTCAAGGTATGATCATGCTTGAGATGGGAAGTGTTGAGGTAAAATTGGGTGATATGCACCTGAACTTGAGGATTAGTCCACTCAACATTAAAGTCAATGGGGTGGTGGTCAAATAGAAAGGTGTCTAGTATAGACAAGATAGGTCAGCTTTATATAGGTGCAAAATTAAAAATATCTTGTTTGACTAGCAAAGCCTGATCTAGCCTTTTGATCATTGTATCATCACCTTGGTGAAAAGTAGACCAAATGAACCAAGGTGAGTGAGAATATTTTTATTGATGGTGATTGGGGTCAAATGCCCTAAGTTTGTTACAAAGATAGAACCATACCTCAAGTTCTCCTGCACACCACCTCATTGGAAGCCACCCTTCTTTGTCTTTTGGTGATTCTACCATATTGAAATCACCAAAAAGAATCCAATGAGCATCTATAAGTGAGTTATCCATCCATCTCCACAACAAGGCACACTCAACAACATCATTAGAAGCATAAAGATTAACTAACCCAATTATACAATTGTCAAAATCAAAGAGCATCCAAACCACATGATTTGAGGGGTTAGACCCCCATGAGATGATGTGTTGGGATAACTCTAGTGTAAATAAGGTCACAACTCCTCCTCTATCAAACTCATGATGTATGGTTTGATAGATATCCCTAGGATAAATAATGTGTGCCACAAAATGAAGCATGATGTTAGAAAACTTGACTTCTTGTAGGCATAATATCTTCATGTTTGAAAAGAATTGACAAATATTCCTAACCATATACTTATGTGTCAGATAAATAAGTCCTCTTACATTCCATGAATAGACTAGCATGGAGAACTATCAAGATTGATATCTCCCTCTTCCATGAGGTTTGAGAGGGATAAAAACCTATTGAAAGTAGTGGGTAAGATTCTAAAATCTCCTAGAGTAAAGGGTTGTTATTGATGTGACCCATATTCATCTTCACCAAAAGGTGAAGGGATATGAAATTGGTGTAACATAACTTTATAGTTGAAGTTAATAAGATTTATAGAATCTGAGTCAGTCACCCCCAAAGGGGGTTGTGAAGTAAGGCTAGGTGCAATAGAGACTAGTGGAGAGGCTATAGAAGTAGCCACTTATGGCAAGTGTGAAATGCTTCTAGGTACCTAAATTTGTGGAGATGAAAGGGACTTAGCTAGAATAGAGGTAGTGATAAAGGAATGTGAATGGAATGAAGCATTGTTCCTATTTGATGATTTAACAAGAGAATTTTTTTGTCTAGTGACCATGGTCCACCCATCAGAGGTGCTAGATAAAGATTTTGGGTTAGACCCATTACATTATTGGGGCATGTCAGATGTGGGGACCATGAGAAGAAATTCCTTAATCATGTGGAAAGATGATTGGCAATGAAATTAGGTATTTGGAAAATTTATATACAACACTTGTATGAAATGGTTATCACCAAATTGAATATCAATGGATTCTTTGAGATCCTTATCAAGGTTGATATCAACATAGACCCTTCATTAGGGGTGAGTTGCAGAAAATTTAGATTCCTCATAGAAAATGAAGCACCCTAATGGCTTGATAAGTTGGTCTATAAAATTTTATAAGGGCAAGGGCAACCTAGGAAACTCAATCCAAACCAATATTTTGAGTTTGTCCTACTTTGAGATCTAAAAGTCCCTAGTCTATTGAGAGAAAAAAAACTAAAGTGTTGCATATAAACCAAGGCCCATGGTCAACAATGGCCTTGTAGTGATTAGGGCTATTGAAATGGAATAGAAAAAACCACTTGGTGAGGTTTTGAATACCTTCCAATTAAAACCCATGGTTTTTCTAGTGGTTATGAACACACTATTTAAGGAGGCTCTCTAGGAAGACTCAACCCACAAAATATCCATCAAGAGTAAAGTTTTAAAAATAGCTACAAGCTTTATCAAACTCGGGTAATTCTAAAACTACATCAAGCATATGTGTGTCTATTTCAAGATAATTACCTCATGATAAACCTTCAAAATGAATTTTTGTGCTTAATTTAGCACCATTATTTCTATTTATCCCACCAATAAATCCTACATCAAATGATTTATAATGAGTGGTGGTGGCCATTTATAACAACAATTATGGGAAAAAACCACCTAAAGGGTGGAGGGGAGAGCCAACTCAGTGCAGTAAATGTGTATTTAAATCAAACAAATTGCCTTGATCTATAAATATTGGTAGTGTGACATATGGTGGGGAGAGAGATTATGTGGTCATAATTATCAGGTTTATGTCTAGGAATCATGCATGTTATGAAAACCAAACCCTGATATAGCTCTAAAACTCATAAGAATCTATACTTGACTCTTAATTTAACCCACCTTGGTCATCCAAAAACCTCTCCATGATTTTGTCACTCTTATAATATATCACGAAACATGTTTCACAAGTGAAAAAACCACTACATAGGTCAGTCAGCACTCATAAGTACCAAAACCACCATTAGGCCTAAAGAAGACCTAATGCAATTAGGCCTTCTCAATGCACATGCTTAACCTTGAACACCTTCAAACATATTGAGCCTCCATAAATGGATGAAACACTTCACCAAAAATTCAATTAGATCCTTGATAATCTCATCTTAGGTCCCCAACACAATTTATCTTATTTCACTCATTGAACCACACCATTAGGCCTACTCATAATTAGGCCTTCTCACTGTCAGAAAGTCTTCTTTGAATATTTGAAGCATAGACTCAAATTTGACACATAAAAATATAAAAAAATAACATGTATATACCCTTTTTGACCTTAGGGTCATCACCATGTTATTTATACTTCACCATATAGGGCAAAAGACTTCAAAATGACCACTTATATATGCTCACTTAGAACTGAAAGCAGTCTTCAAAACCCAATCAAGAACCTTTGAATTTTCACACTTTAATAAGAATTTATAATTAAGATAAATAAATTAAAATTAATCTATGATACAATATAATAACTTCATATGCATTATATTCTTTAACTCTATGCATAAAGACTCAAGAACACCAATCTTAGTAACACATAAAAAATTTCCTAAATGTTCCAAAACATAGTCATGGAAACAATGACTTAGAACACTTATAGATTGATTTTAATGAAATTAAAATAGGTTTATATTATCCTTCAAAATCCTTATAACATATTGAAACAAATATTCTACAAGTTTAGATAGCAATATTGGTCATGTAGACTAGTATCATGTCTTCACCCTACACAGAGCTCATTGTGTTAGACAGGTCACTTTGAGAGAAACTTTATGCTTGTATATAAGAATATTAAAATATTATATTCAAATTTTATGTGTTACATGTATTTAATAATAACCCTATTCAATTTTATCCATCCCTAATCTGTAAAAACACATCCCTAATTTTATTCCTACTTCTGCCTAGTTTTTTCATTGTCTTTCTCACTAGTGTTGAGTTGTGGAGCTAAAAGCTTCACTAATGAGCTAATGTGGAGGTTTCTAGGCTTACACAGTAACTGAAATCGGTCAGAACCAATCGACATCAATTAAGGGTTGACTGGAATCGGTAGGAATCAGTCATAACCAACTGGCATCGGTTAGGGGTCGATCGGCATCGGTCAAAACCGACTGGCATTGGTTAGGGGTCGGTCGGCATCAGTCATCTTTAGACTGACACTGAATTTTGTGAATTTCTAGGCATTTCTATAATTTCTATTTTTAGAAGAATAGTTAGTTTGCATGTAAAGACTAAAATTAGTCTTGAGTCTATTTTTCTAATTATTGTTTACTTTCAATTCTATTTAAGAGACCCATGGGGTAGTATTGTAATTGAAAAAGGGGGGAACAACTCAGTAATTGAGTTGGTTATAATTGATTGAGAGAGAGAGAGAACTCTTGAGGGAGAATTATTGTACATCTTCGAGGTGTGAGGAGAAAGAGATTTCTTCATTGTATTTCCTTCTAGAAGAGTTTAATACACATTGGGTGTTTCTCGTATCTCCTATTATTTGTTGTTTCTAATTTCTAGTTACTTATTACTTATAGTTTCAATTTCATGTTTAGTTGCTTATACAAAAGTAATCAATTGTACTCTAAGATCCTGACAACTAGTATCAAATATCTAAACACTGACAAGTGGTATTAGAGCGTGTTAGTGTTTGTTGATTACAAAATTCACTCACAGGGGTTTCTGATTGAGTGGGAGTAAAGCAATGGTAGAAGAAAGTAAACTAAGAATGGAGAAATTCAATGGCAATAATTATCAATTATCGAGGATGCAGACTGAAGATTATCTGTATCAGAAAGATCTATATTTACCATTGGGTGGGGTTTCAAGGAAGCCCACATATATGGAAGATGAAGAATGGAATATTCTTGATAGAAAGGCTCTTGGATCTATAAGGTTGAGCCTAGCAACTTCTATGTTTTCAAACTTATCACAGGCAAAGACAATGGTAGAGTTAATGGATACTTTGGCAAATTTATATGAAAAACCCTCAGCTTCGAATAAGGTATATCTTATGAAGCAATTATTTAATTTTCAAATGCAGGAAGGTGGATCTGTATCTAGTCATCTTAATGATTTCCATACAATAGTAAATCAATTAAATTCAGTCAAAATAGTTTTTGATGATGAAATTAAGGCTCTCTTAATCTTATGCTCTTTACCTGAAAGTTGGCATAGTTTGGTAATGGTAGTTAGTAATACTGCATCTACTTCAAATATCTTGAAAGTTGATGATGTTGTTAGTGTAATCTTGAATGAAGAAATTCACAGGAAAAGCACAGAGGAAACATCAGGTAATGCTTTAAGTGTTAAAAGTAGGGGAAGGCAAAGAGTTAAGGGCAAGCAAGGGAAATCAAGGTCAAAGATGGGAAGTAGATCCAAACCCAAAAATGGAAGAATAACCTACTAGAATTGTGGAAAGAAAGAGCATGCAAAGAAAGATTGTTGTTTGAAGGATAACAAAGAAAATTAGAATGAAGGTAATAAAGAAGCAAAAGTTGCAGCTATTGTTGCACAGGATGCTCTTACATTTTCTTTAGATAATAAAGTAGAATCATGGGTTTTAGATTCTGGTGCCTCTTTCCATGCAACCCCAAATAGAGAATTTTTCAATGATTATGTCCATGGAGATTTTGGAAAAGTTTATTTAGGGGATGATGAGCCTTGTAAAATTGTTGGCAAAGGAAAAGTGCAGCTGAAATTGTAGAATGGCAACACATGGGTGTTGAAGGATGCCATGCATGTACCCATCCTAAAGAGGAATCTGATTTCTACAGGAAAGTTGGGTGATGAGGGTTGCACAGTAACTCTCACAGCTGAATTTTGGAAAGTTTACAAGGGTGCACTTGTATTAGCAAAAGGTAAGAGAGTAGATACACTTTATCTATCTACTTGTATTACTGATTATTCTCCTTCTATTTTATCTACTTCAGATGTAGATGCAAATTTGTGGCACTATAGGCTTAGTCACATGAGTGAGAAGGGAATGAATGTTCTTAAGTCAAAAGGTAAGATTTTAGATTTGAAAAACATAGATCTAGATTTTTGTGAGCATTATATTTTTGGGAAATAGAAGAAAGTGAGGTTTCTCAAAATTGGTTCAACAAAGAAGAAGCACAAGTTGGAGCTTGTTCACACAGACGTGTGGGGACCAGCTCAAGTAGCTTCTATTAGAGAATCACAGTATTATGTTTCTTTCATATATGATGCTACAAGAAAGGTATGGGTTTATTACATAAAGAGAAAATCTAATGTTTTTGACACATTCAAGAAATGGAAAGCTTTGGTTGAGAATGAAACAGGTTTGAGATTGAAGTGCTTTAGATCTGACAATGGTGGTGAGTACTACAGCAATAAATTCAATAGTTACTATTCTATGAGTGGAATATGTAGGGAAAGGATGGTTCCAAGGACACCTCAGCAAAATGGAGTTGCTAAAAGGATGAATAGAACAATAATGGAGCATGCACAGAGTACGAGGTTGCATATTGGTTTGTCCTTATATTTTTGGGCAAAAGTTGTAGATATTATGGTTTACCTAATTAATAGATGACCTTTTACTGCACTGGATGGTAGAATTCTAGAAGGGGCTTGGAAAGGTAAAAATGTAGATCTTTCATTTCTCAGAGTTTTTGGTTTTAAAGCTTTTGTGCACATTGATAAAGAAAATAGAAGGAAGATGGATGCTAAATCTATGCGGTACACTTTCATTGGTTATGGTTTTGGAGATTTCAGATTCCAGTTGTAGGATTTAGAAACTAACAAAATTATTAGAAGCTGTGATGTAGTTTTCAATGAGAAGGTGATGTACAGTGATCAGCTCAAGAGGCTGAATAATTCTAAGTAGGGCAATCTTGATTTGGAAGAGGTTATGATCCAAAATGAGCTCGCGGGTAAAAATCATCACTCATAGGAAAACACAGAGATCAACATCGATCAGGTGGAAACTGACATTGGTCAGGTGAAGACTGACATCGGTCAGGTGGAAATCGATGTCGGTCAGGCAGAATTGACATCGATTGGGTGTAGACTGACATCGATCAAAGATGATTGGGATCGGTCACTATCAGAAGAAAATTTGGGTGGACAGGAAGCTATAAATGAGTCTCAAACTCCCATAAGGATGTATAAAAGGGTAAGTAAACCTCTAATTCATTATTCCCCTTCTTTATACTACTTGTTGCTCATTGATGGTGGAGAACTAGAAAGTTTTGATGAGGCAATGTAGGTAGAATCCAAGAAACAGTGGGAGCATAGCATGAATGAGTAAATTGATTCCTTGGAAGAGAACCATACGTGGGATTTGGTTGAGTTTCCAGCCGAAAAGAAAGCACTAAAAAAACAAATGGGTATACAGGTTAAAGGAAGGAGAGAATGGACAAATGAGACATAAGGCCAAGTTGAAGAAAAGCTTATATGGTCTTAAGCAAGCTCCAAGACAATGGTATTTGAGGTTTGAAAGGTTTATGACAGAGCATGGCTTTAGTAAATGTCAATCTAACCATTGTGTTTATTTTAATAGATTGGATAATGGTAGTTATATTATCCTGTTACTGTATGTAGATGATATGCTTGTTACAAGTTCACACATGCAAGAAATTATTGAGCTTAAAGTAAAATTAGCTCACACATTTTCCATGAAGGATTTAGGAGTAGCAAAGAAAATCCTTGGCATGAATATTAAGAGAGACAAGAAAAATCACAATTTGATTTTGTCTCAAGAGGATTATGTGAATAAGGTGTTGGAGAGGTTCAATATGCAGGATGCAAAACTGGTAAGCACAACTATGGCTAGAAACTTCAAGTTGAGCAAAGAACAGTGTCCTAAATCACATGATGAGGTTGAGTACATGAGTAGAGTTCCATATGCTTCAGCAGTTGGGAGCTTGATGTATGAAATGGTATGTACTAGACCTGATATTGCCCAAGTAGTGGGAGTTTTCAACAAGTTTATGGCCAATCCAATAAAGGAACACTGGAAAGTAGTTCAATGGATTCTCAGATATCTGAGAGGGACCAGAAGTAGGCATTTATGCTATGGAGGGTCAAACACTTCTCTACATGGGTATGTAGATTCGGATATGGTAGGTGACTTGGATGGTAGGAGAAGCATCACAAGATATGTGTTCACTATTGGTGGAATGGTGGTTAGCTAGATTTCAAAGTTGTAGAAGGTTGTTGCCTTATCTACTACAGAGGTAGAATACATTGCAGTCACAAAGGCTAGCAAGGAAATGATTTGGATGACTCAGGTCATGGAAGAGTTGGGAAAGGAGCAAGAGAGTTGCAGATCATACAGTGATAGTCAAAGTGCAATTCATTTGGCAAAGAATTCAACTTTTCATTCAAGAACCAAACATATACAGCTTAGGTACCACTTCATTAGACAGGTATTGGAGGATGGACAGTTGAAGCTAGAAAAGATCCATACAGATAAGAACCCTGCTAATATGTTAACAAAGCTGGTAACAAAGGAGAAGTTAAATCTTCATTCAACTTTTGTTGGTCTTCAAGATTGAACTTGAAGAGGGAGAAACAAGCCAAAGATGTTTAGAGGATGTTGTTGTATAGGTACAGGTGCAGCTATTTATCTCTAAGTGGGAGATTATTGAGTTGTGCAGCTAAAAGCTTCACTAATGAGCTAATGTGGAGGTTATTGGGCTTACATAGTAACCGACATCGGTCAGAACCAACTGACATCAGTTAGTGGTCAACCAGCATTGGCAAGAATCAGTCAAAACCAACCAACATTGGTTAGGGGTCGACCAGCATTAATCAAAACTAATTGGCATCGGTTAGGGGTTGGCCGACATCAGTCATCTTTAGACTGACACCAACTTTTGTGCGTTTCTAGGAATTTCTAGAATTGCTATTTTTAGAAGAATAGTTAGTTTGCATGTAAAGACTAAAATTAGTCTTGAGTCTATTTTTATAATTATTGTTTGCTTTCAATTCTATTTAAGAGACCCATGCAGCAGTATTGTAATTGAAAAAGTGGGGAACAACTTAGTAATTGAGTTGGTTGTAATTTATTGAGAGAGAGAGAGAGAGAGAGAACTCTTAAGGGAGAATTATTGTACATCTTCGAGGTGTGAAAAAGAGATTTCTTCAATGTATTTCCTTCTGTAAGAGTTTAATACACATTGGGTGTTTCTCGTATCTCCTATTATTTTTTTTTCTAATTTCTAGTTACTTATTACTTCTGGTTTCAATTCCATGTTTAGTTGCTTATACAAAAGTAATCAATTGTACTCTAAAATCCTGACAACTGGTATCAGAGCTCTAAACACTGACAACTAGGCCTTTTTAGCGACAGAACAACTTCCATGATCAATTTAGCATATTTTAATTTTTTAACTTCTCAAAAATTTACATGAACACAAACTAAAATTATCACACATAATCCTCTAATCATTTTCATTCTTCGATCTAGTCAACCCTACCTATTACATCAAAAATATTAAAAATAAGAGGTTTCCTATAGCTTCCACTCACTCTTCTAACATATAAATACCACCTAGAGGTGCCTGGGAGAGTCCTCTAGATGTTCCAATCACTAAAATAGGTCATAAAAATATTCTAATCCATTTCCAACAAGATATTCCATATTGGGTCATAGTTAGGGTTTTAAGGCACTATGAGTTTACATTCTTAGCAATCATTCATAAATGATTGCCCTTTAAATATAAAATCAATGCCAATAAAGTTGAGATAGGAATATTTACCAAATTACATTAAATTATTAGGATCTCATGTAAAGTTTTCACATGCCAACAAGCATAATAAAATCCTTCTCAAGTCTATAATACCTCATTCTGTGCACACAAAAAACCATAAAACTACATTTCATGCTTTTTCCTTTATAATTTTACCTAATACTTGGTAAACACACTTGAAACAACCTTTCACACCTCTGATAATTTTATCATGGGCTTTTCCACCTTGTAAACTAAACTTGACCCCTCATTAGTTCACACTAGGTCTTTTTGCACATTAGGCCTTGAATTGCTAATCAAACTTAGACCTTGAACACACCTTGAAACCTCTTATAATATTCTCAACACCTCATACCCATGCCATAAAAACTCATACCATGCTCACACATTTTCAATCTTCTTTTCACAAGCCTCAAATTTCTCACTTCAACATGCTACCAAGCCTATGCCTTCTCGCTAAGTCTCTCAAGTACATGGATCATGAACTCAACCTCAATAACAACAAATAAAACTCATAATGACATCAATTACAACTCTATTCATACCTTAGAACACATTCTCAACAATCTATCCCTTTGTCATTGATGGTAATTACTCATTGATCACAATCATTCAAATAAGCTTATCTTACTAGGATACATCTCCCCCATATATATCAATATCCCACTTTAATATTAATTAAAAATCACTATCTAAAAAAAAAAAAAAAAAATAGGAATAAAATATCATAACAACAATCTCCCCTTATCTCACTACATACCTCAGACATCTTCTTCTTGACAAATTGATATGACTCCCCCTTTGACTTCATAGCTTGTGCACTTCTTTCCTACTCTTGGAGATAAATCACCCCCTTATTATCTCTTGCTAATCACTTGACTTGATTAGTGACTATTAGGAGTAGGAATCACACCCAATTCCTATCTTAGATGTTCAAAAGTAGCCTTTAAAAGAGGCTTAATCAGGATATCTATAATTTGATCCTTCGTAGACACAAATTCAAGGTTAATACTTTTTTCACTTACATTTTATCTTAATAAATGATACTTGATATGAATTTTCTTGTTTTTTTAATGTATTATAGGATTATTTGAAACACTTATGGCACTAGTATTATCACAAAAAATAGGACTAGGACCATCAAACTCCACTTTGTAGTCTTTTAAGGTTTGTCTCATCCACATCACCTAAGTGTAACATTAAGCTATTGTAATGTAATTAGCCTCACAAGTAGATAAATACATTTATGGTTTCTTCTTGCTTATCCATGATACTAGATACTCACCTAATAATAAGGATCCTCTACTAGTTTTCTTTCTATCATCTAGACTCTTGGCCCAATCTGCATATTTATAGGCTACTAGATCAAACTTATTTCTCTTTGGACACCACAATCCATACTCCATAGTTCCCTTGAGATACCTAATTATCATCTTGACTACTTATATATTAATCTCCTTAGGATATTCTTGAAATATTCCCACAAGACCTACTTCTTACATGATGTCAGTTCTAGAGGCAGTATTATACAACAACCTCCCAATCATTGATTTATATATTATCTGATTGACTCTTAAAGATTTATCCTCCTTGATTATATTACATCCTATAACCATAAGTATACTAACAACCTTGCAATATTCCATTTCAAACTTATTTAACATCTCTTTAATATACTTGGCCTATGAAATGAACATACCTTTTTTAGATTAACTAATTTGAAGTCCAAGAAAGAAGGATAGTTCTCCAAGAATAAACATTTCAAATTTTGACTTCATCACCTTTGTAAATCCCTTGGTCATGTTCTCACTATTTTCACCAAAGATTATATCATCCATATATACCACCACTATCAACTAATGGTCATTTTTGGTTTTGATATACAAGTTACTATTTACAACTCCTCTATTGAAACCTTGGTCCAAAAGATACTTGTCTAGTCTATCATACCAAGATTTAGGGGTTTGTTTTAGACCATAGAGATCCTTCTTCAACCTACATACATAGTCCATATTATCAATCAATAGGAAACCTTTAATTTTTTCAATGTACACTTCTTCATCCAGGTTCCCATTTAGGAAAGCTAGCTTGACATCCATCTGGTATATCTTGAAGCCTTTGAAACCTACATAGGAAATAAATAGTTTAATAGCCTATAACCTTGCTATTGGAGAAAAGGTTTCCTCAAATTCCACTCCTTCTACTTGAGTATATCCCTTGCATACTATTCTACTCTTATTTCTGGTGACTTATCCATTCTCACTCAACTTGTTTCTGATCACCCATTTTGTACCAATGACATTTTTGTCTTTAGGCTTAGGTACTAATACCCAAGTCTCATTTTTAGCAATTTGATTTAACTCCTCATTCATGGAATCTATCCAAAACCTATCTTAATTTTATTCTACATATATTTTAGGTTCAAATTTATATAGTAAGGCAATATATTCCTTATTAACATTACTCACCATTTTTCTCCTTATTTGTACACCTGCACTTTTATTGCCAATTATATGAGATTCAGGATGATCCTTTTGAATATGCCTAGAAGGACCCTTTGAGTCATTTCTCTCCTAAATTTATTCTTCATCCTTATATATCTCTATTTCTTCTTCATCATTATTTGACTGAGAATATGATTTCATTATCTCATCAATCTTCACATTTGTGTTCTCTACTATCTTTTATAACCTCTTGTTGTAGCATATTTAAGCAACACTAAATGATGAATATCCCAAGAAAATACCTTCATCAAACCTTGAATCAAACTTGTGTAAGTCCTCCTCATCTCTCTTGATATAACACTTAATTATAAACACTTTGAAATGTTCAACACAAGTAGGTCTGCCATTCCAAAATTCATATGGAGTCTTGTCTTAAACATTCCACATATTATTAAACTTTCTAGTACTCTCCTCATGTTTTTGATATGTCTTCATCTTTATTTCATCTTTATCTACTTGTGTCTCTAAGGACTTTAAGTTCATTCTAATAAGGGTGCATTATTCAATATGATTCTTCTCTTTTGAACAACATTTATAACATATTTCAATGATTGTGCATAGATCTTCATTGCAATCATATTAAACACTTTAATTATCACAATCCATACCTATGCTCCAAAGATATCCCTTAGACTATTAGGCATGTACAAATAATATTGATCTTATACTAATTTTTGGAATCACAACCACTGAGTGGGGGGTGAATCAATGTAAAAACTTTTCTTTCATTTCTACTTATCATTCATTAATCATTAAAACTAATATAGATATATAGTAATGCATAATCAACCATTCATATGAGCATGAAGTATGAACATAACATAAGAACACAAGAGATGCATTGGAAACCCTCATGGGGGATAAAATCCATTTACACACAACTTGTACTATAGTCCTATAATAAATGAGCCAATATTTAGTGAGACACTAACCCCATAAGGAGTACCAACCCCTCACTAGTCAAGCATTAACTCAACTAGGCCTTTATCATGCATTGAATTGTAAGGAGGCACAAAATCCTTTGGTAACTTAACACTAACTCATCCACATGGAACCTTTGATCACATCTGAACAACTATTTTTGACTCAACTGATGATGATCACCTTATTTTGCTCTTATCACTCTTCTATCTCTCTCAAACAACCTATTAGGCCTCTTTGCTCAATTATCCCTCTTATGGATAGATTTAGGTTATATCTCCTTGCTCATAATTTGCATAATTACTTTTAAAATTTCATGATATTTCAACACACCTCTCTAATGGTATTTATATCCTCTACCTAGTTTCCAAACTTCTATTTAATTCACTCATTCCCTCAATTTTCTAACTTGTCAAAATAGGCCTATTAGGCCTTATTTTTTATACTTGACTCTTGATTTTCCCAAACATGGTCATAAATAACATCTCCATACTTTGATAACTCTTGGAAAATATTAAAAAACATGTTTCATAAGTGAAACAACCACTACATAAGCTGGTCACCACTCATAGGGAGCAAAACCACCATTAGGCTTAAAGGAGATCTAATGTAATTAGGCCTTCTCAAAGCACATGTTTCACCTTGACCACCTTGGAACATATTGAGAATTTATAAATAGATGAAACACTTCAAAAAAACTTAAATTATACCCATGATAATCTCACCTTAGGTTCCCAACACCATTTATTTTATTTCACTTCCTGAACCACACCATCAGACCTTCTCACTATTAGAAAGTCTACTTTGAATATCTGAAGCATACACAAATTTGCCACATAGAAACATAAAAATTTCACATTAATAAAAAATTTATGAACTCGTGGTCATTACCATGTGTTTTTTATGCTTCACCATATATGTAAAAATACCTCAAATTGACCACTTCTATATGCTCACTTAGAACTGTAAATAGTGTTCAAAACCCAGTCAAGAACCTTTGAAATTTCACACCTTCATAAGAATTTATCATGAATATAAATAAATTAAAATTAATATATGAGACTCTATAACAAATTAATATGAATTATATTCTTAAAATTTGTGCATAAAGACTCAGGAACACCAATCTTATTAACACATAAAAACCTGCCTAAATGCTCTAAAACACAATCATGGAAACAATGACTTAGAACACATGTAGATTCAATTTCATGAGCTTAAAATAGGTTTATATGATACTTCATCATAATTATAACATCTTTAAATAAATATATTACAATTTTCAATATAAATATTGGTCTTTCATACCAATCTCATGTCTTCACCCTACACAAACCTCACTATGTTAGATATGGTGCTTTAAAAGCAATTTTATGCTTCTATATAAGAATATTAAAATATTTTATTCAAAGTGGATATGTTTTAAATGTATTTAATAACAATAATATGTAACTATATCCATCCCTAATACATATCAACACATCCTTGATCTCATTCCCACTTCTACCTAGTTTTCTCATTGTCTTCCTCAATAGGCCTTTTTAGTGATAGGCCAACTTACATGACTAGTTTAACATATTTTAATTATATAACCTGATTATAAACTTTCATGGACACAAAATAAAAGTATCACACATCATCCTATAATCATTTTCATGTTTTTACCTAGCCAACCTACTTGCTACATCAAAAATCTATAAAATAAGGGATTTCTTATAGCTTCCACCAACTCTTATGACATATAAATACAACCTAAAGATACCTATGATATTCCTCTACATTTTCCAATCACTAAAATAGGTCATACGAACCATTATGATCCATTTCCAACAATATCTTCCATATCAGGTAATAGTTAGGATTTTAAGGCACTAAAAACTAGTGTCCATTCTTAGAAATCATTCATAAAATATTGCCCCTAAAATATAAAACCAATAATAGGAAATTTGAGATAGTAAAATTACAAAACTTCCACGAAATTATTGATATCTCATGAAAAGGTTTCACATTCCAACA
This sequence comes from Torreya grandis, assembly GCA_037957365.1. Taxonomy (NCBI): domain Eukaryota; kingdom Viridiplantae; phylum Streptophyta; class Pinopsida; order Cupressales; family Taxaceae; genus Torreya; species Torreya grandis. The sequence goes on along the minus strand of JARHVA010003372.1, from coordinate 1,664,470 downwards.
ATCATAAGAATATTCTTCTCAGGTCTTCATTTTTATGCACATAGAAAACCACAAAACCATAATTAATACTTTATCCCTTATAATTTGACCTAAAAATTGGTCAAAAAACTTTACAAAACCTTTCACACCTCTAAAAATGTTCTCATGAGCTTTTCCACCTTATAAACTGAACTAGACCCCTCATTAAGCCACACTAGGTCTCTTTACACATTAGGCCTTGAACTGTTATTCACACTTAAACCTTAAACAGACATTTAAACCTCTTTTACTATTCTCAAAACTTAATAATCACATAATAAAACATAATACCATGATAACACACTTCCAATCTTGTTTTTTCAAGCCTTAGAATGCTCAACTCAACATGTTACTAATACTATGCCTTGTCACTAGGTCTCTCAAGTACATGTCTCATGAATTCAACCTCAAGAATAAAAAAGATAACTTATAATGACATAAATAAAAATTTTATGATATCAATGACAAATACATGCATACCTTATAACACATTCTCAACATATCTACTCTATCTCCTTGAATCATTCTTATAGTTGAGTATATGATTCTTCAATTTGTTTTTCTTCATTTTCTGTGGGTATATCTTTATCAATTGCACTTTCAAGTGATAATTTTAATTTAATGGATACCAATTCCTCATATTTAGATTCATCATCACGAGTATTTTATCCTTCAAATAATGGATCAGTTTTATGAAATGGGACATTCTTGACGTTCATGATCAGCTCAACATTAATAGTACAACTAGGTTCAAAGACTCCAAATGGTATTTTGGGTATGCAGTCTCACCTTTTGGATTATGTCTCTCTTGATGACATTCTCCTAAAATAGATGGTATTTGATTATTAACATCAACCAAAGATACTAAATCATGAAAATAATATAAAGTAGCCTACTGATTATATACAGTAATAACTAAGTTACATGTATTAAAAGTATAAGCAGAGTTGTCATTCATCATAGGAAGGTTTGATTAGATGAAGGATTTTGGTAATGCTTTATTTAATGGTACATATTGATCATGGGATAAATTTTAGGCATGTAAATCAATGAATTCTAGGCATAAATGACATGCTATTGCCATGAATAATAAGGGTCAGCACTAAATCCCTAAGTCATTGACTATTTTTCTACATTGATAGCCTCTTGATAAACTAATGTTAATGATGTGAGAGCATAGGGGTTTATATTAATGAACATTGTATTCAAAGTATCTAATGCATTGAGGTAAAATGTTATGGATATGACCTCAACTCAAAATAAAGGGTCCTTTAACCTAGATTTAATCCAATGAAATATATGGTTGAATGCATTAGTTGGTTCATTAGGATCTTTATAGGTTATGGATAATTAATAAAACAAGACATAAGGGTCAATGGGAACACTATAATGGTAAAGGAACAGATTATCAAAGATGCCCCACAAGGTGATACACCCTTCTATTATATCAAGGTACCAAGAATAGGTTTATTTTGATCCAAAAAAAGGGGAAATAGGTGGTAAGTCACATATACATATTGAACCTACCTTTTGATAATGAATAATTTAAAATATTCAATGTGTTCTTTAGTATTTTTGACCCCACCATGGATATACTTCACACAATTTTTGGGGGTTTTTAGTCAAGGCATGGGAAGGTCTTGGAACATTCATAGATAGTTACATCCTCCTAGCCAAGAAAGGGCCATTAAAGGGATTAAATGATTAGTTTTTATAATCTAATAACCTCTGAAACAACTAGGAAAATATTTAAGATAAAATAATAAGTATGAAATAATCTATATCAAACCCTCTTTCTAGTTCTATAATTTTTATCAATGCTTTGACACAAACAGCCAACCAACTATAGGTAGGTGTTTTTGATGCACTTTTACCTCCTGAAAGAAGGGAAATTATAATATCTCCACTCCCTAAGATATCTTGTACCTAGTCTAGGCACCCTAATCTTCACTTAATTTCTCATTGTGACCATTCTATTTCAAGGGGCCTTTGCTAGGTATTAGAGTATTTAAAACTGATCATGTGAATTATAAATGTAGATCTTATGCCTTAAGGTAACCAACATATAGATTTAACTATTAATATGAATATCTTATTCAATGTATATTGTGTATGGGTTCAACAATGCCTTTATGATCAATAGATAAACAATGGAGCATGCAATCTATATGAAGTGTTAGATTCAAATTACAACTCAAAAACTAAACTAATAAAGTTGATAAAATAAAAATAAATAGATGGAAGGGTAGAAATAAAATAAAAAAGAGACTAATTTCTAATGGATATTTGTTTGATTCTATTAAGTATACAAACCCCTAGATAAACTAATCCTTAATTGAGCCATGCCTATAACTCTAACTAATGATAGTACAAGTGTATATAGTTTAAAGAAGTGTCAAAGCCAATGAGGGAAACATGATCACCATATACATGCACATACTAATTATATCAAATGAAAAAGCTTTCAAATAAATATATTTATATTAATGAGGTTAATTAGGAGTTCATCCAATACACATGTGAGTTATAGGCATGGCATCAAACAAAATTAACTCAAAAAACTAACCTAGAAAGTAGGAAAATTTTGAAAAATAAATGGGTATAATCTCTCTAATCCTATGAATATTATCCCATGTATAGCCTTATCTAATACTAAAGAAGGAAAACCCTTATTACACATTATAGGAGTTGATATTATATATAGAATTAAGTCTATGGATTTCAAATTCAAATTCACCACTATTGGAGTAGTTACAAAAATCATCAATGTGATTGGAAGATGTAGTTGAGGAACTAGTGGGGACCTTTGATAGATTGGATGTAGGCATAGGCTTTGTGAATTTAACACCATCCCTCAATTGAATGTTGGTAGCTGAAAACAATTAGGATTTCATTAGTATTGCTAAACTCCATGCTTATACACAACCAAATGTCATGCCTATTTAAGACTAATTTTTGTCTTTTATGTTTTTTTTCTTGATCTCAATGCAAAATCCATGCCCTTGATTCATGCCTCATTCATTATTATCAATTGAATCCACCACATTTTGATTAATTTTTATACCTAGTATTTTATTTAATTATATTTTTTATGATCATTTATTGGTGAGAGATAACTTGTAACTTGATTATATGAATCAAATTAGATGTACAATACCTTCTTATGGTTTTGATAGTTTTGATGGCTAGATGAGCCATCAACTTTTAACTAATGTCCTACTAACATGGATTGATAACATATTCTTCATTGGTAAGATTATACCATGTGTCTTCTCCCCACTATTCCACTACTCATCCCTAGAGGCTTTATATGTGTTGACTATGTTTTGGCTATGATGTAATGAGATCATGCCACATGGTGAAATCTCACACACCTAGAGCTTGTCTAGGCTTTGAAGTTATATAAACTACCCTAGACCTATGGAGTAGTGGGATATTACCACATGGTAACATCTTGATAAACCACTTGCTCAAGACTCTTTTTATTTTCACAAACATATCCAAGGTAGTGAGTCACTAGGATGGTGCCACATGACATCATCACACTAATTTGTTCATTCAAAGGTTTTTGCTTTGTATGGAATCAACTGAGACAATGATTCACTGGGATCTTTCCACTTGGTAACATCTCACTGATAGGGTATCCCAAATTTGTTTACTGAGTTGGATTCCATTAGACAACTCTTTTGAATCACTTAAGTCATGTGGAGTGGTAAGATATGCCACATGGCTTAGGGTAAACTTTTGATGAAATTTACTAAGTCATGTGAATTTAAATTTTGACACATGGATCTAGATAAATTTATAAAAATTAGATAAATATTTAAATAATTTTTAAATGGTCCTAGGCTGTTAGGATGTGTGATAGGTCACCATGTGGTTTTGGGATTAATCTAGGCACTTGCAAGTCAGATAAAGAAAGGCCTAGTTAGTAATTTAAATTTTAAAAGTAAATGACTAAGTTTTTAAATGAAATTAACTAAGGTAAAATATGAGAAATGACTAATTCAAGAAGCTTAAAAATAATGAAATCATAAAAATTAGCAAAAAAAGGAAACCCAACTTCACCATTTTAAATCCAATTTTGTCCATTCTACAAAAAAGTTACTAAGTTAAAAATTAAAACTTTATAATCATTTAGTTATTCAAATCAAAATGAAGTAGATATGGTCAAATTTGTTTAAGAAAAGAAATGTAAAACTCTGAAATACTTAGATAATTTATATAAACCTAAGGTGAAATGGTTTAAAAATGAAATTGTAAAATGTGTTTCTAAACACAAGCATCAAGATATATCAAGACTTAATAGAATCTTGCAAATTCAGATTTTAAATTAATGCATTCCTAGTCATGATTTTTATCCTAAGTTTTTAAGATGCAAACTTCTTATTATTTGGGCTTGGCTAAACAACGAAGCCCATTCAAACTCCAAATATCCACATATAATACAAATTTAATTTTAATAATTTTATATTAAACAAGCAACCACCAATGAACTCCTTGAGGTATAAGACAAAACTCTAGAGAAAAAAAAGGGTTCTCATTTTTAGTTTTGAAATAGGGCATGTTGTGAAAGCAACAAGAAGTTCTATAAATTTTAGGTTGATCATAAGGAAAAAAATGATTCCAGTATTAAAAAACTAGGAGGTAACTTTTATTTCTAAGCTATAAGTAATCACCACAATTCAAAACATAATCATAATGGTTGAATTAATTACCCTATATGAAATTATTGATATATTCATCATAATTAAAAGTAGGTCAACTATTCTCTAAATCTGAAATATCGGGTCTGAAAATTTGTTGTGTTGTGGAACCTATTTTCACATTATAATAAATTTCAAATATTATACATTAAAATGTAATATACACTCTTAATCTATTTTCTAGACCCCCTTTTTTTGGGATTATAGATACATGGTTTATCTATACTTGAATATGTGTGTTGTCATCACCCATAATTAATGGGGAACCATTATGGGTTGACTTGGCCCATGATTTTGGTACCCATTGTTTTGTAAAACCACTATGTTGGTTACCTATTGATGTAATTATATATATATATATAAAGAGTGGATTGTACTCTTGTCAATTTGTAATAAGATCTAAGAAAGTGTTTCTTGGTGGATGTATCCCACATTGGGTGAACCATGTTAAATCCTATTATATTGTTGTGTATTTTTATTTCTATTCGTTATATATCTCTATTCATAGATCTTGTTATTGAAATTCTGTGAAATTGTTCCACATTAATTTCTGATTAATTCCTAAAAAAAAATTAGAAAACATATAATATACAAATGGTTATATGTCATTTAAGGTTTGATTTGAATCATAAAAAACAAGTTTATCAATACAAATGTTAAAATATATAAGGATATGTGAAATGTTAGATGCTTCAAAACTTTGTATAAGAAACTATAATTAACGAGTATATCTATACAAACATGATTGATTAGTCTTTTAAATTTTTCTAACTTGTCATATGATTAATTAAGAATCTATTGATTCTTATCAGAGTGTATGTAAAGAAGAGTTGAACACAAACACAAAATAGTAATCTTAGAACATAGAATAATATTATTCTATATCATTCTCCATTTGAATAATTACACAAATATATATATAATTATAACCTATAAATAATGAGTTTTACTTAACCACTAAATCTCCATTTTTATCTCTAGCTAAGACTCTACGTAAGTTAGATTAAAAACTCACTTAACATATGATTAACCACCTAATATATTAACATAATATTGTTAAACTAAAAATATTTACATTCCACTATCAACTATTAATAATGTGAGCACATAATTATCTAACATTCACCCCCTTTTGAACATTATTAATCCATAGCATATAACCCCTTAATGTGAACATGGCTAAAACATTAATCCTATATCTGAACCTCTACTCATTATTTGGTGATTTTTTAGGACAATCAGAAGAATTAATATGGTTTTACATATGGCTTACCAACAACCAAAATGGGATGGTTTTCAAGTGTACCAATAACCAAAAAAAAAATAGTTTTCAAGTGGTTTACCAACTACCATACAAAAATGGTTTTGTAAGTGGCTTACCACCAACCACATCATGATGTGCATTACTATTATTATCTCTCTTCACTATTACATAGTTAGAGAAGATACAAAATAATTTTCAGCTCACTTATTATAAATGTGAGTAGGAATATATCATCTATTCTTATTCACACACAACTGAAATAAAATGAACCACTAAAGTATAATTGGTTCCATCACTAGTGGCTAATGAGAGGATATGAAACCTCCTTCCTCCATTACCTATGACCTTCAATAGGTTTTTACTTACTTAATCAATGTGTTAATGAATCTCAATTGAATGTCGTATTTGATAACATAAACTTACATACACATAATTAATACATTTGACTTAGGACATCGGGTTTTCTTGATAATGTGTCCTTTACAAAGATTGCTTTTTTGACTTGAAAATATAACTCAATATACTTTATTGATGTAAAAACGAATTTTTGACTCATTTTTTATTTTTATAATACCCACTAAGTTCCCTTTGGAAGTTTCCACTCTCTCCTAGGCCGATTAAGTTTTGGGAAAATGACTGTTGGATTTAGACTTCTTGGATGTACATCTAATCCCATCAACTAAAAATAATGGCACTTGGGTCTATATTATTGACACTCTAGTTGAATTGGTAGATATAAATCTATAAAACTCCCTTCTAGCCAAGGTAAATAGCTTTAGATCCAACATTAATACCCTTAGGTAATGGGCCAATAATTAGTGGAAGCCCAAGGGTCAACTTGAGGTATTTGCGTTACCATGGCACTTCTTCCTAGTCAACTTTACCTACCAAGAGGATTGATTTAGGGTCCTTATAGAAGTACCTTGGTTCATGGGTAAAACCAATGTTTCAGTCAAAAATTGAAAATCAATCACCAATCTAAACAACATAGCTCTAGAATATATATCCATATGGGTGTCACTTATAGAATTACCTCTAGAATATTTAGAACTGGTAATCATTTTTGGTGTTGTAAAGGTGATAGGACATCAGATCAAGATTGATCAAGTTACTAAAACTAGGATAAGGATGATTGCATCAATATTTTAGGTATTTATTATATCAAACAAACATATTCTACATAACATTAAAATGAAATCTAAATATAGGGTCTGTCTCAAAGAATCAAGTATGAAAAATCTAATAGTATTTGTTCTTACTTTAATACTTATAGTCACTCCTCCAATGATTAAAATAAGTATCCCCTTTTTTCCACTCTCTCCCCTATTGTAGCCTCCTAATCAGCTCTATTTAAGATCCCTCCTATAAAAATCCTAGTTAATCCTTCAACCTTGATCTCTCCTCATCACCCCCACCTAAATCCCTCCTCCATATTGTGGTCTAAATGCCCCCTCTTAATCTTTTGATTCTTTCCTAATTATTAATATTGTTACTAATTATCCCTCTCTCAATATTTTGAGCTCTTCTTTTGTTTTAGATCAAACAGAGGACCTTGTAGGATAGGACTTGAAATAAACATCATCATAGAGTCCCTCTCTTAAATATTTGCTTAACTAGATCCCCTATTTCCTTTGATCTTTATATATTCAACCCTAAAAATTCCAATGTATTTTTATAACTAAAATTGAATACCTCTAAGGTTTTCTTCAAACCAACTTGGTGTTGAGGATACACAACTTTTTACAATCCTATCAAGTACCACCCAATTGGTGTTACTTCACACTAGACGCCCTAACCAAAATGACTCCCTGACTTATAAAAATGTAGACATGGCTAATAATGAGAAAGTATAATGATCCATTCTATCAAAATAGGAGGAAGTAAATTAGATATAGGCTAAATCAAAAAAATGTAGGAAGAAATCAAATAATGGAAAAGGACAAAAATAACCTAATAGAACCCCAAAGAATGTAGTCCAAAAGAAGGAGAATACCAATGAAATAGCCAATGGTTGTCAAATAACCCTTAAAACCCGCTTTATTAGACAAATCAATGAAGTTCATTTCCTATAACATAAGGGGAATGAATAACCCCAAGAAGAAAAAATTAGTTGGTAATTTAATAAATAAAAACAACCCAATGATTGTTATTTTATTGGAGACCAAAATATTAGAAGAGTTATTCCAAAAATTTAGTAACATAATATGGGAAGAATCAAGTTCATTATATATGAGCTTAAATGGTGCCTTAAGAGGAATTACCACCCTATGGGACCCTCAAGAACTGGAACGGTAAATCCTCATCAAGAGCAATTATCATATGGCTATACTCTTAAAAAGCAAAATATCCAAGGAGGAATAGATAATATCTAACCTTTATGATTCTAATTCTTGATTGGATAGGAGAAAGCTTTGGGAGGACTTGATATCTTTTAATAAAATTAATAGCAATTGGTAATGGCTATTAGCATGGGATTTCAATTCCCCTATCACCAATGGAAAAGAAAGGCAGCCTTACTAATTTCTCAGATAGCATGGTAGATCTCAATGATTTCATATCATAAGTTCGGATTGTGTATGTCAACCTCAAATAAAATTATTTTACATGGATAAACTAAAAGATAGGGAAGGATCTAATATAGGTTAGACTAGACAGGTATCTAGTATCCCTATGTTGGGACCTTCACCATAGCAACTCCTTATTTTATGTCCCTAAAATTGGCTCAAATCATAATCCTATCATCTTTGAAGGAAATATTATCCCCATAATGAAAAATGTCCCATTAATATTTGAAGTTATGTGGCTACACCACCGAAATATACATGAAGACATAAAGGCTTGATGGTAGGAACCATTCTTAGCATATGACATGTTCATCCTGGTTAACAAACTCAATTAGCTGAAAATAAAACTACAAGTTTAGAATAGGGATGATTTTAGTAATATTTTTACTCAAAATAAACACATTGAAGAAGAGATCATAAAACTTTAAATCTTCTCTTCTCTTCATGGTACTAATGATAAAACCTATGCTCTTGAGAAGGATCTTGTTAGTGCCTATCATAATCTTGAAGCTAAAGAAGAATATTTATGAAAACACAAGTCTAGATGCCTTTGACTAAAGGAGAGGGATAGGAACATAAAAAAATTCATTAGTAGGCATCCAAAAACAAGAACAAAAATCTGATCTTGGAACTTATACAAGATGATGAAATGAAATGTAAGAATCCACAAGACATTGATGACTATATTATTCAATACTTCAGGTATTTACTCAAAAAAAGTGTCTCTCTAGAGAAATATCTAGAGTAAAAAATGCTTTACAACATCTCACTCTTTATTTATCAATATGACAATACTAAACTTCTAAAAACCCCCTTGGTGGAAGATATTAAGGCCACCATGTTTTCAATAGATGGAGATAAGGCCCTAGGCCTGGATGGATTCCCTCCAATATTTTTTCAAAATTTATTTGTTATCATTCACACAGAGGTGGAATTTTTTGTCTTGTAATTCTTTATAGAATGGATGATTCTAAAAGACTTTAACAATACCTTTCTTTTACTTATTCTCAAAAATTCCAAAATAAATCAGCTCAAAGACTTTTGCCTGATAAGCTTATGCTCTATTGCTTACAAAATTTGTTTATTAACTCTAGTTAAAAGAATCCAACCCATTCTAGAGATAATCATAGAAGAACATCAAGGATAATTCATCTCAATTTGACAAATTATAATTGGGGTAATCACCATTCATGAGGAAATCCATTCCACACATTTGAATAATAATCACGAAATGTTCATCAAACTTGATATGAGAAAAACATACGATAGAGTCTCCTAGATATTCTTAAATTAAAAATTAGAGAAATTTAGATTCAAGTCCTTCTTTAGAACCATCATTCAGAGTTGCATCTCCACTCCTAGATTCTTATTCATAGTCAATGGGATCTCAAAAGACTTATTTTTAAGTCTAAGATAAGGGAACCCATCATCTCCTTATATTTTTATCATTTTTACTAAATCTATGGGTATATAAATAATTATATCTAGAAACATAGGTATTATTAAAGGAATTAGAGTAGCACAAGGCACCAAACTAGTCTCTCATGAACACTTTATTGATGACACCTCTTAATCGGATAAGACACAATAGAAGAATCTAAGAACTTTACAAGGATCCTTTTAAATTATGAGAAAGTGTCCAATCAGAGCATTAATTTCATCAAAAGCTTTACTTTATTCATTAGCACCCAAGAAAGCCTTAAAAAATAAATTTGCCAACATCCTTGAATACCAAATTGGTAAGCTCCCAATCATCCACTTTAGACTTCCCCTTTTTATAGGTAAATTAAAAAATGAATATTAGAACTCACTGGTGGATAGAATTTAAAATAAACTCACATGATAGAAAGTTCACCTCCTTACTCAAGTTATTAAGATAAAAATACTTAAGAGTACCATTCAGATCATCCCAATATATTTATGTCTCTTTTCAAAATTCCTAACAAAATTATAGATAAAATATAACATATCCAACATAATTTCTTATGGAAATGGATAGAAGAAAGGTTTAAATTTCCCCTAGTTCATTAGGATAAAGTAATTTCCCCTAGTTCATTAGGATAAAGTTTTCTTGCATAAATAAAATGGTGGACTTATGATTCAAAAAATAATATATATGAACAAAACTCTTATTTCCAAAATGGGATAGAAAATCCTTAAAGGGGATAAAAAATGGACACAAATAATTAAGGATAAATACATAGAGGGTAATAATGAAGATATCTTCCTATGGGAGGAAAGCCTAGTGGATGGCTTGAGCTAATGTTAAGCAGTATCTTATGTAAAAAATCTCTTACAAAAAGTTTATAGGTGGAAAATATGCAATAGGGAATTAGTGGATTTTTGGGATGATCCTTTTTTCTCAAATCACCCTTGTCTTTCAGAATCCATGGACCAACCTTTCTATCAACTTTAGAGATGAATGGGGCACTAAAGTAAAAGGCTACTAGGACTACTCTAAATACTCCTTATAATGTAAATTCCTTAATCTAGATAACAACACTTATGAGGATTCTTAAGCTCTCCTTGAGGTTAATTCAAAAATCAAACAAATTAACATACCCCACTTTCCAAAGAAGGATTCTATTCTTTGGTTCACTGAAGATAGTGGGACTTACTCGATGAAATCATGATAATTAGTGGATTTAGATCTAGAGGATAAATGGGATATATGGTGACTTATATAGATCAAACACCTTACCCTAAAGATTTACATATTTTTTTAGCTAGCTATTCAAACCCAAATTTTCACCACATATAATCTTATCAAGAGGCGCATAATAATTCATAATTATTTCTCTCTCTACTTTACCTATGCAGAGTCAATCCATCATCCATTCTTAGAGTGCCTCCTCAACTTCTTAATGATTTACAAATCACTTAACCTATTTTTGGTTTCTTAGGTCTGTCTAAGATCCATTTAGGATCTTATTCATCAATGAAAACCCATGTGGTCACTTTTTTATCTTTCCTTTTTATGGAACCTTTCCCTCCCTCATTTCTTCTGGGCCATTTGGAAGGCTAAGAATGATCATATTTTTGAGAATAGGATCTCTACACCTAGGTTTATCTTCAATAATATGTGTTCTTCTATAGTGGATAATTAGAAATATTTTATCCCCAAAGATAATGTCAGGTTCTCCCCATCTAAATATTTAGTTCATTATTCATGTAATTTATCTCAAATTGTGGTAATAACACCATCAGTTGTGGCTCATCATGCCACTAAATGGTTGAGTCCCCCTTATGGGTGGATCAAGATAAAATTTGATGGTACTTCAAAAGGTAACCCAGGAGTGACTAGGGGGGAGGGGTGATTTAGAATCATATTGGTATGGTAATTACTACTTATGTATGTCCCTTGGGTCACCAAATGAATCATGTTACTGAGGTAATGGCTACCTTTTAGGGAATTCAAATTGATCTCCACATTCTCATCCCTAACATTATCATAAAAGGTTGTAGGATGGGGTGACTTTACCATCAATGACATGGATAATATTAAGGGAGTCATAACCTTTGGTGTTTGCACTGATGATTTGGTTACTTGGGATATTCCAAATCATATCACATGATAGATCCATAGCACCATCAATCATTATTGCATCTAGTCATCACCCTGAGTTAACTTGGTCTATCCTGAATGACACATTAATAAGTAATGTGCAGATTGGGATGGTTAATGATTTCCACCCTAATTTCACATTTAAAGCCATTGGGAACATCAATTTATTTGAATTTTATAGAATTTTAAACATAAAACTTAATATTATAATCATTATTCCTTGTAATGAGCTGATAATGGGGGGTAAAAGAGATCAAATAGAACCACTTTCATGCTTGAATGTTCAAAATAATAAGAAAGTTTGGAAAAAAATTGAAAAGGGCATTTGGATTCTTTTATGCAATGTATTACTAGACATGATGAAAACCTATCAAATTATTTTGTTCTTACATGTAAAAAAATGAATAGTCAGAATGAGGGGTCTACACATTAAGGTCTCAAAGGAAAATATTGGTGAAGTGATGGGAATGCCATGCAATGAAATAAATACTTTCAAAGATACTGTATGCAATCAGAAATACATCATGTTTATAAATCAATCTTGGTTCAGAGAAGATGGATCATACCTACACTTTCGACTAAGGATACACTTATTAAGGAAGAACATGACCAATATAAGGATCTACTAGACTTGATTAGGGGATCACTTGTCACAACACATCATGTTAGGAAGGGTTCAAAAGCCTATAGTCTAACATAATTATACAATAACCCTAATGGAGTCCTAAGGTTTAAAACATTTCACTTATTCTAATAACAATAAAGTAAATATAGTCTAATGCATACCAAAGCTTGTGGTACAAAGTGGGGGTTAGAAATAATAAAACAAACTAAACTAAACATGTATTAGAAGACATATACTTAGATAAATGTATATGGAATCCTAATACATGGGAGAAGAATATAAATGCATTATCTATCTACTCTTACAAAGGATAAATAAAGTTAGAAATACTTACCTTTGAAGACAAACCCATCGAGTCTCAATCTTCCCTTGGCCAAGGTGCTTCACAAGAGATTGTTGTGGTATGTAAGGATAACTAGTATAAATCAACCCTAAGATACACAACCTATCTAAGCATCCAAAATAATTATCCACAAGATAAGATCCATATCTATAAAGAAAGTATGGAACCCTAAGGTTTATTCCTCATGTAGAATGGTTAATAAGCAGATGTTCATTCACACTTATTCACTAATAATTCTTCTCTTATGAAATGGTGGAAAATGAACTTGTATATATAGGTTGATCTTGTCCTAAATCCTCCTAGGAATGTTAGCTATATATGATCAACCTAGTGTAATTTTGGGGACAAATCACCTGGACTGAGTTAAGTCAACCAAAAGGCTAACAAGCTAAGAAAGTGAAAAATACCCCTAAACTGTACTAGATCAACCCATTTGACCTAGTAAAATTAGTTATTTAAAAGGGTGTTAAGGAAAGAAAAGGAGGATGGAAAGAGGAAAAAGATTGGAGGAGGTATGATTAATAAGAATAAGATTATGGTAAATGATTTTAGGAGACAAGTATGTAAATGGCAAGTGGAAAAAGGGACAACAATCTTACAAAGCATCAATGGTCCACCTACCCCTTTCTTAATGCACCCCTTAAGGCATGCACTCAGAGAGGTTAAGACTCAATAGGTTCCTATAAGATACAAAGTTTCAGTAATCAATAAAATTTTGAAAATATTATGTGTATACATATGTCCCACTTGAAGCCCATCACGTGTCATGTAAGTGTAACATGAGATGGTGCTTTGAGATAAAACATGATAACACACAACACTAATGATAATTAAAGTGTATTAAGTATAAAAATAAGATAAATTAAAGGACTAAATTTAAAAACACATACCTTTAACTTACCTTAGTGCCGTAGATAAAGAAGTAGACTACAAGAGATAGGAAGCTGTCCAATGTAGAGAACACTAGAAAATAGAAAATTTTGGAATATAGGCATATGGTAGTGGAAAATAATCTCTACATCATCATGAATCTATCACATTTTATGGTTTTCAAAATGGATGAGTAAAAACAAAGATAGAAGCAAAACAAGGAATCTATAGGACAAAAATTGAAAGTTTTGAATTTTGAAGTGTTTTGACTTGTAAAGGAGAGAAAAAAGAGATATAGAGATAAAAAAGGATAGGATGGTGGGGAGACAACATGATAGATAGGAATAAGCTCCAGGTAACAGGTGAACTATAGGTATGCAACTAAGAATCTCAAACTAGTTTTTAAAATTTATATTAAATTAAGTGATTTTTTAGTAAATTTGATTTCTAAGAATTTTAGATGTCAAAATGAGGCAAAATTAGATTTTAAAGGTATCAAATAGGAAGATGAGAAATGGGTTTATAAGGTTTAGGTATAAAATAAGAAAATTGCACTTTTTTTAGGAAAATGCAAGGGGTCGATAGGCAAAAAGCACTGGGTCATCCTAGTCAACCTAGTAGGTTGGAAAATAAGTAGGTCTTATAGTGCTTTGTCCTGCTGATCCTCTTACCAAATCCTGTAACAACTCATTATAAATCATAACCAACAACAAGTTACCAATTCCCAAGAGATTTAAGCTCTAATACCAAATGATGAAACTGACCTTACACTGCTCTGTAACCATCAACAAACTGATACAGACCTATCTAGATCATTCATTCCTTATAGCCCTATGTTCCCTATTTATTGGCCATAACTCCTTCTATGTTAACTCAATCATGAAAGTAAAACCATTTTTGGATACCCATTAATCCCTTATATAACATACTAAAAAATCTCTTGAGGTTACTTTGTACAGAATTGTACTCTCTTCTTTATGCCATGTTCTAATTAGCCGTCCTTGTGTGCAAATCTTCTTGTCCAAAGTATGGACTTTATAAGAAAACCAAGCATCATTAAAGATACCCATTACCTTATTACAGATTATTCAATCATTTTTTAGTGCACTTCTTTGGAGAAATTCACTTTTCCTATATTGGCCTATGCTCTTTCCTTCACATGCACCTAGGTTTCACTTGGCAATTGTTCTTTTCCATACTTATCCATAATTTAGCACCTTGCAACAACTTCCAAAAGTTTTCTAACATCATCAAGGGCCAAATTACAAAGTTTCAATATTTTTTAAGCATTTAAACGCATTTTGAAGGCTTGAACCTAATTTAGGATTTTCTCATGACTGTCACAGGCCGAGAGCTAATTATTTGTGGCTGGGCATGTTTTAGCTTGTTTCAAGGGTTAAAATAAGTTTTATAGGGTCTTTCTTGATTCCCTACACCTTCTCCAATCATCCTCTAGGTCATATCAACCTTCTGTACCTTCCAATGCTTAACATTTCAGTGTCTTTTGACTGTATTTGTATGACAGTCAGCAGGGTTCAAGATTTTCCTTATCTATTTCAATAATAAATGGACTTCAAGATGTTATAAAAACATGTCCATACCTTAAGTGATTTCCATATTCCAATACTTATATCAAATAATACCTTTTCAATGCATTTACCTTGCAAAAACATACAAATGTCTGACCCTTGCCTGTATACTGTCACCTACAGGCCTGAATTCCAACTGTGGAGTTTTTGGATATTAGAAGAGATAATAACGCCTTTTTATTCTTGATTTAGGTTCATTATTTCCTTATAGACCTATTTCCATACCATTTTATACTCCATACAAAGATTTTCACGTGGAGTTTACTTAAGACAGTGGGTTGTATTTTTAAATTCCTGAAAATATCTTGTTTAGGCCTGTTTAGTCTTTTTATAACATTTCAAACTCCTTAAAACCTCTTGATTCCATCATACCACTTTTATATTGTTACCAATATACAAAATAATCTATCTTTCACAATGTTCTTTAGAGAATCATCATACACACATATTCACATACATACACACAGGCCTGTTACTGGAATTCCAATAAAGAAGACATAACAATATCATATGAAACAAAACATTCATTCTCCTTAGATCAAATGGAAGACTTACATTTCAATATCATAATCCATGGCTTTTAAATCCTTGCTTACTCCTTCAAACATTCTTCACATCAAATCTGCTTCTTCTCCTTAACTTTATCATCTCTTGAGTGAGGTCCTCCCTCACTAATTCTCCTCTCTATTCTTCATTCTTTCTTCTTTCCCTTGAATGAGAGAACCTTTCCTCTCTTTCCTTATTCTCTTCTATGTCCCTCTCATCCTCTCTTCTCTTCTCCTCCTTTCTCCTTAATGAATTCTTCTTTTTTTCTCTCTTTTCAAGAATCTCCCCTCTAACTTCTACGCCAATTTTGGGCTTAAGGCACAACCAAATGCTGTTTTTAAGTTTTAACAATATTCTAAGGTTGAAAATAGTTTCAAAAAATTCCACCTGATTTCCTCAATAGCCTAACCATTACTTTTTACCTTTTCACTTTCATTTTTTTGATAATTACATTTTACTTTCAAGGTGAATTTTTGAAATCTACACAAAATGGAGGGAAAACCAGAATTTGAAATTTCCCACTAGAATTTCATTTATATTTTCAACTAGTCCTCCATGGTGCTATTGTAGATGTTCCTGCATCACAAGGTACCACTATTTATGGTATCCTTGAGAAGGATCATATTAGAGGAGCAAGTTTTATATGACCTATTATTTGTCATTTAGGTCTAGCTAGTACATGATATGTATGAGATGATAGTCAAAGGATAGAAGACCATGTGACTAATCATAT
The DNA here is from genome assembly GCA_037957365.1 of Torreya grandis. Taxonomy (NCBI): domain Eukaryota; kingdom Viridiplantae; phylum Streptophyta; class Pinopsida; order Cupressales; family Taxaceae; genus Torreya; species Torreya grandis. The sequence continues at coordinate 1,647,647 of JARHVA010003372.1, read as the reverse complement.
TGTTGATATATTAGATATATTAGAGGTTTCTTATGCATTAGTTAGCTAGGTTTCCCCATCTGGTTGATGATAGGTTACCTCAAATGTAGAGTTGGAGGGAGGACCAGGTAGTATGGGCCATGTCCCATATGCTAGTGCTATAGTCAGTGAGATGTAAAAACATCATGTGGTAGCCATATGAGCACATAGTAGCTACAGGGGTGAGTTAGGACATAGTTACACCAATGATAGAGAAGACAAATGTAGTTAGACACTATTTTTAATGGAGAAAGCCACATCTAATGGCATGAGTGCTAGGGTAGATGGGCATACCTCATATGATAAAATTGATACTAATGGTCAAGTAGTAGGCTTATCATGTAAGGGAACCACGAGGGAGGAGATAATTAGGGCCACAAGTAGTGAGGCTGATACTAAGGTCATAATGAGAGTGATCATGGACTGGTCGGGCATGATGAAGAGTTGAGCAAGAGGATAGGGATGTAGAGGTAGAGATAACAAATGTACCACTAATAAATCCACATCAAGATGATAAGATACCATCAAGGACATGACATCGATGGAGGTAGGATGTATGGGAGAGAGTGGAGACTATTACCATCCTAAATGACCCCATAGGTGAGTTAGAAGAGATGACATAAAGACTATTTAATGTAGGCTGAGACTAACATAAATCATGATAGTTAGGTTTAAGATGAGGAGGAAACCTATAGAGTAGGTGCTAGGAGGTCATGCAAATGGGGAGACTATGCTAGGTGGTTGCGTAGATGGTAAGACCATAGTATATGAGACACAAATAGGTAAAAAAAGATGGCTAAATTATTGCTTATATTTTATTTAGATAGATAGATAGATATTATGAGATATAATAGTGATCTAATATCCATTTTGTGGGATTTTTTAGGTGTATGTAAGGATGAGGAGGAGATATGGGGGTCCCTGGTGAGGGGATCACTCCATGACATCCTATGTGAGACTCTATGGCCATATAACCCCATCACATTAGAGGATTTATGTGTACCATCTACCCTAACTCAGGTGAGCTAGTTTATATTAGTTAGAGAGGTAATAAGGTAGATATGGGTGCAAAGAGAGAGGATACAACCACTATAAGTGATGGTTAAATGGGAGATACAAGCATGGCAGGCCCTAATAGATGAGAGAGATACACATTTGTCTACAATAGTGTAGATAACAGAGATATGGACCCAGCTGGTAGAGTCACAGATGTGAGCAACACACCTATAAGGATAGGTAGAGGGATTGAGATCTTAGACATCCTCCTTACAGCTTACCATTTAGATGAGTTCGATCAAGGCCTTAGTAGGCAGTGTGGCTAGGACATGAGATAGATAGGATGAATCCTAGCTATAGACTTAGAGCATTGTATATGGCTGCATTTATTGTATCAAACTCATGAGATATATATATATATATGGATCATTTGGGTATATTTTTGTTGGATGTGTATGTTTTCATCATGGTTGAGGTTGTGGATGCTTATGATATATTTCTTTCTATAACATGTATTTAGCTTTGTTGTATATGCTATAGTAAAAATATGAGATGTGGTTTTTTATAGCATTAATAAAGACACATGCATGGTTAAAAATAAATAGGCAAAAATGACTTGGAAAAATTTAATCAATCAATAAAATGTACTTCACATTATTTCAATATGGGAAATTTGTAATAACAAGAAATGAATAAGTATAAAGAACCAAGAAATGACAAAACAAGATGGTAAAAAAGAATTTGTTCTTAAACCAATATGAAAGATTTTTTCACCAAATCAATACAAGTAAAATCATACTAATATCGTATTAGGAAGTATGAAAAACAAAGTAATAAAATGGAAGGTATGTAAAAGGGCACAAATGGTAATAAAAAAATGTAATTAAGTCAATCAATCATGCTAAATCATGCTAGGAAGTATGAAAGAAAAATAAAATTGCAAAAGATTGGTCTTAAATTGGTCATACTAATTTAAGTTACGAAGTATGAAAAATTTAAGAAGTGGTTGAAATCTTACATGCACTTGGAAACTAAGAAGATAAAAAGGTGAAATAAAAATGAATTAAGCATAAAACATACTAAATCAAGATGGGAAGCATGTAAAATGATGTATAAATTCATAATTGACCAAATAATATCTCAAATTTGACACATGTAGTTTGGATGGTGACTTGGGTAACGGAAACTTTTGTGAGGAGGGTTAGGTCCTATCCATGACCTTATACTACAACTTGACAAAGAGAACACCACTGGGGTGGAATAAATAGTAAAATCAAGGAATCAAAGATGTGGGTAATAGGAAGGAAGAGATGGTAATTTGTGAATATGGCTAGGTCCTATCTGCAATCATACAAAGAAACTCAAGGGGCGTGATTAGTGGACAAAACAATATTTCTCAAGAGGAAATATAAAGGATATAAGGAGTGTAAAAATAAAGACTTAGGCATCTTATGAGAGTACCTTAGGAGGCAAGAGGCATACTAAGTACATAAGAAGACACTAAGTGACTAGTGGTCATTTATGTACAAAGGAAACTGTTTGCTAGAGACACAAAACTTTGTAGGAAAATAAGTGTGATACTAAGATCAAATCATGAAGTTATATTGATACAATAAAATAAAATGGACCTACATTCTCACTATGTGTTCCCTACTCTTAAGGACCCCTTACAGAGCTGTCAATCTACTACAAAGATTGGGTACTTATGTGAGAAAGTAGGTAACACTAAATTTTTTATTATTATCCTCTTCTAATCTACTAGCCTACCACACCCCAAAGGACCTTGGCTCTACTATGAGGCTAACTATGGAGTTTGATATTTGAATATAAGAAATATATGTGTTTCGAATCATGTCTTTTAGTGTGATTTGGCTTTTAAGAATAACTTCGCATTTTTATAGCATTGCCTTTCGTTTAAATGATTTTGACTTTAACATTATTTTGAAGGATTTTTTTAAGATTCCTCATCCATATGGATTTAGAATGACCAATCATGAGAGAGATAGTGATAAACATTAATGATCTATAGTCTATGGCTAAAGGAATCCAAGTAACCAAAGACAAATACTAACTAGGACACTTAGGCTTGACAATAAACTAGCATGTGATATCAAGTCTCAACCATTTATATGCTTAGTTTGTAGAAAAAAGAAGGAAAATAGGATATCCAAAGTGGACTGATAAAAGGGAGATAATAATGAGATAAATTGGTTGCTAACTAATCATATGGTAAAGGGAGATAATAATTGAGGGGAATAGGGTAGGTATAACCGAATCACCATGATAAATTATCTATGAAAAATAAGGATAAGAAAGCAAAAAAATCATATAGATACAAGAAATAGATTATTGAGAAAAAATATAGGAAAAATATAAGGGAAAGTAATTATAAATAAAATACAATCATATGCAAAATATAAAATACAAGCAAGATATATTACAATAAGTAAGAAGTCATGATAGATAAGAAAAAATCTAACACATTGTCAAATGATATAATAGATGAAAATTAGATTGGATCACCATGCATGTGTTAAATGTGAAATCACCATGCATGTGCTCATAAATACTATTAAATATATCCACACACATTATCCAATACATCAAATAAGTCTCTATGAAGTTGGATATGCACTATTGCTAAAGTTTCATCAATATTTAATGAATACTAGGAAAATACTTTTTTTTTAATCTCCTCAACTAAAAAAGTTAGAATGCTTAAAGGATCATGATAAGGAGGAAAATTAGAAAAAGGTTGGTTAGGAGAATGCATAGGAGTAGGATCTACTAGAGGATAAGGAATCACCAATGCATAAGGATCCATAGGTGGACTCACATGTGGAGAAGGATCTATAGGTGAAGGAAGGTCCACAAGTGAAGGGATCATAGGTGAAGGTACAGAAGTTGGTGAAGGGACCATAAGAAGTGATGGAACCACTAGAGGTGAAGCCATAGGATAAGAAGGAGGATATTTCTTATTTTAATGACTGGTGGGAAGAGTGGTAGAAGGTCCAAAAATGGCTATAAGGTGATCTTTGAGATGTTGTTACAGGATATGACAACAATCAGTGTGATGTGTGTCATAGAGATGTCATAGATAATATACCTCACCATACTTAGGAAAATATTTAGGAAGTACATTTGAGGGAGGTACGGTTTTATTTGATGATGGGGAAGAAGGATGGAAGGTATCAAAGTATTGCCACAACTTATGAAAATGGGTGGAAGAATGGTTATATGCCCCATGGAAGCAACAAATATGATTATGAGTAGTCTTAGGATAAACACTCATAAAAAGAGGTAAAATAGGAGTGGAAGAAGTTTATGAACACTCATCAACCCATTTAGTGGGTAAAGGATCCATTTTAGGCAAAAGAAGCAAACCATCACCAAGGGAGGGTGATGATGGAGGAGGAATGGAACCAGGCTCAGTGGAAGGAGCAATGGTATGAGAAGTGGGGGTAGACTCAACAATAGTAGGAGTGGGAATAGGATAAACTATAGAAAGAGTGATAAGAGGATAAATTATATCAAGATCTACTAAGGGAGAGTTGCACTAACCTCAAGGGTATACTAGCTACGAGGGTCAAGGTACCTAGAAAAATAGTAAAGATCGATCATAACATGATCTATGAGCATAGTCCTACATGGATCCTTATAAATTGGAGGTGTTGATGCCATATATACCCTACTAAAAAGGGGGAAATTTAAAAATTAGGAACTATAAGAGAAGGAATATGATGAGATGCATGAAAAGACTCATGTAAAGAAGAAAGATAATGAATAGTATATACATCACAAGCCTAGACAAGACCACCTAAAAATGGATCATCTAAGGAATAACCATCATCATAATCTAGGGTATGAAGATCAATGACACAAGTAGGAATAACCTTGTCATTTAATGAAGCATGGTGAATAGAATGTTTAGTCTTGGTCAAGACTATGGGAATGTCATCACAAGGAGGTTTATGAGAACAAGACTACAAGGAAGTATGAAGCTATGAGATGAGATGAAATATCAAAAGTTTTGATCTTTAATTTAATCTCATCCATCTCATCATCATCAGATCTAAAATATTAGGAGGAATGTTACTAATGATCTCAAGATGCCCATTGTAACCATGGGTTGAATTAATAGGAAAGTTGAGATGTTGAGACTCATGAAATGGAACACTTGGAAAAGATTCAAGAGTAGGAATCTTGAAGACATCATGATCTTGGAATTGTTCAAAATTCTAAGGGTAGTGTCACCTTGAATCTTGTAAATGGCTCCATTATGAGAGAATTTAATGCATTGGTAGGTGGAAAAAGTAATAGCTCTCATGTGGTGAGTCCACAACCTACCCAACAAGACATTATAAGAAAGGGAGAAGCTAAAGATTATCACCTTCACATGGACAGTGATAGGTGGGATAATAAAGGGAAACCACACATAACCTAGAGGATGCATTTTCCTTCTATTGTATCCTTGGCATGTGCTACATGTAAACTTAAGATTGTATTCATAAGCAATGCGGATGATAGAACCCTCATCAATCAATGCATGTTTAACTTGGATATCTTTAATTTAGATGTTAATAAATAAGGGAGGATCATCTTTATGAATCAAAATATCATTGGGAATCATAGATGCGATAAGAAATCATAGAGAAAGAGAAGTGTCTAGTTTTGTCAATGTTGATAGACATCTTTTCACATTATTGTAAAATACTATCTTAAGAGGGGAGGATGAGGGACATTCATCTCAAATAGGATCTACATGAGATAGTTTCTATGACATGGGGAAGTCCTCAAAAAATCAAGAAATGGATTTTGGGATGGGATATTAGTGAGTTCTATAATGGGATCCCACTCATAATATCCCATAAGAATGTTTTTAGATATAGATGTGTAATGGTTAAGGAGGTCCTCAGATGGAGGAGCTGAAGTAAATTGGAAATTTTTTTATTAGGAAGAACAAGGAGGTTTAGACCAAGGTGGTAAATCATGTTGAGATGATGAACTAGTTGGTTTAAGCTGATTTTGAGAAGGAGAAGAAGAAGTGTTAATAGGATTTTAATTATCATTAGCATTGGAAGATGATGGAAGAGTGGTAAAAATAGAATGTAATGTGTTATCCAAAGGAGAATAAAAAATTGTGTTGGTTGAATATTTTGTCGATCAGCATACTGATAAACAAAATAGGTCTGATTAGCTAAAGTAGGAAGATTAGTCATCCAAATGTGTAGGTTTACCACATCAGAAGGGGACTGATCTCTCCTTTCATCAAGGGGAGGTTTCCTATAGGTATGCTATATATATTAATAGAAAATAATACTCAAGGGTAGGATAAACCATCCATCTCTCTTTCTTTAGAGATGATGCATATAAATCAAAGGAAAAACTCAAGGGAAATGATAGACAACACTCCTCTTCTTTTAGAAGTACTATTCAACAAACCACAAGAATACTCTTGGTAATAAATACAAAGTGTAACCAAAGATGTAGTAACCAACAAATTGAGATGCAACACAAAGTCTCCACCTGAATTGCTCAAGAATAAAATATGAAAGACAATGAGGGCACAAAGTTGTCCCAAATTCCTTTACATAGAAATGAAAAGAAAACACACTAAAGGCAATTATGGGGGCACAAAGTCTCTCACAGTTGAATCTTCAGGACACCTTCTTGACTACTTTCACTAATTTTGCTTGTTGAATTAAAGGAATAGAAGATATATTAAGGAAAAAGACATAAGAACAGTTTCCTCAACAACAAAGATATCATAGCACAAAGTCTAAAAAGTTAATTGATTTCTTATTCCAATAACAAAATATGATCAACAAACTAAGCTCAAAGTCTCAAAAATGCCTTTCAATTTGGGCAGAGTTTTGTTTTGATTATCAAAAAGAGATATCTTTACAATAAAAGAGAATCCCTTATATAGCCACTTCAAGAAGGACTCGAGAACAATAACACATCATGTTGCATTGAAATCTATTAAGAAGATAGGTTGGAACTTAGGGGCTTCTACCCATTTGCTTTTCTCAATGCAGAGAAACAAGTCACGCTATTGAAAGTTTGCATCTTTCAATGTCCACCTCGCAATCTGATCCTTCCTTCATCATTCCTTCTTTTTTGGTTAATTGAATTGGGTCTTGGATTCAATTTGTTGTTATGTTCCTTCCTCACTTTTTGCTAGTCTTGGCCTTAAACCTTGTGAATGCATTCAGGTCTATAGATTACAAGGATCAACAGCTATTTTATGATCTTTGAAATTGACGTTTGTGCACCTATCAATACATTTTGAATGGGTAGTTTGTTATCTTGAATTTGACATTTTCAAGTGCATCATCTTGGGTCCTTCTTCAGCTTTTCTGTTTAGCACTTTCTTGAAAATAACCTACCCTTTTAGGCCTTAAGAAATGATCTGCTTTGGGCTGAGAAGAGCCCCCCATAGGGTATCTTCCCTTCGGGCAGTCTTCGAATGGCCTTTGGGCTTCTTGTTTTACATCTTCTTGAAGGGAAGGTGACCCTTTGGCTTTGGGGAAGTGTCCTACTATTTGGTAGTTGAGAGTCCCTCGCAAGGGCACCTACCCTTCGGGGTCCTTCGGTGGCCTTTTCCTTAGAGTCTTCACAGACATTTCCCATGGATATTTCCTGCAGACAATTCTCATAGGTATTTTCCCTGGGCTTTCTCCGCGAACAAATTCCCATGGACAAAATTTTGCAGACAAATTCCCACAGAAAAAAAGTCCACAAACATTTCCCATGGACAAAAAGTCTACAAAATTGTTCTGTTTGCCTTGGTCTTTGCTTCTTTGGAAATTTCTTCAAGCTTTCTGCTCGCAACCTATTTCTTGAATTCTTTCAAACTTTTTGTCTGAAGGAATTCCTTCAGACAAAAATGTTTGAAGGAATTGCTTCTTTCCTTAGTCTTTTTTGAATTCCTTAAATAAAAATATGAAAGAATTACCTTTGCGGCCTTCTTTGAAAATGACCCTTTCGAAGGGTACTTTTGTCGATCAAGTGCCCTCCACAAGGGCACTTATCCTTTAGGAGGCTCTTTGAACTTTTGCATTTAAACCACTCCTTTAAACCGTCTGAGTGAACTGCTTGGTTGAACCAAGCTGTTGAACCGTTTGATTGAACCAAATGTTGAACCAATCTGTTGAACCATTCTATTGAACCAAGCCGATGAACCAAGCTTTGAACCAAAATGGTTCAAGTTGATGGTTCAAGCTGATGGTTCAATTGAATGAACCAAGTCTTTGAACCATGTGGATGAACCAAAGCATTGAACCGCTTGGTTGAACACACCTTTGAGCCATTTGATTGAACCTACCTTTGAACCAAAAGATGTTGAACCAACCGTTGAACCAAGCTTTGGTTCAACGGTTCAAACAAAGCCTTGAACCAACTGACAAACCATTTTATTGAACAAAAGGATGAACCAAAGTGTTGAAACAAAGTGGATGAACCACCCGAGTGAAACAAAGCATTGAATCCACTTGGTTGAACCAAGCCATTGAACCGTTCCTTTGATTGAACCCACTGTTGAACCAAAATCATTAAACCTTTTAAACTTTGAACTCGTTGAACCTTTGGACCAAATTGGTTTAATGGTTCAATGGTTTAAGCCTTCTTTGCTTAGATGTTTGCCGATGAAGATTTTTGATTAAACCAAGGCACTGAACCAATCCAAAAATGACCAAGTGTTAGAAACTGAGTCTTTTGGTTGAACCCACCTGCAGAAGCCTTTGAACCTATAAAAATGAACCTACCTATAGAGTCCATAGAAATCAAGTCTATAGAAATCAACCTGTAAATCCCATTGAACTTGGCTTATAGAGTCTATAGATTTTCTTTTCCTGTAGAGTCTGTAGATTTCTCTTCCTACAGAGTCCATAGATTCAAGCCTGCAGAGTCTGTAATTTTATAAGAAGCTTGAAAAATGAGGAATTTGAATGCCCAGGACAAATTTTAAAAAGAGAAGAGACAATTTTGGTCTATAGGACCAAAATAGTTCAAATGATGTCCCAAAAATGAGTGATATTTTTGGGGGACAATAGCTGGCTCCAGTTGGGGAACTTCCATCAATTATAAAAAGAATTAAAGGGAGTAGAATCCAAAATCTCCAGTGTCTTCATGTGTACCATTGGGCTACAGAGTCATGCTACCTAGAAATAGAAGGCATCAAAAATGAAAACAAACAAAACAAAATAGAATTAAAAACTTTACAAATATACATATTTACAGATGCAATGATCTGATACTTGAAGAGTTGAAGTGTTTTAGATGCTGCCCATTGTGGGGCAAAGAAAAGAGTGTGCCATCTTGATATTTCAATAGAAATTTGTTTTGACTAATGTGTTGATGAATTATAAATGGGCCTCTCCAAAGGGAGTCAAACTTTCCATGCATCCCCTTTGGTTCTCTCCTTTTGTCCCACAGTAGGACTTGATCCCCAATCTAGAAATCATGATTTTTGGCCTTCTGATCAAAGATTTTCTTTACCAAACTTTGATGAGCAGCAATTCTATCCACCACCATGGTTATTTGTTCCCTAGCTCAGTCAGGCACATGATTCTTTTATCAAGAGAGCTTTCATATGTTTGATCTTCAATTGCCTTTGCTAATTTCAAGGCTAGCAATTCTAAGGTGATTGGTATCTCAGCATTGATACCATAAAGAATTTGAAAATGAGACATACTAATTTCCCTCTTTGGTGTGATTCTATCTACCCATAGAGCATTAACCAATGCTTTATGCCATGTTCTTTGATTGTCATCTGCTAGCTTCTTGATGATAGTTACTAAGATCTTATTGCTAGATTCAGCTTGTCCATTTCCTTATGGAAAATAATCAGAAGAGTGAGAGAGTATAATTCCATAATGGAGACAAAATTATGTAATCTCTTGGGAGGTGAAACAAGCTCCATTGTCAGTAATAGTTTTGATCGAAACTCCAAACTTAGAAATGATATTCTCTTTGAGAAAGTTGCATACAACTTTTGAAGTAGCATGCTTAGTTGGGATTGCTTCTACCCACTTGGTGAAATAGTCAGTTGTTGTAAAGACATAATCATGTCCAACACTTGAAGATGGGTTTATTGTCCCAATAAAATCAATCCCCCATTGCTAGAAAGATTCTTCTATGATTATTGGCTTGAGAGGCATATCAGCTAACTTGGGTCTTCCAACAAATTGCTTACAAAGTTCACATTTTTCCACCCACTTATGTGCATTTTGGAAAAGAGTTCGCCAGTAATACCTGGCTCACAGAATCTTGTGAGTAGTCAAAGGAGTAGAAAAATGTCCTCCACAAGCTAGATTGTGGAAAGATTTCAAAAGATGGATTTATTTCTCTTTGTCTACACGGCAAAGGAATACTCCATCTATGCTTCTCTTATACAATCCATTGTCCTAAAGGACAAAATTGGCAGCTTTCAACTTGATAGTCCTCCTTTTTTTGTAAGACAAATGAGCAGGACATTCACCATAAGTAAAGAAATGAGTGATACCTGAATACCACTCATTGGTAGTGGAGACAAAAAAAATTGTTGGAGTATCTTCCACTTTAGCTTCTTCATGCTACGTATCTTCTGGCTTGTTGTCAGCAATTAATTGGCATAGGCCTTTACCCTTGACCAACTTTGTCAATTTGATGTCTAGATCAAACTCTTGGATCTTTGCAATCTAATTACCTCTTTTTGTGCCAAACTCATACTGAGTTAATATAGACTTGACTGTAGTGTCAGGAACTAAGGCAGTAGTGTGTAAATTCAGAATATAGAAGTGAAAATATTTGACTGCTTTCACCAATGCATAAGCATGCTTCTCTACATTTGAATATTTCATCTCATGGGTTTTGAGAGGGTAACTCATGAAAGAGATAGGAGATTCTATACCTTCCTTGTCTTGTTGAACAAGAATTGCTGAAAGAGTGTGTTCAGATGCATAGCTATATATGATGAAATCTTTATCGTAATCTAGATAAACCAAGGTAGGAGAATGAGTAATGGCGGTCTTGATATCTTGAAATGCTGATTTACCTTCTTTAGTCTAGCTGAAGATGGTCTTCCCTTTCGTCATGTTCATAATGTGTCTAGTCTTATCAACAAATTTGGGGATGAATCTCTATAAGAAATTCACCTTTTCGAAGAAAGAATGAATAACATTTTTGCTTGTAGGTAAATTAAGTTCTTGAATAGACTTGACTCTGTCTGAGTCAATCTTTATGCCTTATTTTGACACAATGTGTCCAAAGAGTTTCCCCTTTGTTACTCCAAAAATAGACTTCTTGGGGTTCAAGGAAATACCATTCTACCGATAGTGCTATATCACTTGTTATAAGTGGCATACATGATCAGATCAACACTTTGAAAAGATAGTCAAGTCATCAAGGTATACCACTATGAATTTACCAATCTCATCTTTGAAAGCTAGATCCATTTGTCTCTGAAAGGTAGCACCAGCATTTATCAAGCCAAAAGGCATTCTTCTATATGCAAATATGCCCCAAGGTGTGGTGAATGTAGTCTTGTGTTGGTCTGCTTCACCAACTTCAACTTAATTATATGCTAAAAAGCCATCCAACATTGATAACATCTCTGAACCTGTCACTATTTGAAGCACTTGATCCATAATTGGCAAAGGATAATTATCTTTCAAAGATGCTTGATTTAGATTCCTAAAATCTACACAAATGCAAATTTTACCATTCTTCTTCCTTATAGGCACTATGTTTGCAATCCATGTGGAATGATGGATTGGGAAGATGATTCTAGCATTTAACAATTTTTGTATCTCAGACAAAATAGTACCTAATATTTTCATATTGTATTGTATAGATTTTTGCTTATAGGGCATTGATTCAACCTTGAGAGGAATGTCATGGAAAATTTCATCTGGTCTGAGAGACTTCAAGTCTTCATAAGAATATGCTAAGACATCCATGTATTAATAGATCAAAGTGATGAACTTGAATCTTTCTTCAGGGGTGTAGCACTTACCAATGTTAACCATCTTGGGATTTTCTTTAGTGGTCAGATTTACTTGATCGAATCTTTGAGAGAAACTTGAGTCTGTTTGCTATTGTTTGATGAATATATCATGCTTGTCAAACAACTTCTCAAGATAAACTAAGCCTTTGGGAATTTTGTTTCCTTTCAGCTATAATAACTCTTCATTTATATCTAAAATAGATTCAGAGGTTGATTCATACTTTTGAGGTTCACTACCTTCAAAATGTAGTTGTTCAAAATTGTCTTTTCATTCTAGGAAAGTAATGATTTGATATTCATAATTGAATACTTGCCAATGATCAACATTGTCAGGAACACTTGGTCTATATATTAACTTAATAGTATACCTTTCTTCTTTAAAAATCTGAGTGGGGAACTAAAATAGTTCATGAAATAGCAAGTGCATCAGCTCTATCATTAGACTCTCTGAGTATGGCAAAAATGTTGAAAGCATCAAAGCTTTCAATTTGGTCCCAAACTAGGTTACGGTATTGGCATAATATTTCATTCTTGGTTTGATAAAGATTTCTTTCTTGACAAACCACTAATTCAACATCCCTTTTGGCATGAAGAAACTTGATGCCTTTTTCTTGAGCAACCTTCATTTCAAGTAGTAGAGATTTGTATTCTGTTGTATTGTTAGTGTTGCTAAACTATAATTTATAAGATGAAGGAAACATATCTCCTTGAGGAGATATTAACACAATCCCAGCTCTTGAACTAGTAGAGAAATAAATACCATCAAATTCCAAAGTCCATATCTCATATGATACTGATTTTTCTTTAGACTTTCCTTCATTAGAGATGAAGGTTCCTTCTTCATTTGTATTACAACCTACTAGTTCTTCTGTTGTTCTAGTTGAACTGATTTTTGAGTTGATCCTTTCAAGAATTACATTAGATGTTTCATGTACTTCATTTGTAGATAGAAAATAGTTACCCATACCTGTAGATTCAAAAAGAATTTGAGCTTCAGGGGCTGATGTCTGGGTGACCACATATTTTGCCTCCTTTTCAGGGAGCAATCTCTTCATTATGCCTTGTACAGGGATCCTTGCCTTAGATCCATGCTTATTTCTCCTCCCACATCTTTGTAGAAATTTCATTTAAGCAAAATGCCATAAGATGTTGGGACATCAGCCACCAAGATAATCATCTTGATTCTCTTGTCTGGAAAGGCTGTAAATGCAAATTGGGCATCTTTAATTTGCCCTAGTAATGGTACTTGCTTGTTCTCCATGGAGAAACATCTCACAAATGTCTTGGTTAGTGTGAGACCAAGAGACTAATCTACTTTAGTAGGCATGACATTATCAGATGCACCTGAGTCTATAATATAGTTACTCAACTTGTGGCCATTAATTAATAGGAAAACATAGAAAGGTTTTATTTTTTTGAGAACAGCTAGAGGAGTAATGACAAGATTATTTGAAATAGGCATGTTCTTTGGAGAATTAGGAGTTACCTTTTTAGCCTTTTGTCCTATAGAGATAGTTTGGTTCTTAACCTATTGGAACAACTTATTCAATTGATCAGAATTGGACTGCAAATATTCAAATTCAGACATTTATATTTTTGTCTCTTTGACATGATCAATTATGTCAAATGGATAAATTGAGCTAGGTACAGAGAAAGGTTCTTCAACCTTTTGAGTTTTAGGAGGGATGGGAGGTGGGCTAGTTTGTAAATTTAAATTAGAAGGGGAAGGTGAAATTGATGTACTTGTCTTTTGGGTGATAACTGAATCCTTTGACTGAAAAGGCAGAATGGTTCCACACTTAGTAATCATGACTGCTGGTTGAGGTTACTCTTCTATCTTCCCTTTATTAGCTTGTTGGACTGATTGGTTCTTACACCTGGTAAACACTGCATATGATCCATCAAAATATTCTCCTTTATTTTCAAGTTCATCCTAGTAGTTCAAGAAACCAATGTAGGAGTCGCCAGGTAATTCTTCTTGATTTTCTTCAAGGAGATCAGCATCATTTTCTTGATTCAATTCAGGCTGGAAAGAGAAATCTGATTCTACTTCAAGATATCCCATTGCTAAATTGGTTAGAGGAGCTTCCAAGGCAAGTTTCCCTTGTGGGGGAGGAAGGCAATTCTATTGCCCTTGATTCTTGGTAGCATTGCCCTGATATGACTGATTTTGGAATGTCCTTTTGTATGAAGGAGTAGAAGACATTCCTTGAGCCATTTACTTTTTGAGAGCAAGCAACTCATTTTCCAATTTTTGCACCATTGGATCTGTGGTGCTTGTAGATGAATATTTAAAAGATGATGAAGCTCTATTTATATTTGGATCTCTTCTTATCTTCCCTACTAAGATGAGATCATCTTCTACCTCAGTGGCCAAGTGTTGAGCTACAACAAGATCTATTTGACTAGCACGTCTCAAGAGAAAACTTACTTTAGGTAACTGAGAATTAATGAAAAATCATTTGAGATTCCCAGTTGTAGGTCGAGAAATTACAGGAATTTTGTTTCTTAATTTGTCAAATTTGGCTATGAAGTCTATCATAGGCTCATAAGGCTCTTTCTTCATCTGTGTAAGTTGAACCAGAAGTGCATGTGCATCTTTTATAGGTTTGAATCTGGCTTCAAACTTATCTTTGAGAGTATTCCAATCAGTCACTAACTGAGCCTACAAATGATAAAACCAATCTACAGCAGCACCTTGTAATGTTTCTACAAAAATCTTGACTGCTACACCTTTAAATTCTACTCTGATTACTCCACAAGTTATGCTGAAGGTTGTAATGTGTTCATCAGGATGAACTTTCCCATCACCATTAAATTTGGGGAAATTCTTCCTTGAACTGTGTGGAAGCTCATGTAGAGGTGGAGTAAGATTGAGAGGACCAAAAGCATTACCCCAGGGGCCTTGAACTACCATTATAGAATTATGAAAAGGAGGGATAAAAAATCTCAAAGGGGTAATTATTGGTAAAGCTTTATCAACAGTAGAAGTAGATACTTCATTTGGCAATGGATATCTGACTTTAGTAGGAGGAAAACTCTTGGTTCATTGGAGATGAGATAGTGAAGGAAACAGATCAAAATCACTTTGTTGTACCAACTCGAATATAGGGTCAATGATACCTTTAGCCCTTTGGCTTCATGTATACCTTGATTCTTCCAGATTATGAAACAAAAATGGGAAAATAATTGACCTTGCTTTAGTTTGTAGCTTGAGGCTTTAAATTGTGCATTTTTTCCCAGTTAGCGTGGAGGTGAATAGATAGATTATAAATGGATAATGAGTATATCCCAAATGGAGTCACCAAAAAATGTTGGTTTAATATTTTATTGATCAGCATACTGATAAACAAAATAGGTCTAATTAGCCAAAGTAGGAAGATTAGTCATCCAAATGTGTAGGTTTACCATATCAGAAGGGGACTGATCTCTCCTCTCATCAAGGGGAGGTTCCATATATATATATATATATATATATAAACATAAAATAATACTCAAGGGTAGGACAAACCATCCATCTCTCTTTCTTCAGAGATGATGCATGCAAATCAAAGGAAAAACTCAAGGGAAATGACAAATTGCACTCCTCTTCTTTCAAAAGTACTATTCAAAAAATCACAAGAATATCCCTAGTAATAAATGCAAAGTGTAACCAAGGATGTAGTAACCAGCCAACCAAGATGCATCACAAAGTCTCCACCTGAATTGCTCAAGAGTAAAATATGAAGGATAATGAGGGCACAAAGTCATCCCAAAGTCCTTTACATAGAAATGAAAAGAAAACACACTAAAGGCAATTATGGGGGCACAAAGTCTCTCCACAGTTGACTCTTCAGGACACCTTCTTGACTACTTTCACTAATTATGCTTGTTTAATTAAAGGAACAAAAGATATATTAAGGAAAAAGACATAAGAATAGTTTCCTCAACAACAAAGATATCACAACACAAAGTCTGAAAAGTCACTTGCTTTCTTATTCCAATAACAAAATATGATAAAAAAAACTAAGTTCAAAGCCTCAAAAATGCCTTTCAATTTGGGCATATTTTCGTTCTAATTGTCAAAAAGAGATATCTTTACAATAAAAGAGAGACCCTTATATAACCACTTCAAGAAGGACTCAAGAATAGTAACACATCATGTTGCATTGAAATCTATTAAGAAGACAGGCTAGAACTTAGGGGCTTCTACCCATTTGCTTTTCTCAATGCAGAGAAACAAGTCATGCTATTGAAAGTTTGCATCTTTCAGTGTCCACCTAGCGATCTGATCCTTCCTTCATCATTCCTTCTTTTTTGGTTAATTTAATCAAGTCCTAGATTCAATTTGTTGTTCTGTTCCTTCCTCACTTTCTGATGGTCTTGGCTTTAAAGCCTGTGAATGCATTCAAGTCTGTAGATTATAAGGATCAATGGCTATTTTATGAGCTTTAAAATTAATGTTCATACACCAATTAATACATTTTCAACAGGTAGTTCACTATCTTAAATTTGATGTTTTCAAGCACGTCACCCCTTGGTCCTTCTTCAAATTTTCTATTTAGCACTTTCCCAAAAAGAACCTACCCTTTCAGGCCTTAAGAAATGATCTGCTTTGGGCCGAGAAGAGCCCCCTACAAGGTATCTACCCTTTGGGTGGTCTTCAAATGGCCTTAGAGCTTCTTGTTTTACATCTTCCCAAAGTGAAGGTGACCCTTCAACTTCAGCGAAGTGTTGTATTATTTAGTAGCTGAGATTCCCCCGCAAGGGCACTTGCCCTTTAGGGTCCTTTGGTGGCCTTTTCCTTAGAGTCTTCACAGACATTTCCCACAGATATTTCCTATGGACAATTCCTGTGGGTATTTTCCCTGGGATTTCTCTGTGGACAAATTCCTATGGACAAATTCCTATAGATAAAAAGTATGCAGACATTTCCCATAGACAAAAAGTCCATGAAATTGTTCTGTTTGCCTTGGTCTTTGCTTCTTTGGAAATTTCTTCTGGCTTTCTACCTGCAGCTTGTTTCTTGAATTCTTTCAGACCTTTTGTCCGAAGGAATTCCTTTAGACAAAAAAGTTTGAAGGAATTGCTTCTTTCCTTAGTCTTTTTTGAATTCCTTAAATAAAAATCTGAAAGAATTACCTTTGCGGCCTTCTTTGAAAATGACCCTTCTGAAGGGTACTTTTATCGATCAAGTGCCCTTTACAAGGGTACTTGTCCTTCGGGAGGCTCTTTGAACTTTTGCATTTAAACCACTCCTTTGAATCGTCTGAGTGAACTACATAGTTGAACTAAGTTGTTGAACCGTTTGATTGAACCAAATGTTAAACCAATCTGTTGAACCATTCCATTGAACTAAGCCGATGAACCAAGCTTTGAACTAAAATGGTTCAAGTCGATGGTTCAAGCCAATGGTTCAATTGAATGAACCAAGTATTTGAACCATGCAGATGAACCAAAGCATTGAATCACTTGGTTCAACCCACCTTTGAACCATTTGATTGAACCTGCCTTTGAACCAACCGTTGAACCAAGCTTTAGTTCAATGATTCAAACAAATCCTTGAACCAACTGATGAACCATTTGATTGAACCAAAGCATTGAAACAAAGCAGATGAACCACCCAAGTGAAACAAAGCATTGAATCCGCTTGGTTGAACCAAGCCATTGAACCATTCCTTTGATTGAACCCACCATTGAAATAAAATGTTGAACCTTTTGAACTTTGAACTCATTAAACCTTTGAACCAAAGTGGTTCAATGGTTCAAGCCTTCTTTGCTTAGATGTTTGCTAATGAATATTTTTGATTGAACCAAGGCACTGAACCAATTCCAAAAATGACCAAGTGTTAGAAATTGATTCTTTTGGTTGAACCCGCTTGTAGAAGCCTTTGAACCTGTAAAAATGAACCTGCCTACAGAGTCCATAGAAATCAATTCTGTAGAAATCAACCTATAAAGCCCATTTAACTTGGCCTACAGAGTTCGTAGATTTTCTTTTCCTACAGAGTCTTTAGATTTCTCTTTTTGTAGAGTCTGTAGATTCAAGCCTGCAGAGTCTATATTTTTGAGAAGCTTGAAAAATGAGGAATTTGAATGCCCAAGACAAATTTTGAAAAGGGAAGAGACAATTTTGGTATGTAGGACCAAAATAGTTCAAATGTTGTCCCAAAAATGAGTTTTGGGGGACAACAAATTGGATCATCAAAATTGATAAGATCTTCTTATGCCAACTCATTTAAATGAGTTGGAGAAAAATATTGGATAACATAATATGTCTTATGTGGAGGAGTGTAGGTAGGTTGGGAATCAATGAAAGCCACCACCCTTCACATATTAGTCATGTTAACCACATTATCTTTGGAATTTGGTTCAACAAGACTTTATACATTATTGGTGGAAGGGGTGGGGTTGTCTTGATTTTCTTAGATAGGTTGATGATTAGGTAAAGGATCCTTATAGATAGCCAAATGAGCATTTTCTTGATTCAAGGCTTGAGTTTTGTCATTGGATTTATAGTCCTTAAAATCAATCTCATAGGATTTTTGACACTTAAAGGTAATGGAATCATGATCTAAATTCGGTCTAAAAAGAAAATCCATAGCTAAATTATGAAGTTATCTACAAGTCTCATGAGAATGACACCAACTAGAATGAAACCAACAAAACTTTTTATGATCATAAAAGGATTTCATAGGATGGGTAGGGTCAAGTTCTCATGGAAGAGGTCTAGGTAGACACTTAAGTAATTCAACTGAGGATAGAGGTTTGTGAACATTGACATTATTGGGTAAAGAGAAATGAGGATTAGTATATTGTTGAGAAGAAGTAGCTAGTTCTAAATAATGGTTAGGAATGATAGCTTGAACATTGTGAATGGTATCAAAAGAGTTAGTAACACTATCATTGGTAATATTATAGTTTTTGTTCTTAAGTAGGAGATGAGGACCCAAAAAAGGTTGGGGTGGCTCAAATTGATGTATTAGGAAATATTGATGTTTATCTTGGTTAATAGCCTCCTCCAAGATATGTGGAGAGAGTATAGACTCAATATTAAAGTTTAGAAAGGAGATAATTTATAAAGAGATGAAAAATATTATCATCTACCATGTTTTGCTCACATTTGTTTGACAAAGTCTTCCATCTCTTAACAAAGGGTTGGGTAGTTACATTCTCATGTTGTTTCCAATTAATGAAATGAGCCAAAGTGTTTTTAGGAATATCATTAGATTGGAATTCTTGAACTAAATAATTTACTAAGTCCTCAAAACTGGAAATGGAATGAGATCTAAGTTTATTGTACCAATCCAAGGTATCACCCATGAGATTTATAGCTAGGATCTTAGTAGCAAAAAAGGTGTTTAATTTGACCTAATCCTTGTAAATATTTACAAATGTTTTAAGGTGAAGGATAGGATCAATTGACCTAGTATAATAAATTGTAGGTGTTATACCTCCTATATGAATGTTATCAATTTGACTAGTAAGAGGCTCATTTTAAAGATACTTGATGGTTTTATTGACTAAATGAGGTTGAGGAATGAGATTTCCTTGAGAATATCAAAGAGGAGGAGGGGGAAAATTCTATTTATGTGTGCCCTAAGCCATTGGTTGCAAATCAGATTGAAGATTAATAAGGTGGTTATGAATTCTCATCATTTGATTTGTGTTATGATTTTGAAAGGTATTTATTTTATTGATATTTTTCAATAAAATTTGATGTGTTTGATTAACATTAGAAGCATTAGAATTGGTATTTGTGGCTTGGGTACCACTATTAGTATTGGTATGAGCTTAAGAATAATTTTGAGAATGTGAGGCACTAGTGGCAAAAATTTCTTGTGAATTAAAAGATGGACTAGTGAATGGTTGAGAGGAAGAAGCACCATAACCATGATTGCATTGGGTATTAAAAAATGAACTAGTGGAAGGATTAAGGATGGTGGACTTTATGAGAGGACCACTAGATGTAAAACCTACTATGTTAGTTGAGGTATTAGACATATAGGTAGAATAGGTTAGAGAAGAAGATCTTATGGTACAAGGAGTCAAAATTGAAGGAGGAGGTTGAGAACCAAAGAAAGTGGTACTTCTAAATATCTTATTGAATGTAGGAATAGGTGAATGAGGCTCTTTAGTTTGACCACTAATCATAAGGTTGTAAATGGTAGAAAGATCCTTTCTACTATGTTGAGGAAACTCAAAAATAAAGAAAAGCATTTCAGGAGTATACTCTAACTCAGGTTGGTTTTCTAATGAGAAAAGAGGATTATGCTATGAAGAGGTATGAGGAGTATTCCCATAGTTTATTGTCTGAGTGACAATATGGACATTACCAGAATCTAAAATAGGATCCCTACTTTGTCTATGCGAGACCCTATTAGTATTTGTAAAGTTTATCATGTATGTTGACTATAACTCAGTGTCATTATACAAAATAAAGTCCATGATGAAGGTAAAATAAGAGAGATGAGAAATAAAAATTAAAATATGTGACTAAAACTATATAGGGTCGACTGGGTCAATTTAATATAGAAACAAAGACTGTAAAACTATATAGGGTCAACTAGGTTGATCTAGTATAGTGTACAAAAGGTAAAAAAGCTATTGGGTTGATCTAGTATAATGTATAAAAGGAAAAAAATCTATTGGGTCAATTAGGTCAATCTAGTACAACAAACATGGAATTTAATAATCCTAAAGATAAATTCAAAGATGAAACAAGATAACTTTGCAAGTAATGAAAAGTAGTAAATACTAAAAGGAAATAGACAATCAATTAGATTAACACTAGCCAATCTAATTGAAACACATAAAGTAAAATCTTATACTAACACTGACTAATGCAAGATTTTTCACACACAATTGAATAAAGAGAAAGCAAACAACTTGAAGAGTGAAGCTAACTAATTGGTCAATATGATTGTTAATTAGATTATTAAGAATGATTTTAAATGTGATTGGAAGTTAGCTATAAGAAAGTTACTAGATAGTACTCTAAGTATGGTTTTAGGTAGTTTGGTCTGAAAATGACTTTAGTAGTAATGATACATTCTTGGTATTGGGTCCTACCCCCTCACATCACACACCACAATGTTAAGGGTGTTAGGTGTTTAGCTAAAATATACCATTAACCACAATTTATACTTGACCAGAGCATCAAATTGGCTTCCCCCTTAGTGATGAAATCCAAGTAGGTTGGAAAAGGGTTGACAAAATGTTAAAGTACTTATTTATGTTTTTTGTGATTTGGTCATGTATGAATAAAATAGAAATAGAGAAACTAATCGATTAATTAAAAATCCCCTAATTAGACTATGTGAACTATTCTACACATGCAAGGAACAAGAAAATAAATGTGTTAATTAATTACTAATAGATATGAGGTTAATTCTAACTTTGAAACAATGTATAGTGTGGAAACTATATGCATAAAATATAGAACATAGTGGTCAAAGTTTTACTATAGAAGCAAAGTCTAAAAATGAACTAGGTCAGTAGTGTTGATCTAGTTATTTTAAATAACACATAGAACACAAAATTGGGTTAGCAGTATCGATCTAGTTAACTATGCAATGGAAATTTTGAAGACTATGAAATTTGAAAGGAAAGATAGAAAATTAAGAAATGGAGATGTAAAAAGGAACTTTAGTGGATCAGAGATGAAATGAAGGAAGATTGTTGATGAAGAACCTTGATGTATGCTTGAGAAACCTATAAACTAGGTTGATAGAATCAATCAAGCTATATAAAACCTACTAAATTAGTGTTGAAACTATAAGAGGTTGACTAGGTTGACATAGTAGGTTAAACTAGGTGTCTAAAAGGATGGAAACTTATAATGGATCAATTTCTAGTTGCCTATTCTTAGAAACTTATGCACAAATAAAAATAGTTGGGTCGACAGAATCGATCCAATATGTCAAAAATATATGATAAAAAGAATGAAAAAGTGAAAAAAATATTACAAGGGTTAGTTTCACATTAGGTTCACTAGAATGTATGCAATCAAAAATGCATCATGTCTATAAATCAATCCTGGATTAGAGAATATAGAGCATACCTACACTTTTGATTAGGGATACACTTTTTAAACAAGAGCATGACCAATATGAGGATCTGTTAGAACTAATTAGGAGATCCCTTGTCACAAAATATCATGCTAGGAAGTTTTCCAAAGCCTAAAATCTAACAAAATCACACAACAACCCTAATGGATTCCAAAGGTTTAAAACGTTTCACTTATTCTAATAACAAAAAAGTAAATTGAATCTAGTGCACACCAAATCTTGTGGCACAAAGTGGGGGTTAGAAACAATATAATAAACTAAACTAAACATGTATTAGAATACTTATACTCATGTCAATGTATATAGAATATTGATATATGTGAGAAGAATACAAATGCATTATCTATCTACTCTTACAAAGGAGAAATAAAGCTAGGAATACTTACCTTTGAAGACAAACCTGTTAACCCTCAATCTCTCCCTTGAACAAGGTGATTCACAAGATATTTTTATGGTATGTAAGGATAACCAAGATAAATTAGATTTAAGCTACATAACTTGTCTAAGCATCCAAAATATTTCTCCATAAGACAAGATTTGTATCTCCAAATAAAGTACATAAACCTAAGCTTTATTCCTCAAGTAAAATGGTCAATAAGCAGATGTTCATTCAAACTTATTCATTAATAATTATTCTCTTGTCAAATGGTGGTAAATGAAATTATATATATAGGTGGATTTTACTGTAAATCCTCTTGGAAATGTTAGTTATACAGGGTTGACCCAGTCGACCCAGTGTGTTTTCAGGGACAAATCACTAGGACTGAGCTAGGTCGGTTGAAGGCTAACAAGCCAAAAAAGTGAAAAAAAACCCTAAACTATACTAGGTTGACCCAATTGATCCAATATAGCTGATTATTCAAAATGGTGTTAAGGAAAGAAAAAGAAGATGGAAAGAGTAAAAAGTCTAGAGGAAGTAAGACTGAGAAGAATAAGCTTAGGGTAAATGGTTTTAGGAGACAAGTGTATAGATGGTAAGTGGTGAAAGGGAAAATAATCTTATGAAGCACCAATGGTCTACCCATCCATTTCTTGGTGCACCCGTTAAGGTATTCACTTAGAGAGATTGAGATTCGATAAGTTCTTGCAAGATACAAAGTGTCAGTAGTAATTAAAAGTTTGAAAATATTATGTGTATATAAATAGCAACCAAAAGTTAGAGCTTATGTAGAAGTTTTTCAAAATTGATGAGGAGATGAAGACCAACAAAAAAGGATTCTCTAGACTCAACTTCCTATAGCAATGGCCATATATCTCAATTGCAAGTGATGAAATATCTCTTTGGAAGATAAATTCATATTTATATTCTCACACTACTTCATTCTGCTCAATAATTTAAAAGGTTACGAAATTAGTCTACCTTTTTACTTGTTAAAATCATTGGAGATTACTACCCTAGCATACCAAATGATCAATAAAAATGACATTATACACCATGGTTTGATTTATCTTTTAGTCCAAAAGGAGAATCATTACCAATAAAACCCATTACCCTTGTTGAAGACTTACCTAATGAAAACCCTCCTACTAAAGCCCCTAAGCCTCCAAGCAATGAAGAGTCTTCCCCCATCTTGGGATCCTTCATCCCTTCCACTAGACTTTTTCATACTACCCTCAACCACCTACTTTCCCCTATTTATCCTCAACCAAAAAATGTAAATTCATCTCCACTCCCATTGAGGAGGCAAACACCCCTAAAATCACCCTTACCATATCCCTAGAAGACTAATTGAGTTAGTGCAATAGAGAATGGATTTTTTTTTATACAATATGGAATAAGCTAGGATGGTTGTGTCATAACTTATTTAAAAATAGAATTGGATAAAAGTAGTTATGGTGAAGCTCAAAAATGACCTGGCTGTGGTACTAAAGATGGAAGACACTCTGCCAAGAAATAAAATAGAACCTATATAAATTTTTGAATAATCCCTTGTGTAGGAAAATACCATTCTAACCTTAGATGAAGTCCCCTCAAAGCATACCAAGGGCATAATTAAAAATATTTTTATGAAGGAATCCAGCCTAAAGACTAAGGAAGAGCACGAGACTAGTTAGGATAAGACAAGCTCAAAGGATCTTTTTGGTTCTACTAGATAATCTATTAGTGGTCTTTAGTTTTTATGTTTTAAGTCTTGTTGGTCTATTTTTTTTTGCTTATGGGTTTCTAGTTATTTTATGATCAATTTAAGGTATTCTCTTTCAAACTACTACCATTCTTTGATTGTTTTTTGCTTTATCATAGTTTTGTTTAACTAGTGGTTGCAGGAGCCATGTAAAGCCTGCTTTATTCACCCTATCTAATAAAAAAATTGACAATATGACTAATGACTCAAAAAATTACTCTGATTCTTTTAAATTTTTTTACATATTAAAAAAATGATCTCAACTTTATGACAATATAAAAATAAAATGAACCGTATAAATGACCGAAGTATTTTAAAACCTGTATGACTATTGATATGACATGGTAAATAAAAGATTACAAAAAAGTATGACATAAATATAAACCATGATTGAATCCTTATATTGCTTATAATTATTGATAATTTATAGAGTGATGTAACATATGCTTGAAGTTTATGAGTTAACAAATCAAAATGTGATGATAGCATGATAAGGACTAAATTGAATGTCATGTAGTAATTAGAAGACAAGGAAGTGCATTGATTTGCACACTTCGATAAAAATATCATAATACCTTGGCATAATATCTACATTAAATTCATTACCAATGAATTAAAAAAATTTAGGGAGTCTCTAATAACTACACTCATGGAAAAGCAGATCTTAGATCGCTTCAATAATATAAGACATACATTGACTAAGCACGCTGATGTAGAAGATATCATATGGATGCATGCATCATGCATAGATTGCATGATAGATTTTATAATGTAAACTATAGTTTGAAATTATAGGAAGGTAAAGATGATTAGGATGAGGTAATAATATGGATTACTTTAACCATATTACATGTTATTGGCATCTGCATCAAAGTACTATGCTTTCTTTCTAATTTCACTTGTAATGTTGAAAGATGTCTTGGAATGGATCATGATGGCATTGAATTTTCATTCATGGATCATAGATAGACTTATTAGATTTTATGAATTAGGTAAGAGAGAATTGATCAATGCAAATAAACCAATACAATGACATGTTTACTACATCATAATATAACTATTGAATGGACTATATAATATAATAATTTGCTAAAAGTCAAGACTGATGGAGTAGGCCTGAAAGATGGAAATTAAAAAATATTTATGAATTCAGCTCTCAAATAATTGTAGAATGTCTCTAGGTCTACATATAGCTAAGAAAGCATAAAATAGGAAAAAAAATATTAATCTATATTTAAAACTTGCTCAAACCATATATTCTCTCATCGACTAGGGAAACTATAGTGATGAATTGATCTTCCCCTTCAAAATAATTACTAATCCATCACAACCACCCACTCTAATACCAGATATTGATTCTAATTAGAGTGTATGTACAGAAGAGTTAAATATAGACATAAAATAATAATATTAAAACATAACATAATATTATTCTATATCCTTCTTCATTCAAATCATTACAAGAATATATAGTAAATTCTAACCTAAAAATAAGGA
Organism: Torreya grandis; assembly: GCA_037957365.1. Classification (NCBI taxonomy): domain Eukaryota; kingdom Viridiplantae; phylum Streptophyta; class Pinopsida; order Cupressales; family Taxaceae; genus Torreya; species Torreya grandis. The sequence goes on along the minus strand of JARHVA010003372.1, from coordinate 1,621,977 downwards.
GATTTACTTAACAACTAAATCTTCATATTTATCTCTAACTAAGACTCTACATGAGTTATATTAACAACTCACTTAACATAGGATTAACCACCTAAGTTATTAATGTAATATTGTTAAAATAAAAATATTTACATTTGACTATCAACTATTAATAATGTGAACACATAATTCTCTAATAGAATCACCAAAAACTTTCAAGTGTTTAATATTTAATTAAATGGATTTTTCAAGACCAAGACTTAAGGGTTTGAATTCAATAGTATTATTAGTATTTTAAAAAGATAATTGACAAGTATTCCTAAATATTTTTCCTATAGGAGAGATAAGAACAACATTGACACAACTTACATGTTGAGAAAACATGCCATTCAAAAATAAACAAAAAATTATTTATCTAAAAAATGTTCTTAGATATTATTGATCTAGTTCATCTAATCTCATAATTCCATATGTTCTAAATCCAATTTCATAACAATTAATGTTATTTATAATGGGTTTAATGGGAGTACCTTTCTATCTTTCTCCATGCATTAATGTTATTTCATTTCCAAGAGGAACCCAAATAGTATATTTTCTAACATAAGCACATGTGGATTTAGACTAACCCCTTCCTATTTTTGTATGAATATCTCAAACCTGCACATTACTAATACGTATTATCCCTTTATCTTTTACTATTTTCATGACTATATTACTTAACTTATTGAAGCTTTTAGTTTGACGTAAATGAAAACCAATAAGCCTACAAGTGTCTCATTATTAATGCATGCCTAATTGATCAACAATAAACTTATGCATGATATTTTTACACACACCCCTATCAGGAATACATATATACATGATATTGTAAGTAGTTTTTAAAGAAAGGATATAATCATAATGTGTATATTTTTATTAAGAAAACATATATATATATATATATATATATATATATATATATTTATATATATATATATATATAGTGTTTTCATCATCTGTCTCTTTTTTAAACCTATAATGTTTTAGGATTTGTATTTTTAACATCTTCATTGATCATTTCAAGTTGATCATACAAAAAAACAACTTAAAGAAAAGATAAAACACATTTAGTATTATCTAAATCATTAATAATATTATAAAGTCTATCATAATTATTTATTTGAGGATATATTATGGTCCTATAGGTCAGTTAGTTGTGTACATTATTGTATCTAATAGGTAAAGAATTTATTTTTTAACTACTATCATTAGGATTACATATATCGGTATCATTTCACATTATATCTTTACCTGTTATCTTGAGGTAAGAGTTTATAATATTAATATTGATTATTATAAAATTTCTTCATATTTGAGTTATCTTTAGGAATATAATCTTAATCACTTTTCCCTATTTGAACAACATAAATAATGGTTGCCTTTATTTCACCTAAAGACTCATTAGAGTTGCACATGTTTATTTTATTTCCCAAGTCAATTAAAACACTATATTTTCCTTAGATAAAAAGTTTGAATTTTTTCTTAATGATCTCCAAATCATTCTCGAGATTATGTATGGCTTTAATGAAAAAAATTATCACTAATTTAACATTTTTAAGGTTTAATTATGTAAATCCTATGTTTAGATTAAAGAGTTGATATATTTAAATCAATTATATAAATTACAATAATTAAGAATTAATTTATTATATCATTTAAGCTTCTTTGACTTTTTAAAAATAGGAATAAACAGTAATCAATATATATTTACCTAAAAATTGACTGTCATAGATGATCTGGGTTCTAAAATCTGGGTTCTATAATAGTTATTAGTGTCATCAACAAGATTCTAGAGTCTATTTTCTCACAAGATAGTTAAAAACCATATGGATAGTAGTGCCATGTTGTTTCAGTCCTCAAAGTGGTGGTAGTGTCCCCTTTATGGGACTATTCTTGTTTTCTAGGAGCACCTTCACCTATGTTTTTAGGTCATGTTCCTGTGTACATGAAACTAGGAGATTTGTATTGTGCCTTAAAAACCTAATTTAGTGTGTAAACCATAATCCTCCTTGTAAGTATGACATGAAAAATAATTGTGTGTTCATTAGTAAGATAGGATAAACATCATCAACATCCCACTGTGAAAGAGTCACCTATATACCAATACTCTGAAGAGGGATCAAACTTGATGTAGTTTTCCCACTTACTGCTTGATGTAAGTGCAAGTGAATGCTATAATGAGAGTGGAATTGGATGCCTTAAATGTGTTTGCACTTTGAAATATTTAAAAATTGGGTTTAGGTTTTTTGTATATGGTAGTATGAAAAATTAGGTAAGAATAGGGATCAAATGCTTTAATTTTTCTCAACTTGTCTTTGGTTTGAATGTGTTTTTGCATCTCTTTTCCATATAGTGAATAGAGGTCATTTAAACTTGTATTTGTAGAAGTATATAGCTTATGTGGATAATAAAATATGCTTAGGTTAACCTTAGGAAGGACACATGTTTGAAATAGTATCCATTAGTAAGAGTTAGGGCTAAGGACAATAGTGTCTAGTTGGGAACACTAGTGTCATCTAGATGTAGTGTCCCAAATGTGGTGCTAATGTCTACTTAGCAGAATGTTAAGCAAGTTGGGTTTAGATCTAAGAAGATAGTTTTGGGATTGTGTTTTGGCTAGCTATAGGTGAATGTGGTCTATATAATGATTGGAAAAGTGTGTCTAAGACTCTAGGATAGGTCTAGGTCTAAGTTAGGAATTGGTTAACTCAAGTGACACTCTTAGCATCCAATTACCACTTTTAAGTGATTACATTTTCCCCTCCACTTTATGATAGTAATGTAACAAAGTGAAATGACTATTATAAACAAAAAAAAAGTGTAATTGGACTTACCTTGTAAGTGAATCCCATGTAGTTGAGTCTGAGTGTGTTAATTTGGGTCTACGTATGTGAAACATGATCCAAAGAAATGTCTTGTAATGAAACATGAAAAAAAAATACTTACTTAAGATATGATCAAAATTAAAAGACTATGCTAAAATAAAGTAATTGAGTAAAGTTGAGTAAAGAGAGAGGAAAGAAACAAATACACCTCATTGGGTACGCTAACCAATACATGAACCTAGTGAAAAATCATGTGTGTGAGTATACATAGTAATCACATCATTGAATAATTTAGAATAAGCTGATGGATTTCTTAATCCTCATATGGGTGGCTCAATAGCTCAATCCAATTTTCACTCCATCATTTCCCACCATTGCTCGGTGGATCCTAATCTCTATGAATAGCTTGGATAATATTGTAAGTGTGTCTAACCCTCTCATGTAAGTGGCTCAAGAACTCAAGTAGGCCATGAGTCCATCATTACCCACCCATGTGAATTGGATACATCTATAACTAAACTAATAAAATTGATGAAAGTATCTAACTTAGTAAATATATTTATGTGTGTCAGCTTTGTGGCCTCTTGGGTATATTAGGTAGCTCTAGCCACTTAAGAATACCAACCAATGCATATGGACTAAGGCATGAATCTAATGACAACCTAGAATATGATAGAAAGTGTATTCAGTGTATAAAATGATATAGAGTTTTCCATTCCATTTTATCAATGTGTTTGTAGTTGATTATATGGAAACTATGTGTCGTGCACATGCCCCCAATCTAGTATCTAAGTATATTAAATTCGAATTGAATATGTAATAACTAAATCTATGTAACTAAACTAAATGTGAGAGTGATCATGCCACACATGATTCCCCTAATCTAAGTAATTGGTATGAATTTGAGTTTAAATGAATGTATCGAAGCAAAATCTAAACATAATTGTTAAACTTGTGACCATATATGTGTAAATTTTTACCATACTTGGTGTACTGGTCTGAATGATCTAGATTGTCTTAAAGTTGGGGATTTTAGACAGTAGTGCACTATAATGGAAAATAGCACCCTATGGCACTAATGTCCCAATTTAGGTGCTAATGTTTTCATGGTTTGATATTTGGGTGATCTAAACTATTATCTAAGTCTATGTTTTTCCCTATATCTACCTTGTGTGTAATTTCTAAAACTAAGCTTGTGTGCTAAAATTTTCCTATGACTATCAAAGTAGGAACCTAATCTATGTGACAAACCCCTATTAATTCTCCCTATTTTTAGGGTAGTTGTGAAATATGTGTAAGAAATTCCCTCTAAAGAAGTAGCTCTATAAGATGTGTTAGCCAGAGCATGTGTATGATATTCCAATACAATGTACAAACATAACATCATAATGTAAATAAATCTAAGCATAATTATGTAATTTGAGATGTATGTTGTAATCTAACATTACAAAGGGGTGTCAATATAGACGTAATAAATGTATAATAGAAAATATGAGTAACTACCTAGGGGTATGGGGCATGATGTCCATCACAACTCCCAAGTAGGAAGGGGAGATACATGAGATCCATCATGGGATAAAAAATTGATGTGTATGTGATAGTAAAATACAAATTTCATGGTGTATAAACATACATACAAACACATGAGGCATATAAAATATATACTAAGGGACAAAAATATAAAGTACATGGGCATATGTCACTATATCTAAGAACGAAGACATACAAGGACATGTTCAAATGTCCACATATGCAAACAACAAGCAATATAGATTACAACCACATAGAAGGACATGTTCAAATGTCTACATATAAAAGTATGAAAACACACACAAGGGATATGGGCACATGTCTAATGCATATAAATAGAGAAGTGGTGTAGAGACAAATAACAATGGCATATTCAAATTCCCTACACTATGGAAGAAGCATAGGAACATAAATAAAGTCTAATCTAGGATAACTAGAAATTAAATCATGTATAATTGTGTAGTATAAATCTATGTAGATGCTAGGATGCATATATATTGAGTCTAACTAGTTATAGTCAGCAAAAAATCTAAGAAATGAGGATTAATGATCAATATCAAGATAAATCAATGCATAAAATAGAATGTATTGTATGTAAATATAGAACCTAGTAGTAATAACTATGTATGAGATTCCCCTAAGTGGGTGGATGTATCAAATGTATAAACCTAGATTGGTGTAAATGCTTGGGTAGATGAAAGCTAGTTTGGATTAGTGTAGTGGACTAGATTCCTATTTGGAATCTATAAACACTCGACAAAAATAATTAAAACATGTGTATATGATAAAATAGACTATACTAGGATAGCTATAAATATGCAATATTTGGCAAGGAGTAGAAATGTAAATATAGAAATACATACAATCTATACATTTTTTGTTTTTGAGATATTTGAATGTTTTTTTTTATTTTGACATGTTATATTGTTTTGTGTTTTCTAAGGATAAGTTATGTACAAGAAAATTAAAATAAATTATATACAAGGAGCAAGGTAGTAGAATTAAATGTTATAAATGTAATTGAAACAAAATAAAAGTAGAGTGTATTGTACCTATAGACCCAAGATCACATCTATGGGATGTGGATAATCAGATAGTAGACTTGGTGGAAGATCATCTAGTATTAGATATTGAGCTCCGATGAAATCAAATAATTCATTGTCATCATGATCATCATACCAATATATATGTAAATATAGAAATACATACAATCTATACATTTTTTATTTTTGAGATATTTGAATGTTTTTTTATTTTGACATGTTATATTGTTTTGTGTTTTCTAAGGATAAGTTATGTACAAGAAAATTAAAATAAATTATATACAAGGAGCAAGGTAGTAGAATTAAATGTTATAAATGTAATTGAAACAAAATAAAATTAGAGTGTATTGTACCTATAGACCCAAGATCACATCTATGGGATGTGGATAATCAAATAGTAGACTTGGTGGAAGATCATCTAGTATTAGATATTGAGCTCCGATGAAATCAAATAATTCATTGTCATCGTGATCATCATACCAATATATATGTAATAATGGGGCATTATCCTTGGCATGAGTCCAGAGTCTATGCATTATAATGGTGTATTGCTCAACTATGTAAGATACATCTTGAATCGTCCCAAGGTAAACCACATTAGACCATAGAATATCTATGTGAAACATGTGGTTCTCATCAATGTCATAATTTAAAATTCAAACCATGTGTCCATCATGAGTGAATTCCAAGCATCTCTCTAACCAAATGACTATAGCATTTATTGCCTATAACCATGTACTATCAAGTGTAACTTGTATGTGAGTGTCTATGATCAAAATAAAGAATAATGTATTGGCCACCTTGGGGCAACATGTAATTGGTAATGTAATATGTATGATGGAGTCCTGATAGTTTATATCATGTTTTATCTCACTCTCCTATTAACCAATGTGGTGTAAAAATCCAAAATTACAAGTAATAGGATCAAAATACTCATATATAGCCACATGTGGAAGGTATCTATCTACTAAAAATATATGTATAGTCAATGGATCATGTAGTTATTATTTATGTTAGTGATGACTCTATTATAGTACTTATATCATTGGTAGTGGTGGTGCCTATAGAGGTAGAGGATGTATGATTTTTATATTACCTTTAACCTTAATTTTATTTATTTCATGTTTCAGTACTTCACACATGTCTGTATCATGTCTTATGAGTCTGTGTAATGGAGAAATGGTTTCCCTTCCTTTGCTGACAATCTACTAGCTAATTTATGTTAGACTATGGGTAATATCATTAATCCTCTATCAAGTAATAGCTATAATATTTGGTGTGGTCTATCTTGTGAGTTCCCTACCTAAATCTATATGACTGAATCAATATCTATGGATTTAACCATATGTACTAAATGGATCAGGGGATCTTTTGTTGACTATTATTGAGTATGGGATCTTATAGCTATAGAATCCTAAACAAGTGAGGCTATTGGTGTATGGTGAGGTATAAGTGCCTTTAAATTACTTATGTAATCTACTAGGCCCACTGGTAGAAATCTCAATCCACATAAATAATCATCGATGTCTATAGGTCATTGATCATCCTCTATAGCAGCCTATGAATCTATGTTATAATTATGAATGTAAGCCTATTCTAAATTGATAAATAGTTATAATTAGGCTAGGATAGTCTAATCATCTATCCTAGATGAGGATTTATGTACCATATGAGGTTGTTCCTCTATGCTTAGTGAAGGTAATGGTGTTGGGAGAGGCTAGTCCTCTATCATCAAAAAAGGTAACTATGCTTAGAGAGGTTGGTCCTCTATCATTGGTGAAGGTGCCTATGTTGTAGGAAGCTCTAGAGGTGGTATATGAATAGTCTTAATAGACTCCCCCACCTCATAAGTATGCATCTTCTTAATGGTAATATGGTGAGGTATGGGTTTGATGAGAACATGAGGTGTCCCATCTAATGATGTACTTAGTGTAGGAGGCTCAATAAGCCTACAATATCTAAATAGTTGATTATCTACTAGACATGTGTATACGTACCCATAATGAAAAACATTTAAACATATGTGAAGAGTGGAAGGTAAATATTCCATAGCATGTATCTAGGGTCTCCTTAGTATAAAATTATAATTTAAATGGTTCAACATCACCTAAAAGTGTGTAGATAATGCCTTTAGTCCCACTATAATATCCAATACAATTGATCCTAATGTCTATCTAAGAATGTTATCAAATGCTCAAATGTTCTTGTATGTTTTATGAATGTATGATATATCAACCCCATGGTTTAAAAAAATGTGGAGTTACATATATTGAGTCCCAAACCACTGTCGATGAAAACTCATTTGATAGGTGTGTTGTTGATTTGAGCTTGAATAAAAAGTGGCAAGTTTTGATCAATGATTGATTGTGAATGTAAATCATCATTGGAAAAACATATCACATCTTTCATATCTTTGATAGTATTCATGATAGATGAAAAATAGGATGGCTCAGTCTCACAAGTCACATATGTGTGATTAAGTGTTTGAAACAAAATATCTTTGAAGATTATTATTTTTTGCAATAGTTCCAATATAGATATTTTGGCTAGTGTATTCCTCAATTGATCCATAATATCAAATTATATTTTTTAATATTTGGGTATTTTTATAATGTGTTGAGGATGAGGAGGGATGGTAAGGTTATGCTAATATTTTATATATTGAGGACGCACCCTATTCTGCCTAGTGACAGCTTGAACTATATGATATACTATTTTATGGGGGTGAGTAGTAGAGGTGGGATGGGAGTGTAGATAATCAAGTGGTCTATGTGGAGGTAAAACAAAAAGAGTAATCTAAGCACTTTATTGTCTAGTAGTAATTAGGGGTAGCTCAAAGTGATCCATATAGAAATGATCCCTAGAAAAATGGGGCTCATATTCCTCCAAACTGAATCCATGATATGAGTAACATAAAAGTGTACCTTTATACAAATAGTTGGTAATAAACATGCTAAGAAAAGTATCAATATTTTTATGATGAAGTGAAAGATGTATTATTTCATGATAATCATGGTATCAAGATGTACGTTGAGACTTAGTAACTATTATAAATGTGAACCCTAGGGTTATCTAGCGTTAGGGTTTTTGAATCTAGGGTTTCTATGCAATAATTTAAATTATATGTAAAATAAATTTAAATCTTAATGTTAAATTGATTTTAATTAGCTAGGTTATCTAAATAAATTAGAAAATTAAAAGTATTCAGCCCTAAATTATTGCACAAAAATTTATATTAATGCAAGCTAGGGTTTGAAGCAATATTTGAAGTAAGATAGGTTCACTAAATGATTTAACATTTTTAGGGTTTAACTATTTAAATCCTATGTTTATATTAAAGGAATGAGATGTATAAATCAATTAAATAAATGGAAATAATTAAGCATTGATTTTATATAGCATTTGACCTTATTTAACTTTCTAAAAATGGTAATAAATAGGCATAAATATAGACTTATCTAAAAAGTGACTGTTGTGGATGATCTATGTTCTAAAAACTATGTTTTGGATAGTTACGAGTGTCATCAATAGGATTTTGGAGTCTATTTTATCACTATACTATAGAACCCCATATGGAAAATAGTGACATATTGCTCTAGTGTCTTTAAAGTGACAGTGGTAACCCCTTTGTGGGACTATTCCTATTTTTTGGGAGTACCGACACTTATGTTTTTAGGTCTTATTCTTGCATGCACAAAAAATGGAGCTCTATGTTATGCATGGAAAACCTAATTTAGTATGCAAAACCTAATCCTCCTTACAAGTATAGAATGAGAAATAATTGTGTGTTCATTGGTAGGATAGGCTAGACATCCTCAACACTCTACTATGAAGAGAGTTTCTTATATATGAATGCTCTGAAGAGGGATCACGCCTGATGTAGTTCTCATACTTAGTGTTTGATGAAAGTTCATGTGAATACTAGAATGTGAGTGGACTTAGATGCTTTGAATGTGATTGAGCTTTGAAATCTTTGAAAACTGGGCTTAGGGTAGTTATAGATGGTAGTATGCAAAACTAGGGAAGAATAAGGATAAAATACCTTAATTTTTCTCAACTTGTCTTTGGTTTGAATGTGCTTTTGCATCTCTTTTCCATCTAGTGAATAGAGGTTAATTAGACTTGTATTTATAGAGTTTTAAATCTTTTTTAGATAATAAAATATGCTTAGGATGACTTTAAGAGGGACACACTTTTGAAAAAAATATCCATGGGAAGAGTTAGCGCTAAGAATAATAACACCCAATTGGGGACACTAGTGTCATATCACTATAGTGTCCCAAATGTGGTGCTAGTATCCACTTGGAAGACTATTGACCAAGTTGGAATGGAATCTAAGAAGATTGTTTTGGGACTATGTTTTGGCTAGCTGTAAGTAAATTTCATCTACACAATGACTTGAAAAGTGTGTCTAAGACTCTAGGATAGGTCTAGGGCTAATCTAGGAATAGGTTAACTCAAGCCACACTCTTAACATCCAATTACAACTTTTCATGACTAATATCATAAATTATAAAAATACAATAACTTTATTTAAAACCAATGCATTTAACCTTGTTCTTCACATTCAATACATTAATTAATAGTGGAATCATATTATGATATATATTTATCTTTTAATTCTATGTTATACTTTATTGGAAATGTATTCAAATAATACAATCCTGTAAACATATTAGAAGGCCTTACATCAATTGGGGTTTTTTGTATGAGTGAAGTGAATCTATTTGTGAAACTATAAAACTTTTTTTCTCAAGTAAATAGAGGTATAAATAATTTCAATATCTAACTCTGGGTCCTCTTTAGTTTTACTAAAACACAAATCAAGCCAAATTTAGATATCTTTCCATTCATGGAAAACTTTAAGAAGAAAAAAATGAAACTTTACTATCCATTACCCTCTAAATTTTTGTTAATAATTCCAAGATTTCTAGATCAATTTAAATGCATCAAGATGTTCTTCCCAAGATTCTCCTAAATTACCTGAGAATTCTAAAAAATTTAATCCTTTTAATTAAGGAAGCTATCTAATATGGTCTCAAATATAAATTTGATTACCAAACATACAATGATTATCTTATTGTTCATTTTCAACATTAGAATTTACTTTATCATTAGTTATTTATTCACATTCTTTATATTATCTCAAGCTAGGTATGGCATACCTATTTCTATTTCTTTCCCAATCAACCATTTTAAAATGAATTAATAGTCATTAGGAGGTTTATTAGAAATAAATTTAATACAAGGTTGAGGATTGATATTTAAAATAATTTTTCTTTCATCTCTTAGACATGGGTTTCTTTAGGAAATATGGTCTTGAGTTTGAAATGTAAAAAAAGTGTAACTTTAAATCTCAAAGGATTTTTCTTCCTTAGAACTAATAACAACAAAAATACATTATAGATTTTGTGGGTAATTTTAATAATTTAAATAGGTTAAATCAATATCAAAATTGATTTTTTGAACAACAATGCTAGTATTAAGTTAAATAATAAGAGTTTTTCCAGTAGTGATAATAGAAAAGAAGAAAAATTATTCTTGAAATAAGTAATAATAAAAAAGGTTTTAAAATTTAACTCCCTAGTAGAGTCACCAATTTTTTTAATAGTGTAAAAGATAATGCCAAATAATTTACCCATTTTTTAATTGTGAAGGTCAAGGTGGATTTGTACCAATCTAATCATATGGACCTAAGACTCAAAAAATTAGTTCAAGAGGTGTGAATAGTGTTTTAAAGGTTAAGAGTGCAAGGTTATTTTTGGAATATTAAAGACTTAACAAGAGTGTATGGAAACATTATAAAGTAAAATATTTTATATTAAAATATTATAAGATACAACAAACATCTTATTGGAGAAAACAACCAAAGTTAAATGAACAACACACATTTAAATAATGAGATATTAGAATTTACAATTGTTCTATATTATCAATCTTGTTTGAGAGACTAATTCTTATTAAAGAGGTAATATTTTATAGGACTAATTTTTTTGAATAAATGAATCACATTTATCTATATTACAAAATTCCCTTTATGATCACTTTTCTCATCTAAAATATTGCATTTATATATTATTTTTAAGAAAACAAAAAGCAGATGGAACCAAAAATAGAGAAAATAATAGCATATATAAAATAAACAAAGAAATAACATTAAACTAAAAAGAAAAATAAAACTAATATTAAATATTAGAATTCAATGAAATCATTAATCATTAAATTAAAAAATGATAGTTTCTAAGTTAACATGATGTCAAATTTAAGAAAATAAACCATGGAAACTAATTAAAGATAATTAAACTAAAAATGAATGAATGAAAGAATAATAATAAAAATAAACATAACACCATAGAAACTAATACATTAACTAAGAATAAAAAATAATTGGTTAGTCTAAAAAATAAACAAGTACAAAAGAAGATAATTTATACTATGAAAGAAATACTTTAAAGAAAGTAACACAATGATAATTAAAAAGATAACCAATTTGTAAATAAAATGATTTTATTGAGAAAATATAGACTTTATACATGATTAATATAATTTCTATTAATATAATCTATGCACAATGAAAACTCAAAAAATTATCATATAAGATGCAAAGTATTTCCATTATTCTAGAAACTAAAATTGTGACATGTGCATGCGACTGTATTATTCTACAGTCATCAAAAATTTAAGAATATTGTCCATGTTCAGATAATCAATGTAATAAAAAGATAATCAACCTAGATATACTTCAATTTACTAAGAAGTATACTTCACAATTATGTGTCATTTGGTCTTTATGTTAGTAACACTTAGTCCAAAATATTTATCTTAGAAGAGAAAGTGTAGTATGAAAGTTGAGATAGAATAAGTTATTATACCTCCATAGGTTTTTATCCATTATGAATGTGTTGATTCAGTTTTTTACACCTAAATTGATGGTTTGACAAGATAAATACCTTTTGTTTTAGGATTGTTGGTTAACCACTCTAAGGCACGAGTTGTAGGTTGTGACTCTCATATGCATTTTTTAATTTAATAATCAAATGATAAGATCAAATAAACTCTTTAAAATTGATTTCGATATAAATAATATACAATTATGAATATTAAATATACTAACTCATATAATTTTAAAATATTTATAAATATTAAATTGACAAACATATATATAAACCTAGTTCAAACTATGCATGCTTATTATGGATGGAAAATGTTAGAAGCATTTTGTAAACTATGTCATAGCCAAGAGTGACTTTAAACTTTGCTAAGATAAGGCCACACTAGGAGGATATATATGTAATATAACCTTGTCTATTGATTACATCTACATCTTGGTTGACTGTGTGACTAATTTTATAATCTAATTAACTAAAACTATCTATGAGGATTTATTGTTTAATTTTGCATGCCAATTTGATACACGTAAGACCCACTAAATCAAAACCCTAACTCTTTCACAATAAACACAGTAAAGATAAAAATCTTAAATTTATGAATAGAGTTAGAAGAATATATAAATTATCATTAAAAAAACCCCATATAATATGAGTGTTTTCTATATAGCCAAAAATGGCCTTAGGCCAATGTAGTTCTCCCTCCTAGAGTGAGTGTGTAAATATTGAATTTTATATATTAATGAAAAATATAGATGAATTTGAATGATTAGTAATGAATTTACTTGACGTGCAATAAAATAGTATCAGACTTGACCTATGAATATAAAAGTAAAGCTTAATGTGAAATAAAATGTCCAAATGCTTGCTAGATGTGTTTTAAGAGGCCTTGATGTGCATATATAGAGGAAAATTCAAATATTTACATTAACCAACCTTGATAAAAGTTTTGGAGGGGTAATATGAAACATATTTAATTTAAAAATTTACTTTTAGAGTGTGCTGGACAAGGTCTCACTAATGGACAAGGCTACAATCCATCCATGTCTACCTAGTGTGATATTCTCCCAAAAGGACATATATTTATAGGATTTGGCTAATATGAGTACGTAAGTAGAATACCAATGTCTGAGTTATGTTATTAATAGTTTTAAGTTAATATAATGAATATCTAATGATCCCACATATATTTTAAGTTAACAAAATGGTGAATAAACCAAGTATGGTAAGGATTTCAAGACAATACATTATCAAACACTTAATGATAAAATTTATGTGTAAATTTTCCCCCACTTTATTATAGTGATGAAATGAAGTAAAATTTAGATTGAGAGTAAAGGAGATACAAACCTAAGTGTGTATACATAGTTTTTATTTTGATGTGAAGATTGATTTTACAAGATGTCTCAATGTAAAAGCTACAAAAATGCCACTAAAAATAGTTACTACCCATATTTGGAAATATTTAGAAATTGAAAATTTTATTTAAAAAAGGAAGCAAGTAAATTATACTCCTAAAAGATTAAAAAATATAATTACTATGAAAACTAAAAATGGAGAAGTGTGTGCCCCCTTATTAAGGCTTTTGGAGAAATGTTGAACCTGTGGCAAATTGAGAGTGATCAAGTCTCAATTTAAAAACTAGTGAAATTTATTGAGTTGGAAAGATTATATACTTCAATATATTATAAATTTTTAGATTAATTTATTAAATAATTTAAGAGTGAAACAAATAGATGTGTCTTACTACAATAGAAAAAGTGAAACCATATAATTTGAGTGTCACTAGATTCTAGCATGGCCCACTTTAAAAATGAAGATGAATCACACCACTACTAATGGATTTATATTCTATTTGAAACTTTTCACTTTTAGAAATTTAAAATTTGAAATTTACATGTAGAATCATGAACATGAATGAATATAATGCCCCCTATATATGTATTAAATTGATAGAGAATGTCAACTGAACTTGTGACTTTTAAAACTTGTAATTTGTAACTATTTGAAACTTTTAATTTGTAATTGTAAGAATTAGTGTACTTTCATGTCACATGCCCCATAATATTAAAATTTTGAGTCATATTATGGTATTAAAATTATATATAATCATATATTTTTTGCTCATGAGGCTTGAATTATCAAGGCAGCTGATTGTGATTCCCCTTTTTGAGGTGAGAGACATAGTCTACAAGTCACTAATATTAAAAGAGAACTATAAAATATGTGAAATATGTAGTCATGTATTATTATATAAACATTTAAATTTTATTGCATAATATTTTTGAATTTAGAATATAATTTCCATGTGAAACATGTGTTAGATAGATATATCATTAAATCACACAAGTATTATATACATGATGTGTATCATAGAACAAGAGAGAAAATATAAATACTACATGTATGAATCATGAAAAAAAATTAACATGTAATTAACATACAATAAATTTCACATAATATAACATAATTTGCATATAATTTCACACATATGGCCCAAAGGCCACATACAAGGGACATGCAAATGCCACATAAATTCACAAGTCCAAAGGCCAAATGTGAATGGTATAATGATTTCATTTAATAAATAACATGTATATGTTTCACAAACAAGACCAAATTCCACATAAAATGAGAAATCAAGCATTAACTTATGTTATAGTAGGGTAATAATGTTTTAAAGAAGCATAGAGAAAATGAGGCTAGTCTACATCAACCATATGTATCAATGTCATTGTTAGCAAATGGCATATCCATGTAACGTAGTGTAAAGTATGAGTGAGTATTAAAAAAAAAATATGATATATACATAAACATGGTAGAAAGGTTGTGGATAGATACAACTTTTTGAATTATTTTAAGATATGGCACCAACTTAGCAAGGTTGTTGGGTAAAAAGGGAAGCTTAACATTGATAAAACATGTAACAATATGTCTTGTATAAAAATCACATAGCTTGTAAAAGGTAAGGTGTATTAAAAAATTAAATATGATATCTGCTTATCATGTCATAAATAACATATTTATGAAGCTAACTAGAGGAATAAGAAAATGCTTAGAGGTCCTGATTTTAAATTTTTGAAAATATATATATATGAATAATTTAATTTTTTTACCATATTTGAAATTTTTATAATTTCATCATAAAATTATAATTTAACTATTTAAAGAGAACTAAGAATAAAGGATTCATAAATTGAAGAATTAGAAAAATATTGAACAAGGTGTTAAAGCATAGTGTGCTAAGTGTTTAAACTTAATTTAGATAAGAGAGGGTATCATAGGTTGTTATTATAATGGGGTTAATAATATATAAATGATAATGCACAAGGGTGATAATCAAATCTATAACAGGATAATTAACTGCTAAACTAATATATAATTATACATTGAATTTATTATGTTGAATATAGGATAAATATAGACAGTAAAACTAAGATATGAATGGAAATGACAAAAACTGATACAATTAGCTAGTTTTGAGGCTAACATAGTGTTGTATTTAGAATAAGCATAAATCAAGCTAGGAAGAGATTCTTGAACAATCGTAAGATTCTAGATCTGATGGTTTTAGAGCTTCAAACACTAATGTTAGCTTGGCATGGTTACATCAATGCTAATGTTTGGGTTTAATACAAGTGTCTTATATGTGATACCTATTGTAAAAGGATGTGACCACCTAGATACATCTACATTTAAATTTACCTTTGTTGTAGTGTATTTATATTTGGGTCATGAACTGTTACACCCCATGAATTTACAAAACCTTAGTTCTTCATTTTCATAGTAACCTTGGGGGAAATGGGTTAGGGGGAACAAGGTGTTGAGATGATCCGAAAGACCTCACTAGTAGTAAGCACTACTTAAATAACCAATAATTCAAAAGAGGGCCTCAAATTCATGTAGTTATCCCCTACATATTGGCTTGTGTGTGAATCATGTAATATGTGTAAATTAAGTACAATAGTGATCTAGATTGTAACTTGAAAAATTATGCTCTTGAGTTGATCTTTTAGTACATTAGACTTGTATATGTTGTACTTATGACTAATATGGAAATAAGGAAGATTTATTCAATTTAATGATATTTAAATATAATTTGGTAAGAATACTTGGTAATATTCCCATGTTTCTAGGTGAGGAATGAAATGAGGGCTGATCTTATATTTAAATTAATCCCTTTGGAGTAATAACTCACATTAAACCACTTAAACTAACTATTAGGATAGGTTTCATTTGCAAAATATATGACTTTAGGGCACTGGACACTTGTGTCAGGTCAAGAAACTAATGTTGATGCTAGTATCTATCCTGAATGTTAGTGTCTAGGGATTATAAAAGTAGGTACATGTTTAAGACTTATAGGAGTGGAAGATAAGTACATTTTTATCATTATTGGAAAGATATAAGGCTTGGGTCATCAACATAAGACTGTTTAGACTAAGAGATATATGCTAAGGGGAATAAGATAGAGAAAATGTAAGACTTTTAAAAGGAGGAAGGTATAGAACTAAGAGAAACAACCAAGGTCTGAGTTTGCCAAGTGTACAAAACTAAGGTTCTATATAATCCATAAATGTCATCTACACTAAGAAGGAAATAAAATAGTATAATTCCAATGTATTTGATTTTTAATCATAGCAATGTAGAATAAATGATGTGTGTGTGTGTGTGTGTGTGTGTGTGTGTGTGTGTGTGTGTGTGTGTGTGTGTGTGTGTGTGTGTGTGTGTGTGTGTGTGTGTGTGTGTGTGTGTGTGTGTGCACGCGTGCCCTCAATGGACAAAAGACTATGTGTGATCATGTAAATGCAATGGAAAAGATAGCCTAATAAATAGGAAATAGAAATAAATCTAGATTATTCATAAATAATGTGAATTAAATCATTGTAAGATAGTTATGTCGAGTTGTTCAAATTGGTTTGAAAATTAAGAGGGAAAGTTTTTGAGGTATGTGAGTGAGTGAGAGTGTGTGTGTGTGTGTGATATATATATATATATATATATATATATATATATATATATATATATAGAGAGAGAGAGAGAGAGAGAGAGAAAAGGTCATTTATGCATATGCTTTAATTTTGTTATGCTGGAATGAATTGATAGACATAGAACTAGTTCATGTTATCTCTTTTTAGATGTTGAAATTTAAAAATTAAGTAAATTTTCAACTTAATGGGAATATGAATGTGAAATAATGATTTTATTTTGAGTTCTAAATTTTTCTAAGTACCTAAAAATGAGATGGCCAAATATTTCATGTCATAATTTTCTCAGGAAACTAACATGATATATAAGAGTGTGAGGAGAGTGAGAGTGATAAACAAAGTATCAAAATAATATAGGTAGGGCATGTCATTATATTTTCCTCAAGTAAAAATGATTGCATGATCTTGGATTAAAGATATAAATTAACCTTGTATGGATAAAACTTCATTATTTAGCCTCTATGTTAATAAAACACTTGATAGATGGAGAGAATATTCACTGAAATATCAAGTGTATAAAAAACATCATTGACCTCTACATCGATAAATTTGATAGCTTTGGATCCTAAGATTTATAAAGGATAAAAATAACTCATGATAATTTATGAGGTGTCACACTCTACAAGAGAGGTGAATGTTGTTTTCAAATTATCCATATGATGGCAAGCTCTAAATTCAAAGATCAAAGAATCCTTTCTCTTTATTAACTACTACTCATTCCTATTAGGATTAATTGCTACTCATTCCTCTAAGGATTCTCATCCCAAATGAGATGCATAATAGAGTAATCCCTTAGTGATTTAGGTCTGTGTACCCTCCAAAATTTAATTTTACATCTCCCTAAGAGGATTGGGGTTAGCCTAGACTTATTATTAAGTCTCCCTCCCAAGTCATTTTTATTATAACACTATATAAACACTAATTTCACACTCTTACACTTTAGTTGGACATTATCACAGAGAAACACACAATAATAACACTTCATATTGAGGTAAATCTCCAAATTCTTCCAATATTTTATTGATTTGGCCCATGAATTTAATAATTCAAACCTAGCCTAGGTATCCAAATCTCAAGTGGCCTCTAAGGTATCCTCTCATACATTCACACTCAATAATTATATCATTCATAGACATTTACACATATCACATAAGTGAGAGAATTGCATCAAGCTTGATCCCTCCTCTAAGTATTGATATGTAGGTAGCATGCCCACTTAGGGGTGTGGATCACACATCCAACACATTAGACCCACTAACCCCTTTTTATCATGGTATTCATCAAAACCCTTATAAGCATAAAAACCTAGACTTTTTAGATGAAAATAGATCTTTATAAAAATGTATTTATTATGTAATCTTGAAATTGTGACATAGTTGGAACAAGCCCTGGTTTACAAACCCATAAATCATTTATAGATATTCTAAGTGGGACTATAGCACATTGCTTTTGACTATATTACACCGTGTTATTGTCCAACTGAGTGATATATTATCTAGGGTTGTTTATAACACTTAAATCTAATTTTTGACAATTAGACCAGTCATACCTCTAATTTACAGGGGTCAGAACATCTATCTCAATCATTTTTTAAGATAAGTATTATTTATCCTAATTTTTTACCATTTTTAAAATGGCTTCTAGTTACATTAATCAGCATGCTTAATTATTTTTATATTTATCCTCTAGTTTAATGCAATATTTTATCTACTTAGGGTTTTAATTTAATTCCTAAAATAGTTAAATCATTTGGTGAACCCAAAATCCTTAAAATAGTGAAAAAAAAAACCTAATTATAGATGATATTAGGGTATTTATCCTCTTTTTCCTATTTTTATTGGTTGTGTTAGGGTTTTCATACTTGATATGTTCTACCCTATCATCCCTCTTCCAAGATGCATTGCCAAAAATCATGGATAAGGAAGATCATTTTCCTCCTCATCTCCAAGATGGTGATAGCTACTTTCCCTCTAACTAGGTCCATGCTATCTCTCCTCTAAGAGGTCAGGAATCTTATACCACTATTTCAAATGTTTATTCTTAGCTCATCCATCCTTCAAACCCTTCCCTTCCCATATATCTCATTTGAGATGTGTGCTTGCATGTTTAATTGTAAGCAACTAGGGTTTGAAATTGTGAGACTCTAAAGGATGAAATTATCATTATGAGAAATATAATTTAATAATTACAAAATTAGAATCATCTATTTTAAGAAAATATTATAATATTGTAAAATTATATTACAATATAAAATCCTCTAGGGTACACTAGTGTCAATCATGTATAAGCATCTTCACATAGTCAATTTATGGCAAGCAATGTTACATATCAAAATAGGAAATCACATTAAATTTCATCTACAAGTACTGATTAAAAAATTACTCCAATATCACATAAAATTACAAGTTATATTTTAAGTAAAATTACTAAAGCTAAGTTGATTGACCTACCTACTCTACATCTAGTGAGGAGATCTAGATACTATTATATATACCATAGAATGAATGGTCATCACATAAATTCATGTTTGGCATTAAAAAATCATATACAATAAATAATTAGTATTGAGGACCCTATATAGGATAAATAAATTAAGTAATTAATGATGATATAAGAATATAATAAAAAGGGGTCAAATTCAGAAATAATACAAAATTGGTTACCAAATCATAACTAAGAACAATAAAAGGTTGGTAACATAAAATGAGAGCAAGAAACAATACATCAAATAGTTGACAATGTTGGTCAATAAGGTTTTGGATTTATGGAACATACTAATGCAAATAAATAACAAAGGAAAAACATATAGATGCAAAAGTAATGTTACAAAAAGAGTAAGAACTTAAGTTGCACATTGATAAGCAGGCTAAACAAAAAACCACTCTCAAAAGAGGGTTTTTAACAACATATTCCTCAAATAAATAAATACATACAAAGGATTCATCTTCAAAGGTCAATGTAAAGGGGGAAACTAAAATACCTCCCTCATCTTAGAATAATTTCACTATTATATCTTATATAGATGGAAAGCAATACAAAAAATTTAAGATCATGGATTATCAACCAATCAATTTTTGTTCACTATAATTTCTTATCTCTCTTGGAAAGGAATCTACACATCTAGATAAAGCACATGATTCTATCAAATGTTTGGGGTCACTTCAATTAAAATTTTTATATGTATGAAAATAATTATCTCTCACTTTTTGTGTTATTACAAGTTCAATTTCTTATAATGTTATATTTAGAAGCTCACAATTAACAACAATAGGAAAACCATTTGACAAAAAAATGTTGCATATCCTTTTCACATGTGGGTAAAATTATTATAAATTCTAGAGAGGATATATTTTCTTCCCAATAAGAGATATAAAATTAAGTTATACTTATAGTGGATACAGTTTTAGATGGTAAGATGCCAATCAATAATCTAGAAATTGATAATCAAAATGAATAAGATGATTGGAACAACATAGATTATTATGGTAAAAAACATTCAAAAAGTGAGAATGCCACATATGTTACATAGATGCATCTCATCGATGACATGTTGGGATTATAGCACCATTATTTATTAGCACATAAATTCTTATCCATATCACTCTCTTTGTACATAGTTTCATCCATTCCTATTTTACTTATACATAGTTTCATTATTCCAATTTATTTGTACATAGTTTCTATTATATTTATCCTTGTATATAGCTTCATTTTCATGTTTATTATACATAGTTTATACTCATAAAACATTAAAAAAAAATAATATTTTCAAAAACACAAAAACATTCAAATATTTTCTCAAAAAATACAAATTTTAGATTGTATGTATTCTCATGTTTATATTCTTTCTATTTTCTAGGTATTATATATGATATCTATGTTAGTATAGTTAGTTTTTATCATACATACATTATTAATTTCAAGTTTATTTAGATTACTACAAGACTCATGTCCTCTACATAAATCTAGATTTTATATTATCTACCCATTGGGGGCACATACACACATGGATAGATTCAACATTGACATATCAACCCATTGGGGGCATCATATACACAAGTTATAATTTTAAAAGTCATATCATTCTATACAACACATCACATATTTATCATTGATTAGATATTGATATTTATTATCATATACTAAATTTATTTTTTTGCTGACTAATACTACTATAAACCTAACTTATGTACATCTTTAATTTTATACAAATTTTTACCAATAGATTATGTATAAATTCATTTATATATTTACTAGGTTATATTTTATTGTGTCTCTTTGCTTATACATATACTCATGGGCATTTAATTATGTCATTGTTATATGGTTTTACACCAACTTTATTCATTGTATGTATGATTTGGAGATGTGGACATTTAAACATGTACTTTTATGTGGATCTAATCCAACCTCATTTTAAAGTTACATATGTGAACATTTGAATATGTCTTTGTATATGTTATCTTTCTCACACTTAGTGACATTTGCCCATGTCACTTGTACTGTGTCTACTTGGCCTACTTTGTGTGTCTCATATGTTTGTATGTATGATTTCATGTATGCATCATGGCCATGATAATTGTATCTTTATTTCTACATTCACATATAGTTTGTGATTCCATGAGGGACCTCATGCATCTCCCATTCCTCTTTGGGTGACTTGATGGACATCATGCCCCATCCCCCTAGGTAATTTACTCGAAGTATATCTAGATTTGCTATTCATATACATGCTTACATTTTTATATCTATATTGAAAACTATGTGAATTCTAGATAAAACATATGTATTATAGTGTAAACCTATGCTTAGACTATTTTACATTCTAATATCATGTATACACATTATATTGGTTTATCACACATATATCATATATTTTCAGCCTAACACACATGATGCATTGATTTTTATTTTGAGGACATTTATTGTAGAGGTTCAAAAAATCCCCTCAAAAGAGGGGGAATTAATTGGGGTTTTTCATAGATATAAGGCCATTTTAGTGCACTTATAACATAATTTTATACACATAGACATAGATTTACATATCTTAGACTCAAGAAAATTTAATAAAATACAGTCATACCTAGACCAATTTTAGTTTTGCTTAGAAACAACACATTTATATAATAGCATATAAATTGGTCTATAGTATAGTGTTTTATTAGCAAAGGATATTTCACTACTATCTAATATCCTCAAACATAAAAAAAATATAAAATTTTCAAAAAGATATAATAGTTATGGTTCAGATTTGCATAATCTCAGTCATAGATTACCAAAAGGGTTCAATTTATACTCAATTTTTACATAGATTACATAGGTTGCTAAGATTTGGGGCATCATGTGTGGCATGATCATATTAGTGTAGGTTTTTATTTTTCCCTATTTATTAATTAGGGAATATCATATATTTGTGCATACATGGAGTTTTCCTACATTCATGGGATAGGCTAGCTTATGTGGAGATTGTGTGTCATATTTGTGTCATAAGGTGTCATAAAAATGGCATAAGATACTCCTATTCCGGGTATGGGAGTTATTTCTCTATTCTTAGCACCTTGTCACGACCTTTTGAGGAGTCTATTCTTGGGGTGCTTTGACCACCATTTGTGGAGGAGTTTCTTTCTAGCTCTCCTATATGTATTCTTCATTTTGGCCATTTCATGTTGAACTAATTCAGATTTGGTTTCTCTATTTTGTTTTGTACAATTTATCTTCTTGTTATTATCAAATTGCTTTAGCATCTTTGTGGTATGCACTTGTTCATCTTGTGTGATCACGTCTTCATTGCACTCGCATTATCCGGATTTTGGCAACAACAACTCCGATATGGTATCAGAGCTTTCCCAGTAATCTTGTGTATGATCATGCTTTTTAGCTTATTTTTGAAATCAAGAGGAGTGGAGTTTTTTATTTTTAGATTTGATCAAAAATTAAAAAAATCAATATCATTTCTGGTATCGTCCTTGGCCTTTGGGTGTTTTTTCGCTGTCTTCACATCAGGGGCAGCATTCAACAAGCAAAAGAAAGGAGCAGCATTCAACAAGCAACAAAAAGGAGCACCATTCTGCAACTCTACGCCTAGTTTCTGCTCTTTGGTCTGCATTTTTTCTTATACAGCTTCAACAACTTAGCAGTCCTTCCTGTTTGCCAAGCGCCCAACACAAGGTCTGCTATTTTTTGTCTTCTTTTGCAAATATATTTTCTTTGCTGCGCCATTCTCTTTTTCAGCAGTCTGTTTAAGCAGCCAAACTAGCCGTACAGCCCAAGACAACAGGTTGGACTTTGTCTTTTGCAATTTTTCAGAATTGCGCCCTGTTTGGACGTCACCTTCTATTTGAATTATTGTTCAGAAACCAGCTTCTGTCTTCTGCCACACCTCAGTCTCCAGCGAGGTGATTCAATCAGGCCGTACGCCCAGCAGCAGGTCTGCTTCTATTTTTTGTCTTTTTTGAGATAAAGTCTGGACTGCACTTTGTTTTGGTGCCCCTGTCTTACTTGGCATCTTATTTGGCACCATTAGACATGTGGCATCCTTCAAAATTGTCTTTGATTTAATATTTTCAGTTAAAATTGACTTCATAAACCAAAAATCAGTCAATTTGACTGAATAATAAACTTTTTAGACAATTTTGTAATTTGGGGATTTTCAATTATAACTTGTATCTTCGCCTGTCGAAGACGAAGGGTGAGGCCTGGGTTGGTAGGGGGCGAATTCCCCCTCACAAAAACCTCATTTGGATTCTTCATTCCATGCCGAATCCAACGAGTGGTTGGAAGGCCACTTTCTCTCCTCATAACAAGCATTTTTTTAACATTTTAGTGCTTTTTTTTTTGTAAAAACACTAGTTTACGAGAAAATTGTAACTTTAAAATCTTGCAAACGGTAACTCGGTTTTGGGTGCCATTTTTTGCAAAAGTGCTTGTAATTCAATTCTCCACAGCATAGACTTGTTCTTTTTCAAAAATGCACTAGTTTATAAAGTGCCAAAATTTGGGTCTCCTAGAACGCATTTTCCGCTGAGTCTGACGTCCTGTTTGCTTTTGTCTTGCACTGATTGCTCTAAGACGCATTTTCATCTGAGTCCGACGTCTTTTGAGCGTGTAATTACATACTTGGGGGGGCTCAATATTTCAGGGGGGTGTGATTGCTTTCCACAACTTGCCACTTCACTTTCATTCTCCTTTCTACATACAATCACAACTTGCAATCAACACAACTTCACCTAATTTCAGCTAAAAATAGATTCTTTTCAACTCAAACCCCTAACACCCTTCAACTATCTTGAATGGAAAGTTAAAATGTCTATCATTCTTAGAAGCAAAGGGTTGTATAGGATCACAATGGGTATAGAAGTAGAACCTAATACAGATGCTGAAAAAGTTAAGTGGTACAATCGTAGTGATGAAGCCTTTGGGTTACTGAGTTTGTCCGTGTCTCCAGAACTACTCTTCCACTTAGAATCCTCCCAAACTCCTAATGACATATGGGACACCTTAGAAAAGTTGTTTGGGAAGCTTGATGAGATGAGAGGTCATGAGCTTGAAAACGAACTCATAAGTCTAAGTCCTAGTAACTTTGACACCTTACAGGACTTCTTTACTAAGTTTAAGGCCCTTAGATTGCAATTGAAAGAATGTGGGATAGAGAAGAAAGATGATCAACTCATACTTTCTATTCTCGCAAAGTTAGGTCCAAGTTATTCAGTCTTTGTCTCCACTTTTCATGCCACTAAAAGTGCCCTTGGCATTGCATGGAAAATGCCTTCTTTGGATTCATTCATTGCCAACTTGACTAGGGAGCAAGATAAGCTAATTCAGATGGGCACAATGAAGTCTACTCAACCCCAAGCTTTGATAGCTGGAAATGGTAAAGACAAGACTTCAACAAAGGAGAAGAAGAAAAAGAACAAGGATCAAGAGAAAAAGAAAGAAAACACCAACCCTGCCAAAAACAACACTGAGTCTTCATCTTCCAATGCTAAACCTAAGAAGGAGAAGGTTAAGTGTGGCTATTGTAAAAAGAATGGGCATGATGAACACAAGTGCATGAAGAAACAAATAGACCACCTAACTCATCTTCTAGAGAAGAACAACATAGGTGTTCCTGAGTCCATCAAGCAGAATTCATCAACCCAAGATTCTACTAAGGCAAAAGGCAAGGGTAAGGAGAAAGAAAAGGGCAAGGCCCTTGTAGCTACAGCAGCTTCCACATCTTCATGGGTCATTGACTCGGGTGCTTCTCACCACATGGGCTCTTCACTAGTTGAGTTTTCTTCTTTAGAGCCTTGTAGCATGACTTCAATTAGTTTGGGTGATGACACTTCAGTTTCCGTTGCAGGGAGAGGGTCAGTTGAAATGGAAGGAGGAACATTCAACAATGTTCTAAGTGTTCCTTCTCTTTCAACCAATCTCCTATCAGTGTACCAAATCACTCACATTGGTCAGGGCATGAGAGTTGAGTTTTCACCAAATTCAGTATCTATCAGGGAGTTGCATAATGATGCTACAGTGGCAGTGGGAAGGGTAGATCACCAAGCCAGGTTATACACCTTTTCACATTTTGCATTAGATTCTTCTCCTACAACATTGCTGACTCATTCGGATGGAGTTAGCAAATTATGGCATGAGCGGTTTGGCCACCTTAACTACCGCTATCTTGAGCAACTTTGCAAAAATGACATGGTCATTGGCTTGCCTCGTGTCCAATTCTCAAAAGGACTTTGTGAGGGGTGCTCCCTTGGGAAGCATCCCGAAGCAAAATTTGACAAAGACAAAGCTTGGAGGGCTTCACAACCTTTGGAGTTAGTCCACAGTGATGTATCGGGACCCTTTCCCAAATCATCTTTCACAAGGGCCAAGTACATCCTCACCTTCATTGATGATTTCTCTAGGTAAACTTGGATATATTTTCTCAAACAAAAGTCTGAAGTGTTTGAATATTTTCTAGACTTCAAGGCTTTTGTTGAGAAACAGAGTGAGAAATCCATCAAGGTTCTTTGAACTGATAATGGAGGGGAGTATGTCAGCATCAGGTTTGAGTAGTTTTGCACCATAGAGGGGATTGATTTGCAGCGCACAGTCACCTACAGTCCTTCACAGAATGGGGTTGCAGAATGCAAGAATAGGTTCTTGAAAGAGATGGGTAGCTGTATGATTCACTCCAAATCCCTAACACCATAGTACTAGGCCGAAGCCATCAATTGTGCTTGCTACATTCAGAACAGGGTTCCTCACAAAGCTTTGAAAGGGATAACACCCTTTGAAGCTTGGCATAAAAGGAAACCTGATGTTGAGCACCTTAGAGTTTTTGGATCCCCAGCCATGGCCCGCATTCCGAAGAAGAAACGCAAAGATATGGAACGTCAGTCCAAGCCTTGCATCTTTGTAGGATATTCAGATGGTATTAAGGGATATCGCCTTCTAGATCCCGTCACACATGAGTTGTTCATCGAGAGAAGTGTCCATTTTTAGGAGAGTCCTAGAGACTCAACACTTGACACTTCTTCTCCCTCATCGGATCTACTTCTTCATGATGATTCCTCGTCAGATTTAGATCAGCCACAACAGGTTCTTGAGCCAGAGTCATCTTCTTCTTCTTCGAGTTCAGACAGTGAGGATAGTAATGCAGAGTCATCCACCTCTAGTCAGTCAGAAGATGAGGAGTTAGCACCTGACTCACCCACTTTTGGGCCACTTTGGGCTAGACAAACACTTGAGAGTGTTGGCACATGGGCAGGAGACCTCGCAGATGACAGACGTACTAGGAGGGATTTTCAGAGAGATCCACATGCCTTCTTTGCTTCAGTTTCGGATCCACAAACTTTTCAAGAGGCATCGGGGGTACCTGAGTGGGATAGTGCTATGGAGGAAGAATATTCTTCCTTAATCAAAAATCGCACTTGGGATTTGACTTCACTTCCTAAGGGAAGAAAGATGGTTCAATGTAGGTGGATATATCAGACCAAATTTGCAGCAGATGGGTCGGTTGATAAGTATAAGGCGTGATTGGTAGCCAAGGGTTTCTCACAAGTGGCAGGAATTGACTACTCAGAGACCTTTACACCCATTACAAAGATGACTTCTATCCAACTCACCTTGGCTATTGCTGCAACACATGGTTGGGATGTGCATCAGATGGATGTGAAGAGTGCCTTTCTTCACAGAGACCTTGAGGAGGAGATCTACATGGAGCAGTCGCCAGGGTTTGTTTAGGATTCTTCCTTAGTATACAAACTTAGGAAATCTATCTATGGCCTCAAACAGGCCCCTCAGGCTTGGTATGCCAAGATGGATTCCTTCCTTCTCACAACGGGTTTCACTAGGTGCCATTCTGATCCTAATGTCTACTTGTTACGACAGGATGATTCGCTTTTGATTTTGGTTCTATATGTTGATGACATTTTGATCACCGGGAGTTCTTCATCGGCTATTACAGCAGTGAAGGCATCTCTTCAGGAGAGATTTGACATGACAGACTTGGGTTTGTTGCACTACTTCCTTGGCATCGAGATCTCACAGTCAGATTCAGGGATTTCTCTTGCATAACCTAAGTACGCTCTCGACTTGTTGGCTCGATTTCACATGGCTGATTGTAAGCCATTTTTGACTCCCTTTCTATCAAGAGTCAAGCTTGAGACTGATTGTTCTTCACCACTGGTTGATGCCACTCAGTATCGACAACTTGTTGGTAGTCTCATCTACTTGACTCACACCAGGCCCGACATTTCATATACAGTGGGACTTGTCTCCAAATTCATGCAGGAACCCCATGAGCTGCATTGGAAATCAGCTAAGAGGATCTTGCATTACATACAGGGTTCACATAGATATGGGATTCACTACAGATTTGGCATAGAGGTTGACCTGGTTGGATATACAAATTCAAACTGGACTGGCAATTCACAGACTCGTAAGTCCACTTCTGGTTACAGTTTCTTTCTAGGTTCAGGTCGTATCAGTTGGTCTAGCAAGAAGCAGAATGCTATTGCTATATCATCCACAGAGGTAGAGTACAGGGGAGCTGTTAATGCAGCCACTGAGGCTATTTGGCTTCAGGGGATTCTTTTTGAGTTTGGCATTCCTATCAGGAAACCCACCATCATTTATTGTGACAATCAGAGTACCATACAGATTTGTAGGAATCTGGTTCAGCACCAGCGGACCAAGCACATAGAGATTCACATGCATTTCATTCGGTAGCTTATTCATAGTCAGGTCATTGACTTGATATTTTGCCAGTCTTCAGAGCAGGTTGTAGACATCTTCACCAAACCTTTCACTAAGAGTAAGTTCATTCATCTATGAGCTCTTCTTAGGGTGCGGTCTACATCTGTAGCAGCATCATCTTCAGGGGGGGCCTTCTAGCCTCTTCTTTTCTTTTATGTCTCTCTTTTGGGGGGGAGTTTTTTCCTACGGGTTTTCTCCTTTTCTCTATCTTATGGGAGATTGCATTTGTATATGGGTACCTCATCATGCCTAGTTGTTGGGACCCATTTTATATTTCCACACTTCCCACCTAAGCTACGCTTATGGGGGGGTATTAGTGTAGGTTTTTATTTTTCCCTATTTATTAATTAGGGAATATCATATATTTGTGCATACATGGAGTTTTCCTACATTCGTGGGATAGGCTAGCTTATGTGGAGATTGTGTGTCATAAGGTGTCATAAGAATGGCATAAGATACTCCTATTCCGGGTATGGGAGTTATTTCTCTATTCTTAGCACCTTGTCACCACCTTTTGAGGAGTCTATTCTTTGGGTGCTTTGACCACCATTTGTGGAGGAGTTTCTTTCTAGCTCTCCTATATGTATTCTTCATTTTGGCCATTTCATGTTGAACTAATTCAGATTTGGTTTCTCCATTTTGTTTTGTACAATTTATCTTCTTGTTATTATCAAATTGCTTTAGCATCTTTGTGGTGTGCACTTGTTCATCTTGTGTGATCACGTCTTCATTGCACTCACGTTATCCGGATTCTGGCAACAACAACTCCGATAGATCACTCCCATTTCAATTTTAAATATGCACAAATAGATTATTATGACTTAGTCTAGAATCCATATAAATAAATATCAGAGTTGGGAAAATGTACATGTCACATTGTTGTTATATGTTCAATTCAGCACCCATTCTCTTAGATGGAATGAAAAATACATGTCATTATCCATGTTTTATATTAAAAACACCATATGAAATAGGTTTTAAATATTTTTTCATTAGGATCACATCAAATTGATGCCTTATTTTGTTTGTAGTGGTTGGCATTCTCTAGTGGTCCAAATCCACTTTTACATTTGATAGTTTCCATACAACCTAGAACCATCTTGCATAGTTTCAGTTACATCACATAATTTTATCTTTGAATTCATATACCACACATGGGTGTTAAATTATGTAGTCATAGCTTACTTGAGTTATTGAGCCACCTACATGAGAGGGTTGAACAACTCATCAATCTAATCAAGGTTATTCATAGATTATGATCCACAAAATAGGGGTGGGAAATAATATAGTCAAGGCCAAATTGATTTATTAATACACCCACATATGATTATTGGTCAAGACATCAAATCAATCCAATCGATTCATCACTTTGATCAGCATCTACACACATAAGATGTCACCATGTTTTTGCATTGGTTCACATATCTAGTGAGGTGTATTCATTCCTTTCCTCTCTCATATCTTTACTCAATTTTTTCTTTACTTTTGATATTTATTAAGGATTGATGCATACATGTTTAATTTTTAGGACACACAATAGAGAATATCTTTTAGACTCAGACCCACATTAACAAGCTTTGCCTCTTAGGTAAGTCGAGGTATATCTCTCTTTCCTTTTTCTTAGTCATTTTACATTGTTATATTTATAGAATAAAGGAGAGGCAAATGTCATCACTAAAATTAACCATTTATTCCTTAGAGGTCCACTTGAGGTCACATATCCTTATTATATCACTTGACCCATCCTAGGGTCCCTTTTGATCTACTCTTAATATGGCAGTCATAAATAGCACCCAAGCCTATAGATTACCACAAGAGACCCATAATGGTGAAATAATTTAGTGATTTAGGTCCCTACACCTTCCAAAAAGTAAATTTGCATATCCCTAGGAGGATTAGGTTTGGTATAGACCTATTATTAAGTCACCCTACTAATTAATTTTTAATAGAACACTATACAAATAATAATTTCATAGTCGTACACTCTAGGTGTACATTATCACAGAGAAGCACATAATAATACCACTTCACCTTGAGGAAAATCTCTCAATTCTTCCAATATTGTATTAATTTAACCCATACACTCAATAATCTAGCCTAATTTTAGGTATCCATATCTCAAGTGGATTCTAAGTCATCCTCTCATGCATTCACACTTAGGTGATATAGCATTCACAAACATTCACACATATCACATAAACATGAGATCTACATCAAGCTTGATCCCTCCTCAAAGTGTGGTATGTAGGTAGTGTTCCCAAAAAGGTATTTTGATCCCACATATATAAAATCAAACCCAATAACCCATTTTTCTCATGGTATTTATCAAAACCCTTAAAATCATAAAACCTAGAGTTTTTACAGGAAAACAAAGTTATAGGAAAAATTATTTATCGCACAAACTTGAAATTTAGACCATAGATGGAATAGGGCTTTATCTACAAACCCAAAAATAATTTTTATATTTATAAGTGGGACTATACAATACTTATTTTGACTAAATCATACTATACTATTATCTAACAGACTATGCTATTATCCAGGGATATTTCTAACACCAAGATCTAGTTTTCAATAGTCAACCTAGTCAAACCTCCAATTTACATGTGTCAAAAGATCCATGTTAGTAATTTTTAAAACTAAGTATTATTTTTCCTAATTGATTACTATTTTTATAATTCCTTCCATTTATATTAGTTTCAAAATTAGCATGCTTAGTTATTGTTATATTTATCCTCTAATTTTACATAGTCTTTTATCTACTTAGGTTTTTACATTAATTGCCAAAATAATTGAATCAATTAGTATTGTAGTATTGGTTTGATTGTTTATATAGATATAAAATTTGGTATTTAAAATTTAAAAATGTCACTTTTGACCTACATTCACCTTACTTGGCTTTCACATACATATATGGCTATTATTAACCCTCCTCTCACATCAACATGTTTTCCAAAGGTCCCACCTTCTCAATTTGTTATCAGTTACTTATAGGAATTACTTAGTCAATATTTAACATATTCAAATCATATTTATACTATCTCAAGATCATCATACCAATATATATAGCTTCTATACATAACCATCAAACTTGAACTATTCTATAATTATTAACTCATCTAAGCCTTAAAAACTTGTCTCATGCTAATTAATGGTCACTTTTCAAATTTAAATCCTTCTTATGGTCCATATGTTGACCAAATTTGACCTTTTAGGTCAAATTGGGACCCCTATAGGTAAAAATTGATATTTAGAGTTTTATAGGGCATTTAGTATTATGTCAGATGGTGTATTAAATTTTTTTGATGTCATTTAATGTTATTTTAGCCTTAATCATGATCCAATTAGTTAATATGATATTTTGAGTCATTTAATAGGAATTTAGGGGTCATAAATTGAAGTGGAATGGTTTTAAATGTATCCAAGTTTATTTTTTTACTTTCAAACATCCAAGCAGTTAGATTCCCTATTAGGAATGTCAGCTCATTTGAAACTTGTAGGTTATCTAACTGAAAATCAAGAAATCAACTAAAAAGGTAAAATTTATCACTTTCAAGGCCCATTAGGGAGTATGAAATGTGGGACCTTAGACTCATTTACATGATTAACATGCTCTATAATTGTCATTTTTGAACTAAAACCATTCTACTCCTTTGCCCTTCTAGACACACAGAAGTGGTCAGCATCTTTGTGCTTAGTATGACTAGTTGAGGAGGTTACATACCCAAAAAAATTGGGAGGTTAAATTAAAATTATATAGATAAATTTCCATAATATTATTTACAATAATGTTCAAAAATTATTTACGAACCATCTTTTACAAGTTGACTATGTTTTTCTGCTCACTATTTCTTACACCCTATAGGTTTTGCTCTATTTTGGATAGGTTTGTACAATCTAGTTGGTGATGTTTTTACCATATTATTTTTAACCCATATTCAAAGGATACCCATTCTTGGTTTAGTGTTTTCATGTGTTTTATAGGCCAAGTGTCTCAAGTTGTAAGAGAAAGCACCATTCTATGTTGTAGGTAGATTTTCAACATTTATAGGATATTCATTCTTTGATAGTGGTTTTTGAGGGTGAAGATAGGTTGGTTTAAATTTTATATTAGTCACCTTCATCTTTAAAACTCTTTTCCCAAATTAATTTATATGGAATTACAGTCATATGCAACTTACTAGTCAGGCAACCATGAATGTACGTCTATAGGAGCCACGAGGGAAGAGTTCATGTTGAAAATAAGGTATTGAAACTTGTTTCAGATGATTTATAATGTGAAGAGTGGATTTTTAGTTACGGATAGAATCATATAATCCATTTAAGGCTAAATACTATGCCCAATACACCAATCTTACTCATTGCCTGTGTATATGAAAATGCTCATCTACAAGTTCCCTCATATGACCAGTCATGTTATAAGGGAGTAATGATAAAGAAGAGAGTCTAGTTTAAATACTTGAGAGATATATAAAACTCATGAAATGACAAAAATTATTGCATTTTTCACACTCATCAATCACTACCTATAGTTTTGCATTCTTTGCATATATGTGATAATAACCACCTACAGGTGGCACTAATATAGGTATATAAGTCCTTGTATATGAGGTTGGAACATGAAAAAACATTTATTTAGAATATTTTTAGGTGTAATTGATAATAATATATATTATCAAAGTTTTAAATGAGAAAATAGAGATATGGACTACCTTCAAAATCATGACTGTGTGTTTAGGGACCAAATCCCTAAAATAGGAAAATAGAGGCCTAAAATCATCTTGTCAAGGTCTTGTAGCATGTTTATCAAAAAAATTCAGTCACAAAAATGATTAAATATAGTATCCCATACATGGTAAAATAACCATGAAATTTTTGGAAGGTTGATTATTGGTATAAAGTGGTCGTTAAAGGACCCAAAATCACACTTTTATGCACTAAATTCCTTCACTATTTTCTACAGGATTTAAATGACTAAGTGACCTTTGTGTTTCAAGTTTATATTAAAAACAATAAATTCATGTTTTAATGGTTTTTTATGGTTTTAAAGAACATTTATGAGCTATATTATAAAAAAATAGGTTCATAGGCTATATTTTAGACCCCCATATACACCTACAAGTGTCTACTTCTTGAACTATGCACTTATAGCCAAAGGTCATTTTTTATATCATCTATAGCAAGGGGTTAAACATGAAAATATAAATGTTTGTTTATTAATTATTATTTCAAGTGTTCCAAATAATCCAAATGTAGGTGATACATGCCCCAAGATGAACTCTCACCCACATGCATCTACTTGCTCCAATATAGTCAACTGTAGTTGATTGTAGCTAGCAGTAGATTGAGAAGTGAAGTCTGAGTGTTGGTATAGAAAAAATATGAGGAAAATTGGTAAAAACATGTTTAAAATGATCCTAAAATTCTATAATTATATATTCATACACTATATCTAAGTTTCATGCACTAGTTACAAGCACACCCACCTACATGACTCACTATTAAGAAAGAGATGCAAAAAACACAGTCGACACTTTAAGTAGTCAACTCAAGGGTATGAATTAAAGAGTGTTATAAAGGGTTAAAAATAATTATAAGTGATTATAAAATTATTATGTATTCTTCATGGTACATCAATGGCATGGAAATAGATAATGATATCCCCAAACAAGTAGCATATAGTCCATTGGAGGAAACCCTGCATATAGTCCATTTTACACAAGTCTGTCTTGGAATTTGAAGCCTTTGAAGGGTAAAATGACCTATTCAAAGGATAATATTTTTTACATAGTATATAAATGGATTGTATATGCCCATAAAAAAAATTTATCTATAAAAATAGGGTAAGTGCCCTATGTTTTGTCTCAGACAAAGGGCACTCCCCTTGAGTGTGAACTATTAGGTTTTGTTGAATAAGGTTAAAAGGGTGGGACATGAGTCAAAATAACCTTAAAAATATGTATATAAAGTTTTATAAAAAATATATAATCATAAAATACCAAACAAGAAAGGGTGAAACTCAACATGTTGTCTCAGACCCTTAAGTTTGCAAGCAGGCCCGTTAGGCAAGTTTAGGTCTAGAGCCCAAATGAAAAGTCATTTTCACTTAAAACATTGGAAGAGAATTACAATGTATTTTTTAATTTTCATAGGGTCATAATAGAGGTGATAAATATTTTTTAAGATATATAGGTTGAAAATAATCCATTTTTGAGCTCAAAACTAACTTAACCTATAGGGAATGGAGAAACAAGCTTGATAGGAGAAGTTTAGATGTTCATATCTACTTTAATGATTTACATGGGAATATAATAGGATTATATGTGTTATTAAGATTCATGAATATCACATTTTTTGAATTATTTTGAAAATCCAATGTCCAACCTTAATAATTAAACCTTAAGATAAGAAATGACCCAAACACCTTGCTAAACCCTTGGAAGGACCTGATTGGGAAAACAAGGTTGGAGATGCATCCAAATGGAATATTTTGACCATGAAAGTGATTTAATGTTGTATAATACTTATTAAATATCCCTACCATCATGATTATTTATATGTAATTGCATGGATGGGGTATAAAATAGGGTATTTTAAATTATTTTGTGAATTGTGTAGGTTCTAGGAGGTTTCAAGAGATGAAATAAACTTTGGGAAGGAATATTGAGAATTAATATAACTCCCCATGTATATTTAATTACTTTTAAAAACTTCTAATTTTTTAAACAAGAGATCTCATCTCATCCAGTCAAAACTAGCATAGTGAGCAAGATGGTGAGAAGTGTGAAAACTCTAAGTGAGAGACTTTTTAAGGTGTGAATGATGCCTATAAGTAAATGGAGGATATTTAAAGATTTAATCCATTCCATTTTATTTATTTTCATGGGAAATTGAATCCAAATTTGATGCCAAGTGTGCAAGGTGTGTGAAAGAAGAGTTTTCTTGACTACATGCAGTGATGGCTCACTTTTAAGAGATTATAGATATTCAAAACTAAAACCAATGAATGGAAATGAATTTTTTAAATACTTACCTATCATTACAATCATCATACGTATCCCTAGTTAGTTTTGGGATGTTCAAAAAGGGCTAAATCATGAAGGCAGTTTTGTAAGCCAACAAAGGGAATTCCATGCCATTTTTCATGAGTTTCATGACTTGGAGAGCCACTTGTCTCTTTTTACCTTACATGGTCCATTTCACACCTTCTTCTCATACATAATTAAATAATTTTATCATCTTGACAAGTGTCCTTATAACCTTTGGGCTTCTCTCTTCTCCTCTCTCTCTCAAATTCTATAAGAATTAGTTATTTTGGATTTGTAACTTATGCTCCACATGAGTATGGTGAAGCCATACTCATTTTCATACCATGGATCAATAAATAATACTAATTTTTACCTCTTCCATGATTTTTCATAGTGTTTTCACTTAAATTTTTGATTTTCCTTAGCATTATTGTTTCATTATTTCACCTATTTGTAGTTGGGAAGCTTCTTCTTGCAGATCATGTGAAGTGTTATAATAAGTGTCAAGCTTGATTGAGTTATCCTATTCAATAGTGTCATTCTACACCTCTTCTCTAGTCCTCCTATCCTCAACATTCATCCATAACCTCATAATGAAATATTGATGTGAGAAGATGCAGATGGGAGAAGTGTAGTTTTGGTTTATCCCTTGTTCTCATGTGTAACATGCAAATAATTGGTAGTCATAAACTAATTTTATGTATAACATCCTTTAGGATATTTTTCTTCTAGTTTTATCTCTCACTTTTCTGTCACAAGTTTAGGTATAGAAGTGATTTACAAGTGGTAAATCAAGGGTGCTATCCCTATCTAGATATTCACCTCATTCTTAGGCTCACCCATAGACTATAGGTGTTTCAATTGTGACACTTGAATGAGGAGAGCTGAGACATCTCCTTAGAGAGTTAAAATATAAGTGATAATAGTTTTTGGCATGCTTGATGGGACTCTTAGTCCAATAATTTAAAATATTTTTGTGTTTCAACACATCAACCTTTGGAGGCATCTATCTAAACATCAATGGTGACTCTAAGATTACATCAGCTAGTCAAAAAGCCCAAGTATTCCTTTTGAAGATTTTTTATAATCATTCCTTATGTTCTTACTTCCTAATGAAGTTCCATGGCTGACTTTGGTGTTGATTATTCTTTTACACAAATTGGTGAGGTTTATCAAGCTCATAGCATTCCTTATCAACAAAGTCATGATCCTTACCAACTCCAATATGATTATTACCATCTCCAATATGACCATTGTCAACCTTATCGTGAGTTGTATCAGTCCTATAACTAGCCTCCTCAATAACTTGCTCCTTGATTTAACTATTTTGGGAATATTGGAATCTTATTCCTAATTTAGTTAAAGGTCTGGGTTGACTAAATTAGTAAACAATATTGCAAATAATTTAACCACTAATTTCTATAATTTATTTTTATTTTTAACCTTTTTATAAATAGCAATAAATATGGAGAAAATAATACTTAGTTCAAAATGAATTAAAATGGTTATTATAGGGTCTGATATTGGTTGTGTAGGACTACGATAGTATCACAAATAAAGATCTATATTTAATTTTGTGAAAGGATAAAAGCATATAAATAGGACACCCTAGGGTTTGGTGTTGTTGTCCTTTTTTTCCACTATTGTCCAAACTATTCAAAAAGACTTAAGTTTTTTGAGTTTTGTTCACTGTCCCTGTGTGAGCCTACCTGTGAAATCTTGACTTATAAAAGTATATGAAATTCATTATAGAGATGATTAAATATTCAAACCCTATACTTCATTATGCTTTGATAAAACTTGAGAAGAAAGGGGGGTTAGTATGTGTAATATGCACTAAACTTGTATCCACACCCATTTGTATGAGCACGCTGCCTACATACCAATACTCCAAAGATGTATCAAGCCATATGTAGCTATCCCACTTGATGTGCTTTGTGAAATAGTGTAATGAGGATACACAAATTATAAATTGGGTGTGCTTGAAGTGGCTAAGGACCAGTGTGAAGATTTGGATATGCTTGTAATTGTATTGGATGGATGTATGTAGAGAATAGGGAAATTTTCCTCAGTGGTTTTGCTTATATTTTTGCCTACTTTGTAATATTTTCCAACCTCTTCCTAAATGAACATTAAATGGGATTTTATAAAGATCTATTGATCATGGTTTGAACATATTCATGCTAGGTCGATAAGATGAAGGATAGGAACTGGAAGGAAATAACCATTAGAGCTCAAAATGAAATTAGAAAGGAGCACCAAAATAGGACACCCTAGGGTCTAGAACTATAGTCTAAGTTGGGAAATCCTATCCTATATGTATAGTGCCTAAGGGGATGGAATTAACATGGGAAATATAACTTGACTGAGCTAGAATCAGGTTTCAAAAGTCTACGAATGGGAATAGGCAAAAAGGTGTCTAGAAGGATCATGAGAGAATGGAAGAGGGATATATGGGTTGGGTGTTATAAGCCACACTCAAGCTACTAATTCTAACATTTTATATGACTATATTCCCACCCCCTCCCCTTTATTCTAGTGATGTAAAAAAGAAAAATACTAGGATAAAGAAAAAGTAGAAAATGTACCTAAATTTACTTGTAAGGGTGAAGCTCATGAAGTTGTGTGATATTGGGTATGCATAGAGAGAGTAAATCATGAAGTGTAAATATACAAAATAAAATTAGAAGTATATTAGTTTTTACTAAACATGCTATGTCTAAATTAAAAACATGCAAAATATAGGTAAAAGAGAGAGGCATAAAAATGAATGAATACACCTCACTAAGTATGCAAACCAATGCAAAACCTATTGTGATGTTGAGTAATGCTAAGTATGTGATGAATGATGTTATACCAAGAGTAATATCATGAATGGATCTGATTACTCAATTCCCTAAGAGTGGCTCAAGAATATAAAGGCTAGCCCTTTGGTTCCATCATCTCCCATTAAGTGAATCTATGTTATCATTCATGTGTTAATCAATGTTTGGATTGTGTCTGATCCCTCTGAGTAGGTGGCTCAAGAATACAAAGGCTAACTAGTCCTTTGGCTCCATCTTTTCCCCATGAAGTTAAGCTATGAACGGATACTAGTATTAAATGTATGTCGTAGGAGATGGCTCTTGAAGCCTATGAATATCTTGTAATCTAACAATGTGGCATGGATAGCTAAATGTGTAATAAAAACTTGGCCACTCTTGGCCACTCAAAAAAGGTGGAGATTAGTCTTGTATGAAATCCACTCCAAAATTGGGCAATAGGATTATGTGGAAGCCACTTAGGAATAATTCTAACCACCTAAAAATGGAATAAGGCATGTAACTACTAAGAATGTCTAGGTAATGCCATAAACTATAAAGAAGAGAAAGTAAATATGCCACACTTTGCCTCTAATCACTGGTGTCTATAACATGGATTTTTATCTATTAGTTATACCAACTATCATATCTAAAACTTGAAGTGAGAGCTATTATGCCATGCATGATGCCCCCTAAATCTAGATTCTCTAAGAAAAATTATACTAAAACTACTAATTCTAAACTGAATTATTGCTAAAAAACTATAACTAGTCTTACCTTTCTATCTATTTCTAAAAAAATGGTTTTTTTTATTTAGACAAGAGTGTTTTAATAAGACACCCTACCATCTAGTACTATTTCCCAAACTTGGCACTCTTGTCCTTTACTAATTCTAAAGATTTTTCTATAATTGTCACTATTTTTCTAGTCTGTTCTACCTGGTTTGGGTTCTAGTTATTGTTTTAAGTATTCTAAAAATTAATTTTTTGACTAGTAGGAGCTCTGATCTCTATGACAAAACCCCTATTTATTTCCCCCTCTTTTGAGGGTAGTAAAGAAGACCCTGCAATGACTTCCCTTAGAAGAAAGAGCCTTATAAGTGTGTTATGTTGCAAAAGTACATGATATAGTAATGATAATTGACAAGATATATAAAGATATAGTATGGTTTTTAATAGAGATTGTTAGATGAGAAAGGATATGCCTAGATAGATGTAGCAATGTAATAACATGTGAAATATAGTGAATTGGAATTAGAAATCTAGTTAGTTTTTAGTTGTTAGTTGTTAGTTGTTAATTATTAAGGAGGGATGGAGCATGATGCCCTTCATGGCATCTAAAAAAGCAAGAGAATACATGATGCTGATCATGGAATTGCAAATAATTGAGAAGCAAAGAAGCAAATGAGTATGCAAGGTAATAATCAAGAAGCATACAATAGTGGCCAAGAGGTCAAGCAAACAAGGGGCATGAGCACATGTCACTCAAACTAGGATGCAAACATACAAATCATGTTCAAATTCCACATACACATATAATTAGCAACAAGCAAGGTTGGAATGAGGGCCAAAATAATATAGAAGAATACAAACAAAGGTTATTGGCAAATGTATTAAGGCACACATAAGAATAGAAGCAAAGGACATTGGAAAATGTCCTAAGGCACATACAAGAGACAAAATAGGAACTGAGAAATGCAATCACATCTAACTACACAAAGAAAGAAAGGAAAGCATGTAAATACTATAAATATAATCGCATCTAACTAATCAAACCAAGAAGTTAAAGTATGCAAGACATGTAGTACAAGTCTAGGTACATGCTAAGAAATACACAAGTGTTATATACTAATGAGTGTCAATAGAGTAATCTATGTTAGCTAGTAAGTAATGTACATTAACATGATAACTAGAGTGTGTGGTGTAGGAATGACATAACTTGGGTGGTGTAGTCATGTATAAGATGCCCCCTCAATGGGTAGAGTAAAGCAATCAAGGATCTAGAATTCACTACATGATACGCTGTCATTAGGCTGCAAACAGGGCAATATTGATGAAGGTGCTATTCTAAAAATACCATCTGGGTTTGAATATTTTTCCATTCTCAAGTTACATTAAAACTTATTCACTTCTTCTGTC
The DNA here is from genome assembly GCA_037957365.1 of Torreya grandis. Taxonomy (NCBI): domain Eukaryota; kingdom Viridiplantae; phylum Streptophyta; class Pinopsida; order Cupressales; family Taxaceae; genus Torreya; species Torreya grandis. Next base: position 1,581,490 of record JARHVA010003372.1, on the reverse strand, counting down.
ATTATAGCTTTGAACAACTTTGCCTATCTTCATTTCAAGAAAAGTTTGACCAGCTCTTGAACTTCACTACTAAAATTGAGCTCAGGTAGATGATCTCCCTCCTCAAGAATTAATAATGCAAGTTCTTCAAATCCCACTGACTATGCATTATGTAAATGATCTATCATCCGTCTAAGGGTGGCTATAACAATATCAGTCTGGAACCTTAATGCTACTTCCTGCACCTTAATTGAAACACCCCAACAACAAGGCGACAACGAATGTCTGTGAATTGTGTAAGGTTCTCGAGCATACTATGCACTTAAACAGCCAATTCTCTTTTTGGAGTAAGAACTAGAACTCTTATGGCCAGAATCTATGGACAAAAAATTAATCTCTCTAATAATTGTAAGCCAAATGTAGCTAACTTTTGAGACCCTATAATAGCATGATTAAGCCTCCCTTAACTGACGTTGGTCCTTTTCAATATTCATCTTGACTCCACTATAGCTCGACCCCTCTATTGGGCTCAACCCCTCTATTGCTCAAGCTCCAATAGATTGTCCACAATGCAAAAGCCTCCTCCATACAAAAATAAATGAATCCTTTTCAAAGACTCGAGTCTATATAAAATAAAGTCATGCCATCAGTATAATCATCTTGCTCCCTTAAGGCTCGGCTCTATGAAATAGAGGAAACACATCATGAAATATCCTCCTCACCATAGCCCCAAGACTTCCAACAATAGGTGTGGTCAATGCCATTCTGAGACCGTGTATAAAATAGTCACCTAAACCTCCAGGGTCGACTCTACACAAATACAAATTCACCAATACATATTACAAATGTCAATGGCTTAATAAGCCTTCAAACAGGCCTATGGTCTACCACTTGGGACTATATTTGTATGAAGGCATTCACTCTTATCTGTAGATAAAACTTCCATTGGCCGAGGGGCCATTCAAAATAAAATGAACCATTCCCCAGCTTGGGTATGCTCTCCCCTTTAGCACAGGGTCATCTTGAATAAATAGAGGAAATGTATTATATATTTCTTCCTTGCCCATACACAGCCTCCAATGACCAGCTCCAGTTCTGCCAACCTCTATTCCACTATTCACTACCCCTGTCAAATAGAAGCATGTCGTCTATTTGCCCAAGCCAAAAATCCCCATCCAAATATAATTGAGATATATTTGTTGTTCTGTCATAGATTAATGGTTCGAGATCCTCCTCTAATCTTGGTGTCTTCTTTAACTGTGAGATTTTATTTTTTTATGGCCTGGTCCAACGGATTCATCAAAAAGGAAATCAAAATCATTTTCAATCTCCTTGAATCTTGCTTATCCTATAAAGGCTCAACTACTCATCTAATAAGGGAATTTTTCAATTATGCTCAACTCCACACCAATCTTTGGATGATTACAATAATAATAGGATTATTGAAATCCTTTGACAACTAATAAATCCAAACTAAATATATTTAGGCCTTATTTCTCCTCCACATGATAAGTATGGATATTTAAAAATATAACTTGGAGGGAAAATCGCTTAGGTTAATGCCTATCAAAAGCTTATTCAACTAGTCCTTGCTAGATGCTCCTGCATAATACTCTCCCTCTAGAAAGGATTGGAACCTTAGTTCAAATGAACCACTTCCTCCATGCATTAGTCTTTAGTATATTCTTGGATCCCAAGGTCTTGTTGTCAATACCAATGCTTGTCTTTATTTGGAATAGTCTTTGTCTTTCATTTTGCTTTTTTTCCTCTTTAGATATGTCCTTCTTCTCATTTCTTTCTCAGCTACCATCTCCCACTTCCATGCTTCTTCATCTTCATACATGTCTTCTACATCTTCTTGTTGTTCTTCTTGTTTCATGAACTTCTCTAATGACTCATGTATGTCATTCACTTTAGCAACCTTCATACCTGCATACAAAACATTCAAAGCCACCTTAGAATCAAAATATTTAGGCCATGAAGCCTCTTGGCTGCCTTCGCAGTCTTGCTCCTTAATCAAAATTGTCCTTGCCTTTTGGGTTTGCTCTTTTATTGCTTCATTCTTACCAATGGTGTTTTCACCATGGCTTGTACCTTCATTCATCTCTCTTGAATGACCAAATAGCTCCTCCAACATTCTCAACTCTTTCTTTAGTAAGATCTCATCTATATCACTATCTTCATCAAACTTGGGCTCATCACTCACAAGGATTACTTGTCCTTCACTAGCCTTAATCTTCATCTCATCCTTTCTTGAGCTATATTTATGCAAACCAACTTCTTCAATATACTCATCAAATATAATTGAAGCAATATTACCTTGTGTCTCCTTGTTCTTTTCAATCTCTGCTTGAAGCCATATTGTTTGTTATTTGTTTTCAATGAGGCATTGCTTTGTTGCATACTCTCCTCTTTCCTCATCATCCATCCATTTGGAACTCTCTCCTTGCTGCATATTAGTCCACATAGCCACTTTCCATTTGTCCTTTCTCATGAAAAGATCATTAAAGGATTTAAAAACATCATCATAAACCATTTGTTTATCTTTTACCTCTTTGGTATACCTCTCAAGAATCCTGTCTTCATAGAATGCATCTTCCATACTCACCATCTCACATTCATTCTCTTGGTTGCTTGAATCACCTTCAATCCTCTTCCATTGACTTCTTGGTGTTGTTGCCTCAACACTCACATCTTCTCTCTTTGCCTTCTTAGGTACCCATACTTGTTTCTCCTTCTCATCATTTGTCTTCTCAAACCATGTAGGCATCCTACATCCATGTTCTTGTACCAACACTTCTTGTTGCTTGGGAGTTTGCTTCTTCACCATTTAGGCATCACATATCCTTGGTTACTTTCTCTTTTTGAGGGCTCTATCATCTTCCTTAACTCTCGCACCTATACATTAGCAGCTTCATGCTTACAATAAGAATCAAAATCAGATTTTAGCACTTCATTTACCTCTTTGATAGCTTGTTCCATGGAGCAATCTTTCTCTCCCTTTGTACTTGGCTATTTTCTTTCCTCTTCTTGGCATTCAATGGCATCATGGAAATCATTCTCATCTTCTATCTCTTCTCTTGCTTGTATGGGGTCCTCAACACCTCCCTCATGCATTAACCAATGTACCTCTTTTTCTTTATCATCAACAACAAGCTCTTTATTTTATCTTACACATTCACTTGTACACTTGGTGTCTCTTCTTGCACAAATCTCTTTATTCTTCAAGGCATTTCTTTTGATCTTCACAAGGCTGCTCATACCTACAATTACCCATGCAAAGACAACATTAGATATAAAAATAAGAGACCATAAGGTCCCTATGAGTGCTCTCTTCATCAACACTCTCATCTTCTCAAGTGTTCTTCCTGACACTTTATCTTTTCTTTCTTCCCTTCTATTGTTCTCCATGATGAGAACATTTTTCACAATCTCTTCCTCTTTTTGTTGCTCTCTTGGCAACCTACTCATCCTCTTGCCTCTATGGGCTTCTCTCTTCTTGGCAATCTCATTTTTCCTTTTTCTTATCTTCACTAGGAGATCAATTGGCCACTTCAACCTCTTCCTCATTGGCCATACCCATGCTTGCTTGTCCATTTTCATCCAAGACTCATATCTATCTGCAAAATTAGCTAAATCTATTTTCAAACTATCAATCTCTTTATCAATTTCAATACTATTCATACCTTTCTTCTTTTGGATGCTTGTTTTCTTCTTGGTACCCTCATGTACCTTGCTACTCTGCTCTTTTCTCAACAATATTTCCATTTCTAAGATCTTCAACCAAGTCTTTTCCACCTTGGTCTTTTGATCCCTTTAGGTCTACTTGTCTCACCCAAGCCTTTCTCCTTGACTGGTCTTTTGACAATCTCCTTGATCTCACCTAGGCCTTTTGCATCCTAGTCTTTTGATCTCCCTTAATGGATTTATTGAGCTTCACATTAAGTCATTGGTCTACAATATGACACTACTTTAACCAAATATCAATAATTTCACAATTCCAAGCTTACCTTGCTTTGGATCTTTCTTTTGAGCATTCACTTGCTCCCTTACTTTTGAGCTTTCCAAGCTTCTCTTCTCTCTTGTCAAGCCTCAATGGCTTTAAGACTTCTTTTTCACCTATTTACTTCTCAAACACAATAAACTCAAATCAAATATCAAAGGTTACTCATACCTTTCCTCCACAGGGTCTTCTAGTGCTTTGCCCTGTTGATCCTTTTTCCAAATCCTGTAACAACTGCAACATCATTAACAAATTCAACCATCCCAAAGATCTCTTTTCTTAATTATACAACAATTAATTAGCAAACATGATCAATTACCAAATCCCAAGATCTTCAAGCTCTGATACCAAAAATGATGCATTGTCATTAGGCTACAAACAGGGCAATATTGATGAAGGCACTATTCTAAAAATAACATCTGGGTTTGACTATTTTTCCATTCTCAAGTTACATTAAAACTTCTTCACTTCTTCTGTCATTGTAGCTTTAAACAGCTTTGCCTGTCTTCATTTCAAGCAAAGTTTGACCAGCTCTTGAACTTCACTACTAAAACTGAGCTCAGGTAGATGATCTCCCTCCTCAAGAATTAATAATGCAAGTTCTTCGAATCCCACTGACTATGCATTGTGTAAATGATCTATCATCCGTCCAAGGGTGGCTACAACAATATCAAGCTAGAACCTTAATGCTGCTTCCTGCACCTTAATTGAAACACCCCAAAAACAAGGTGATAGTGAATGTCTATGAATTGTGCAAGGTTCTCGAGCATATTATGCACTTAAATAGCCAATTCTCTTGTTGGAGTAAGAACCAAAACTCTTATGGCCAGAATGTGCAGACGAAAAATTAGTCTCTTTAATAATGATAAGCCAAATGTAGCTAACTTTTGAGACCCTATAATAGCATGATCAAGCCTCCATTAACTGACGCTAGTCCTTTTCAATATTCATCTCAACTCCACTACAGCTTGACCCCTCTATTGGGCTCGACCCCTCTATTGCTCAAGCTCTAATAGATCATCCACAATGCAAAAGCCTCCTCCATACAAAAATAAATGAATCCTTTTCAAAGACTCGAGTCTGTAGAAAATAGAGTCATGCCATCAGTATAATCATCTTGATCCCTTAAGGCTCAGCTCTGTCAAATAGAGGAAACACATCATGAAATATCCTCCTTGCCATAGCCCCAAGACTTCCAACAATAGGTGTGGTCAATGCCATTCCAAGACCATGTATAAAATAGTCACCTATAACCTCCAAGGTCGACTCTGCACAAATACAAATTCACCAATACATATTGCAAATGTCAATGGCTTAATAAGCCTTCAATAGGCCTATGGTCTACCACTTGGGACTGTATTTGCGTGAAGCTAGTCATGCTTATCTGTAGATAAAAATTCCATTGGCTAAGGGGCCATTCAAAATAAAATGAACCATTCCCCAGCTCGAGTCTGCCCTCCCCTTTGGCACAGGGTCGTCTCAAATAAATAGAGGAAACGTATTGTATATTTCCTCCTTGCCCATACACAGCCTCCAACAATGAGCTCTAGTTTTGCTAGCCTCTATTCCACTATTCACTGCCCCTATCAAATAGAAGCATGCCATCTATTTGCCCAAGCCAAAAATCCCCCATCTAAATAGAATTGAGATATATTTGTTGTTCGGTCGTAGATTAACGGTTCGAGCTCCTCCTCTAATCTTGGCATCTTCTTTAACTATGAGATTTTATTTTTCTATGGCCCAGTCCAATGGATTCATCAAAAAGGAAATCAAAATCCTTTTCAATCTCCTTGAATCTTGCTTATCCTATAAAGGCTCAACTACTCATCTAATAAGGGAATTCTTCAATTATGCTTGACTCCTGCCATCCGTGGATGATTACAATAATAATAGGATTATTGAAATCCGTTGACAACTAATAAATCCAAAAAATATATATTTAGGCCTTATTTATCCTCCACATGACAAGTATGAATATTTGAAAATATAACTTGGAGGGAAAATCACTTAGGTTAATGCCTATCAAAAGCTTATTCAACTAGTCCTTGCTAGATGCTCCTGCATTACTACACACACTCAAAGAAGATCAAGTGAAGAATGGTAATGTAGATAAATTGACAAACAATAGCATAAAACAACAAATGTAAGTATAACATGGTAGTATCAATATAAATCATGGACAATGCATACATTTGAAATATTTTTGGTGTTTTTGATTTATTTGAATGCTTTTGGAGTTTATGGAATAAGCTATGTACAAGCAATCATAAAGAAACTATGTACAAGTAATTGAAAATAAGCTATGTACAAACAATTGAAAAGAAACAATACTAACCAATGAGTCTCATTAGAGACTCCCTATCATGGTGTCCTATATCATGGAGAGGGATCATGCACGATCATGAAGCATGATGGAAGGGATGAGAATGTAGCTCTAAAAGTTTTGTATGTTGTAAATGATCTAAAATTTCTAAAGTGGAAACCGATTGTGGGTTCCCCCTATAACTCTAAGAAGTAGATGAAATTATAGGGATCTTAGGGACCCATATGGTAGTAGGAGAATATCTATAAACATGTGATCTATGTGTAAAGGCATGAGACCTCAATGATACTACCTTGGGTGTGAATACTATAGTTAGAACTAGGAATGTTAGTAGAAGGGGATGTAAGATATCACTATGTACATATCAACCCCATGGGTATTATATCACTATTTGAATCCTAATGGACAAATAAACAAGTGTTCATACTACTCATGCTATGTAGGAACATGCCCTATATATAATGTTGTCTATAGTTCATTAACTGTAGCTATTCATGGAGACTTTGTAAGATACAATCTAAATAGATGTACAACTAAAATAGTGTGATGTGAAAGAGGCTCAGCTATCTACAATTGTAATGGATTATTATGTGAAATAAAACCCTATGGCATTTTGTATGGTGTGTATGATAGATAAATAGATTTATATGGAACTATAAACTATGATGGAAGCTCATTTAATCTGAATAATAGCATATTGCTATGTGAAATAGGTCCCTAAAAACTTGGTCATAATGAATATCTATCTGGAGCAATACTCTATGATGTGGGTTCATCTAATCTTAACCATAGTGTATTACTACATGAGATATGACTCTAAAAACCTAGTTATAGTGAATATATATTTGTAGCATTACTTTATGGTGTGGGTTCATTTTATCTCAACCATAGCAGGTTATTACATGAGATAGGACCCTAAAAACTCGATTGTAGTGAATCTCTATTTGGAGTGGTATTCTATTGTGGTACCAGTGACTATGTTGGATATGTATATGTAACTACACTATCTAATCCTCAAAATACACTAATATATGTAGGTTGTTCTCATTATACTAGTCTCTAAACATTTTGATTAGGTGGGATACGAGATATCCTATGAGGCTCTATCTTATAAACTGCATTACTCTCACAATTAGTAATCGATGATTATTATGAAGGAATGTCTTAGGATGACTTAATAATGGAGTAATAAGGTCTAAAATTCTATGATGGATTATATATTGGTGCCCTATTGTTAATTCTATGATTTCATTATCAACACATCTATTAATGTAATCTTTGAATCCATAACAATCATTATCTCTATGTCCATAGATATGATAATAGTTATAAAAGGGCTGATGTGATTGTATATGTAAGAGATTTGGATCTCATAAATGAGTATAATGTAATGTGATTAATTTGTTATCTAGTAGTTTTTGGGACCAACATAACCCATTCATTTAAAATTGTGGACCCTTGAGAGATCTATGTATCCAAGTTTTAAGCATCTGAATATTGAGGTCTTTTGACAAAATTTGAAGATCATCCACTCAAGGATGGAGCATTTTTGTATAATTTAAATCCTCTTGTTCTATATTTGTAGGTTTCATAAAAGGTTTAGGGTCTGGTGTTCACAAACCCTAGGTGGCCCTTGGTTTAAATTCAAATAATGATGGGAACCAAGTTGCTAGGAACTAATAGAAGAAATTTATGAACAAAGGGTTTAAGTCATGTTTTTAAACATGACTCAATATTTTATTTACTCCTTTCCCTTTCTTTTTTTCCTTGGGTCTAATTTGATGTGTTCATGAGGTCTCTTTTATGTTGCCAAACTTAGCCTAGGCTATTAATATTAAGGCCCTGATATTCATCTCGACCTTAGTCTTGATAATTTATGTTATGTATTTATGTCCTCGGGTCTAATATTTATCTCCATCATCCTTTGAAGGATATTAAAATAAATGCTTGCTCTTCAGATTTGATAAGATGAAGCGTATTAATCAAGAAGCCCTCACTTAAATGATGTGCATTAGATTTAAATCAATAATAATCACCCACTCAATGGATTTGATCTAATGGCATGAGGTTGAGGAGGAAAAGTCAAAAGGGATACAAGGCCTTGAGATTCAAATGTGTGGTGGCTTGGTAATCAAAGTAAAGAAATGAAAGGGACCCACTTAATAAAGGCATCTAATTAATGACCAAGTCCCTCATGAAGATCAATGGTTATCACTCACTCACTAGATTTGATCCAAAGACATAAGAGGACATTTGATCAGTAAATGAGCCCCACAAAGATCAATGACACTCACTCTCTCATTATATTTTATCTAATGGCATGAAGAACCTAATGAATTTTCAAGGCTCTGTGAGCTCGACATGTGGCCAATGCTTGACCAAGTTAGCAACAAACAATAGATACATAGCACAGGAAAGATCTGTGAGAATGCCAAGTGCCATGACCATGAGCCTCGAGATCAATGGAACAATAGAAATGTGAGGACTCAGGTTTGGATTAATGGATCATGCTAAGCCTAGGATATTGATCCAATGGAGAAAAATAAAGGAGGATTTTAAAATCCAATGGTTAGTATCCAAATGGTAACTATGAAAATTATCATGAATTCCAGCATGGAGCCACTTTGGTGACTCAATAAATCAAGGGTAAAAGCCATGGATAATCAAGTCAAGATAATATTAGAATATTAAACATAATATTCAATGTAGGGTAGAGGATAAATGAATCTAAAGTCATTAATAAATATTTGGCTAGAAATGATATATTTTGATGAGTTGGTTGATCAAGAAGAGGGGCATATCACAAGGCCCATTGTAAACTTGGGCTTAGTGGATGAACAACATGAAAGAGCTATGAGTATCCTTCAACAACAAAGGGCCCCACCTCTAACATCCTAATCATGGCTTACCAATAGGATGGAATATTCTTTTGTAAGAGCACACACTAGTTTATTAGTGTGATTGCCTCTAGGTTAGTAGGATTTTAGAAGAAACGTGTACTATAGTTGTTATGAAGATACTTGTCTTTTGTACACCTATATTGGTAAAATAGATTGGTATACTACCTAGCTTTCTATAAAGTCATATATTACCATTTGTAAAAGGGAGAGACTTCAAGATATTTTGTACCATTTTTGAGCGATTAATATAAGAGATCAAAGAATTCTATAGGAATTATCTAATTTGATGTGTTTGAATTGCTAAGTTTCTTAATTTTTGTCTGAATTTGAATATGAATGGTTTCAAGAAATACTGAGTTAAATCATTAATTATAGGGTTACTAGCTTGTGTATGTTAGGTTAGTTGAAATAATTGAATTTAATTCATTTCATTTGATCTACAATAAATATGTGATTTAGCTATCTAAATGTAGTGTCAAAATTTAAATTAAATCCATTTTTTACTTGTATGGTCATCCTACCTTCATAACTAGGCCTAGTTTGTAGTGAAATGTGAGCTCAGGCTACATTACACTATATGCTAGTTGAGATCATGCTCAAGAAATATTGAAATCTTGTCAATATGTTCATAATAACATATTAGAAATCACTATTTATTTCTCACTCTACCTTCTCCTTTTGCTCCTTTTTAAAATTCACATTAGCTTAAATACATTGTTCATAACCATTTAGTTTAGTCAATGGTTCATATTTGGGTTAGTTTGTCCAATATTAACATCAATATTTTCAAGAAAGGTACCAAGATGGCTCCTTATCATCAAATTTTATAAATATTATGGAACAGTCCATGTTGCTTTGCTACTATTTTCACCATAGACATCTTAATTACCAAACACTTGCAACTCATGCCTTGAATCCTTGGATTCTAAAATGAGAATTGTTCTTTAAACACTAGAGATCACCTATGGTACACTTTGAAGCATCAACACGAGAAGCTCCACTAGCACTAAAAGGAGGGCCATATTCTTGATCCATGGTAAATCTGATCCAAGGTTGTAAAGGTCATGTATCTCGACCTTATACCATTCATTTGGGGTTATTATACGTTAGGGATTAACATTATTTAAGGTCATTATTGTTCACTATTATTGATTTTAGCAAAAAACCATTGGAATCCATAAAATATAGAATTAGACATCTTATTGTGATCAAAGGTGGTATGTGTGAGGTGTGCATGAGTTATTTCAAGCATGGATGCATTAAGATAGAACATATTCATGAAATTGGGTACATATTTGATAGGATCTAACCAAATATGTATGTTATTTATACACCCTTTTCAAAATATAGCACCACATCCAAGCTAAAACCCATTTCTCAAGGAAATTTAATGTGGTATATTGTATCTTAGATAGGATCTTAAAATTACACATTGGAGTTTCCTAGGATCAAGACAAGATCACACTCAAAAACTTGAGAGCCTTTGCTTGAGCTTCAAGAACATAAGAAATCCAGGTGGGAAAAAGGTAGATGTAGGAAATACAAATCCCTCCCAACATCACCTATTCAAGGTATACTTACTTTTAATCCTTATACAAGAATGGCTTGGTTGGGTGATTCTTCCATTAACATGCCTAGGGTGGTCTATGATCTCCCACATAATCCAGAGAAATATTTGCCTACATTTAGTCCCATGGGCATAGTAACTAATGAAGAGCATATAAAGTCTTATAAGGATACCTTAAGGCTAATCAACATTGTGCATGAATGTGTAGCATGTAGTTTATTCCCTTTTACCTTTAAGGATGCTACCTATGAATGGTTTTGAACTTGCCTAATAACTGTAATACTAGTCGGGAATATTTTAATAATGTGTTCATATATCAGTTTAGAAAAATCATTAGTCCTTACATCATTTATCATCAATTTAAAACTATTAGAAGAGATGATAATGAACCTACTAGGCCCTTTAATTCTAGGTTTCAAAATATGTTCAGTAGAACCATAAATCCACATAAGCTAGATGAAATTCTAGATTTAGAGATCTAAAAGGATGCATTAGATCCTATGACCACAATGTTCATAAGGAGATCCATACCAGTCATAACCTCACTAGCCAAGGTTTATTTGAAAGCAATAATTATTAATGATCAAATGAAACCCCAAGGACAAATATATTATTATATGCCAAATGTTAAACCCCACATTCTAGTGATGAACCTATTTACTAATAATAATTAGAACATGCCTACTGTGAACCAAATTCCAAACCTCACTTAGTTACCCTTGAATCATGCTACCCTAATCAAAATTTAGGATTCTTGAGTCAGCCCACCTATAATGGCTTTAGAATAGGAGGTCACATGGTGTTAGTGAAAATTGCTAATGTTAGCAATAACCAAATACACAATTCTGAGACCCCTAAAATTGAAAATGATTCTATCTTTAAAATGGTATATAAGCTAAGTACTAATTTCCTCCAATTACAAAAACAAGTGGGGAATACTCTTGAGAGTTTAGGAAGGAACTTCTCATTTAAAAGATATAACAAGTGAGGTAATAGGTTTTAGAATGATAGTTTACACAATAATAGAAACCATGACACGTCCTCAGAGAAGAAAAACATGAATATCAACCTCATAGATATTGCATTACCTAACTATTTTAGGGTACATTGCATAACCAAACATGGAGAGATTGATTGCATCAAATTCTAAAAAGCATTTGAGGCATTCCAAGAGGAGTTAGACATGTTTAAGGTGGTTCCCAATAAGGAAAATAATGTACATACATCTAGCCCAAAGCCTTTAGACTAGGCTTTCATGTTAGAAACCTTTGATTTCCTCTTTCAAGAGGAAAATGAACCAGATGACATCCCTAAATAAATCCATGCATTTCAATAGTTCCTAAAAAAGACTTACCCATTGTGGAATAGAGAATAGAGGTATCCCTTGACTACCTCAACTCCTCCTCATAACTATGGAACCCCTCTTGGCACTACTTCAAGGAATGACCTTGAGCCCCCCTGATGGAGCATTCCTAAGTACAACCCTAAGGTCCCCAGTCCTACCAAAACTAGTTACAACATAGCTGAGGACATGAAGAAGATAAAGGCTAATATCACCTTACATGAGTTAACACATATCATATAATAAAGGGATTTATTGTTGTAGTCCTTAAAATTTAGAAAACCTCCCAAGATAGATCTTGCTAATGTAATAGTTCATAAAGACAAGGCTGAATCTCCCCCTTTCTTACTCATAGTTAGAATATTAGGTAAAAACTTGCATAATTGCTTGTTAGACTCAGGTGCCTCCACATATATCATGCCTACTACCATATGTAGAGAGCTTAGTTTAACCCCCATCAAGTCTGATAGGATTGTCACCCAACTAGACAAATCAAGGGTTAAAGTAATTGGAGAACTATTGACCATCCACATGCAGATAGCCTCTGAGCCTAGGGTACAACAATTCATTGACATTCAGGTAGTAGGCATGCTACATGCCTATGGGATCATATTGAGAAAGGAATAGACTAAAGCCTTAAATGGGTATATGTCTACTAATTATTCCCACTTGTGGATACCTTGGAAAGGAGTCCCAAATCAAATAAGAGTTGAGAGGGAACCAAGGATGAAACACATGATAACAAAATACAATGTTATTAATGAAAGGGTCAACATAATCGACTCAAAATTAAGGGTTTTCACCCTAGAATATGATAAATTATATGATCCTAAGGACATGGAGACTCCTCTTCAGCTATGGAAATTACAATTTGATGGTGTTAGATACAAGGCCAAATCAGGTGTTGGAATTCTCTTAACTAATCTAGCCAACAAAAGGTACCATGCCTCTTGTAGACTCTAATTCACCTTCACCAATAACCTTGATGAGTATGAAGCTTTCATCCTTGGTTTGTAATTTGCTATCAAGAATAAAGCTAAAAAACTACTAGTTTTTGGAGATTTAGAACTAGTAGTCAACCAGGTCAGGAGTAGGTATCAAAGTAAACTCTCATACCTCAAGAAGTATAAGTTTAGAGTATAAGACCTGATTGAGTCTTTTGATGTTGTTAGCATCACCTCCATTCCCTAATAAGAAAACCAAGCTATAGATGAACTCGCATCAACTACATTAAATCTCATCCCTAATATAGACTCCCCTAAATTTAGTATTGAATTATTCCCATGTCCATAAGTGCTTGATAATGTTAACCATTTCCAAGTCTTTAATGATGACCAATAGATATTAGATTTTTTGACCAATTTTGGGGCCTTTAAATCCCATATCATCGATGAAGCTAATGAAAATGCAACTAGAGGGAACATGTTTGATAGAAAAGTCATTCATCTAAATGACAACAAAATACCTAAAGGGATGATTGCTCTAGAAAGATTGTTTGATCAAGACAAACTAGTTGAGGTTTCCAAAGTTCCCAAAGTAAGTGGAAAGGATTGCAATACTATGGATTTTGGCCTCTAAGGGTAACCCCAATTAGTTAATGTTGGAAATGCTTGTAAAAATTATAAAAATAAGAAATCCTTACCAAGTACAAGGATGTTATAGAATGGTCCTATGATGACCTAAAGATATTTGATCCAAGGGTCATTACCCATACCATACCCCTCAAAGAAAGTTGTAAACTTTTTAGATATAAATAAAGACCAGTGAACCCCATATTGGAACCTATGATATCCAAAGAGGTCAAAATTTTATTAGATGCTAGGATAGTCTTTCCTATCAGACATTCAACTTGGGTGGCCAATTTGGTGCAAATCAAGAAGAAAAATGGTGAGATTAGAATATGTATTGACATGAAAATTTTGAAAAAAGCATCAAATAAGGACAACTATCCTCTCCCTTCCCTTGATCAGGTAATTAAAAATATTTTAGGTTCAACTATGATGTCCTTCCTTGATGGATTTTTAGGTTATAACCAATTACTAGTTGACAGAGAAGACAAGATGAAGACAACATTCACAATAAAGTGGAGGACCATTGATTACAAAAGGATGCCTTTTGGACTATTCAACATAAGATCTACCTTCCAAAGATCCATAGACCATGAATTACAAGGTCTAATTGGTAAATGCATCATCATTTATATGGATGATCTAACATTTTTATCTAAAAATAGGGAAGATCACTTCATGCACCTATAAGTTTTTAAAAGATGTAAAAGGTATGACATTTCTTTGAACCCTAAGAAAATTATATTTTATGTAACTAAAGGAAAACTATTAGGGCATGTTATAACCAAAGATGGCATCTCCATAGACCTTGAAAGAGTGGAGGCCATATCCAGAATTGAGATCCCAAATTGTAGGAAGGAATTGAAGTCATTCTTTGGCAAAATAAATTTTGTAATAAAGTTTATTTCTAGTTTTGAAAAAATTGTCAAGCCATTGAATGGCATGCTCAATAAGGATGCCAAGGTGATTTGGAATAAAAAATCCAAGAAGGCATTCAATGACATCAAGAAATCCATTAGCTAAGCCCTAGTGCTTAGAAGTCCCAATTTCTCAAAGGATTCTACCTTTACTCGTTTGCATTTTATCATACTATGGATGTTATATTGACTCAAAAATTTGATGAGTGTGATCACCCAATAGCTTTCATGAGTACTAATTTTAAGAATGTTGAGTGAACTATTCTATGGTTGATAAGAAAGCATATGCATTAGTAAAGGCATTGAAGAAGTTTAGTCCCTACATCCTCAGAAATAAGGTGCACGTCATCCTACTTGACCTTGATACTAAACTTATGTTGAGTCAAAATGAGTTGGGAGAATGCATAGGTAAGTGGATGTCAGTTCTGTAGGAATATGACTTGGAGATGAAGGTAGCAAAGCTATTAAGATGCCAAGGTTTGATCCAAATGATTGCCACTACTAACCCTAGGCTAAGTATCATGCAAGTAGGCCAACAAAGTTTTCAAAACAATGAATGGTATGATTAAATCATACAATTACTAATCAATGGTATTTATCTTTCAGGCCTATCCAAGGAGAAAAATAAATCCTTGAGGCTTAATTTAGCTCACTACCTAATCAACTTATACATAAATAAATTTGAGAGAATATACCTAAGTTGTGTCTCACAAGAAGAAGACACCCAAATTATGGTCACCTTTCATGAAAATTTGGGTAGTGTACATCCCTTTGGAATAATTACAACCCACAAGATCTTAAGGGCTAGTTACTATTAACTATGATATTCAAGGATGCTCACAAGCATGTGAGAGAATGCCACTCTTGCCAAATTTTTAGCACCAAAGAGACAAAAGTAGACATGCCTCTACAACCAATCATGACAAACCATTTGCATATTGGGGTCTAGAAATTGTTGGAGTAATCAACCCCAACTCATTTGAGGGTCACAAATATGTCTTGACTGCCATGGATTATTACACTAGGTGGATAGAGGTAGTGGCTACCAAAAAATGTAGATTGAAAGAAGTGATCAGTTTCTAGGAATAAAATGTATGTACTAGATTTGGGACCCTAGTTTCTCTTGTATGTGATAATGGGTTTGCATTCATCTCAATTAAGATGATTGAATGGGCTTATGACAATGGTGTCACACTTAAGTTTGTCTCTAATCACTATCCCCAAGGGAATGGTGTTTTTGAATCCATGAATAAGAACCTAATGAAGGCAATCAAAAAGTATGCAAAAGACAAGCCTAGAACTTGGCATAAGTTGCTCAAATTTTTTCTCTATATTGATAAGATAAGGATCAAGCAAGCCTTGAAAGCTTTGCCATTTACATTAGTGTATGGGAAGAAACTCATCTTTAACATCACTCTCAGATTTCTTCCATATAGATCATGCAGGAGTACATGGAGGAGAGCCAAGAACATGCTACTTTTAGGTTATTAGACATCATCCAGATATAAGATGATAGAGAAAATGATTTTGTTGATTTTAGCAGACACCAAGCCATGCTGAAAATATGGTTTGATAAAAGTTCTAAGGTCAATGTGTTTAGATAGGGAGACTTAGTCCTAATTTAGGACAATGCATCTAAACCCAAAGGAAAGCATGGAAAATTCACACCCCCATGGATTGGCCCATACTAGATTACATATACATTGAGGAAGAACGCCTTCAAGCTCAAATATTTTCAAGGCGCAGAGTTCATATTGCCTACTAAGGGAAATACATCAAGCATTATTTCTCTACAACCCATCCTAGGGTCTTTATGGAGTAAGGTGTAAGGTGATTAGATTAGATTAGGTAGGTTAGCTAGTTTTCTTTGAGCATCTTTTCTTTCTTGTCCCTAGTTTGTTCATAGTTGTTTGGTTCCTTCGTTTTGTTTTGTTTTTGCTTTCTATTGTGTGTTGCTTGCCTATATCATTTTCCCTTGATCTCAAGATGTATTTAGAGTCATCCCTAAGCTTAGAAGTTATGAAATTTTCTTAAGATGTACCCCAATCCTAAAATAAATTTATGACCCCATACACAAGAAATCATGGTCTTAGGACATAACATTATGATACAACTTGGAGAAATTGAGTATAGACAAATGGAGGGGAAGTCATTCCACAAGATCTAAGTTATGACCTTAGATCCACACTGGTTTTAAGAAAATTTATGCTTAGGGATTCAAGGCCTAAATTATCAAAAACATGCCATTAGAAAGTACTTAATAAAAATCCATGCCTAAGACAAGAGTTTTATCCCTAAGTGATCCTCCTAAAATCAAATATTTGACCAAATCCTAAACTAGCTATCTTAGTTCTCAACCTTACTAAAATCATAAAGATCTAAAAATACAAAAAATATGAGAAGAATACAAGGTAAAAAATGAGGCTTTCATACAAAGGTGATTCATATAACCTCCATCAGGGCTATAGATGCTTAGCTGGCAATGGATCAAGGCCATGAGTGGAGCCAAAGGTATCTCTATTGGGGATATGGATGATTGGCCAGTAGAAGAGCAATGCCTAAGCCCTCCCTAATCCAAACCATGATTCAAAAAATGTTTAGTATACCCCAGGTAAATGTAAATGATTGAAGGTAGAAAGCTAAGGATTTCTTCTTGAGCCCTATGGAAAGTAGTAAGTGGAATCAAAGCACACACACAACTTAGGTATGTCTTGGTGGTTAACATTAAATTCATTAGTGCAAGGTTTGTTTCAACCACATTGAATCTAGATGGTAGTTTCTTAGGTCAAAGGGAATGGTGACCTCAATGTTTGTCTGAACTCATAGTCTAGAAGTTCTAACATATTACTATGTTTCCCCTAGAAGTCACCATTTATTGAGACTAACATACCCCATTCATTTAAAATTTGGAAGCCTTGAGAGATCTATGTATCTAAGTTTCAAACATCTAAACATTAAGGTATTTTGAAAGAAATTGAAGATCATCCACTCAAGGATGGAGCATTTTTGTATAATTTAAAGCCTATTGTTCTAGATTAACCTTGTTGATGAGTTATGTGAGTTATTTTTCAGGTTGCATGGAAGGTTTAGGGTTTGGTGTTCAAAAACCCTAGGTGGACCTCAATTCAAATCCAAATAATGGTAGGAACTAATGAAAGAAAATTGTGAACAAAGGGTTTGAGTCATGTTTTTAAACACGACTCAAGATTTTATTTACTCCTTTCCATTTATTTTTTTCCTTGGGTACAATTTGAAGTGTTCATGAGGTTCCTTTTACATTTCCAAACTTGGCCTAGGTTATTAATATTAAGGCCCTAATATTCATCTCAACCTTAGTCTTGATAATTTATGTTATGTATTTGTAAACACCTAAAACTAGTCGTCGATAACCTCTAATCAAGATTTTGGCTCGTTTTCATATAAAATGCACAATTTGGCCTAAAAACACTAAAAAATTCTAAGTGATGTGAAAATGATATATTCAAATACTAATTTTGGCTAGGGTATCCCTAAATGGGGAAATGAAATTTACGGGCTAGCTAAGTTTGATCAATTCATTTTGAATCAAAATGCCAAAATTACACTTGCATGCTCTGAACTACTCTTTCCTATCACATCTTTTGCATAAGAATTGTACCTTTGTTATTTGTTGTTGGCAACATTCTAAATGGGAATATAGTTCTAATGCATCTAATAGTGACTTCCAATTCCAATCCAATCAAATTTAGGACCAATAACAAGGCAATTTGATCAATTTGGGTAATTTGTGCATAAAGTGATTAATCATGTTTACGAGCTAATTAACCCAAATCAAGGCCTAATTAATAATTCCATTGAAACTTGTTGAAGACTTATTTTTGGAAATGAATATTGAATATCTACATCATAAAGTGACCTCATTTCTTGGAAAGACATCCCTAGGCCATAAATGCCACAAATATTAGGATTCATGCCTCCCATGCATCATCAATGCCTTTCATGTTGCCCTCCATGCCTCTTAAATTACCCTTCTTCTAATGCCATGATGAGGATAATTACAAACTTAATTCCAAAAATTGAATTAATCCTCAACCACACATCTCAATCTTGAGATGGATGGTTGAGGTTGATTTTGATCAAATCCAAAAATCTATAAATAGGAGGCCTCACAACATTATTTCTAATATTAATTTGTGCAAAGTTATAATGTAGGATTGGTTCCAAAAGCTTCATGAAACTAGTATTATAATGCTAAATTGATTCCAAGCCAAGCCAAGACACAAGACAAAAGTGCCAAGAGGAGATGAAGGTAGCCACACTCCATTGAAGAAGACCTCTTGAAGCACAAGCTGAGAAAGCCACCATTACAAAGGCATTTGGAGCATCCAAGGAAAGTGAAAGGAATTCTTGTGTTTTCATTCCTTGCTTTTTAGTTGTGTTTTCATTCCTTGCTTTTTAGTTGTGTTATCATTTGCTTTTGTTAACTAATCTCTCCCTAATGTTTAGGCCCAGAGATGTTATGTTATTAGTGTGTTTATTTCACTTTGTTTTCATTTTGGAATTAACACCATAGTAACCATCCTCTCTTGAGTGAAATTCCTAGATCACATAATGGCATGCCCGATGGGACTAGATGCATCCTAAACATGAAGGAGACCCTTTTACAACTTTAAAAAATTTATTTGAGCCTTTAAAACTCTTGAAAATTGATTTTTTAACTTTATTTTTCCATTTTTGGTTTTCATGGGTTTTACATAGTAACTAATGTTGACAAAAATACCAACATTGGTTACTTGGATTAACCAACATCGATCAGATCTCAGTTGGCCATAACTAACATTAGTGGTATTGACCGATATCAGTCACTTGTTTTTCCAAAAACATAGACCTGAGACCTACTTTTTCAAAGTTTGTTATTTCAAATTCAAAAGGGCTTCAAAGCCAAAGGACATGCTAACAATTTTGTTGTAGGACCAAAACATGTCTAAATCACTTTTGCATGCTTAAAATTTGATTAGGAACTTTGTTTTGGATGTTTATCAAAGAATTTAGGTTTTTTTAGTGAATGTTTTTCAAAGTTTACAACTAAGACAAAGGGGTCAAATGAACACCACCAAACATTTCATTTTGGTTTAAAAATTGAACATACTTGTCAATTATTGTTTGCAATAGTTGTTTAATTGTATTTTGTTTAGAAAAAAGAGGCATTTTGCATGTATGCTCTTTTATTTGTCCCCTATAGGGAACCCTTGGAATCAAAAGAACCATTCTTATTGCAAGTAGCCTAATCTAAGGCTTAGAAAGAAATTCATCTAAAGTACTCCCCAAAAACTTGTCAAAGTTTGGGTGATCTTAAAAATGACCCTAATGTCTTTCTGCTTTCATGCTTTATTTATTTATGAATCTTGGCTTATGAGGGAGACTTCATCACCTACCACAAGTTATTTAGGGAAGCTTTGACCCAATGTTTCATCTATCAGTATTAACTTCATTTGACTCCTTTGGAGTTACACACGGGACATAGTGACACTTCAGACATCATACTACACTGAGTGAACAACAAGATGTAGTGGTTGGAAAAAAGACTAGACCTTTTTGCAACAAGTTGAGTGATATGAACCCAAAATCTATATTTTATTTTGCATATTTTGGCATGAAAGTCATTGTGTAATTGATTTCCCTAGATCATTCAAAAACATTTTAGATTTTATACAAATCCCCACTTGCCATGGAAGTATTTTTGGTGCAAGGTGTGCCTTAAGGTCCCATGTCATAGTACTATCATTTGAGATAAGGTGTGGTGTAAAAGCCCTATTATATAATGCACATTTACTTTTAGGTGAACACTTAAAATCCTCTCAAATGACATATATTGATGGATTCCAACAATACCAAGCAACCTTGTCAATTTAGGATCTAAGGGTGATTAATTAGTTGGTATTATCCTAGATTAAAGTCTTGTTTGGAGTCAAAACTTGGTGTAAACAAACAATCCAAACCAAACACATAGTCCAAATTTTCCTTTGAACAAAGAGGTGTTATACTGCCCATGTGAGATCATTTATTTGCCTTCTTCAAAGTTCATCAAAAGCTTGAGAGTCATATCACCCACTTTAGTGAAATTATGCTACCCAATTGAGTCTAGACCTTACCAAAGTTGTTTAAGTCCTTCACTTATAATTTAAATTTGAAATTACACCTTTACAAGTTCATAAGGTTGATGTGTTAAGTGGGTTCTCCATTTACACTAAACTTGAGGAAACTTAGGTTTAATTTCCAATTTAGGTTGAAGGCCATTTAAGACTCATAATCATTATCTTCACTTCATAGACTTAAGCCATTTTTTGCTAAACCCTTGCACTTTAAGTCTATGTACCACAACATTTTGAGTCAAGAAAGGTAGTGTTATGTTGTCAAAATTGTGGAAAAATGTTTTTGCCTTAGAGATTATTTGAAACAATTTTTTTTATCATACCTTTTGGGTAGTATAGCATCATTACGATGCCCAAATCATTTTAAACTTTGTTTCATATCCCATTTTGCATAGAATTCTAAATTTGTTCCTACATTTTTTGACCAATCCAAGTGTACTATTTTGATCCTTTATCTAAAGCACAGTTATACTATTCACCTTTGTCTAGCTTGTTTGTTAAAAGAACCAAGTTTTATACCACTATTTGTGAGAAAATAAACTATTGCTAAAAGTACCTTTTATTTCATACCTTGTACTTAGTTGACCAAGTTCATGTCTAAGAATTGAATGCCTAGTGTTTTTTAGAAGTGTTTCAAATCTATTAGATTAAAACTTTCATCTATTTTCAAAGTATAGCTTTTGATGTCATTTGGCCAAGAGTCCTATCACATGCCTTGTTTGACCCTAGATTTTGATGCCACATTTGGCCAAAAGACCTAGTAACTTTTAAATTCCTAGATTAGACTGAATTGAAACACTTTGACCTTAGAGTTTGGCATTTTGATTTTTTGGTCCTTTTACTTGCTTAGCTTTGTGTGAATGGTAAAACATTAGATAAATTACACTATTTTATTTCCTCATAAATCTTTGCATAAACCTTTTGATCCTTTTTGACAGATCTAGATGAAGTTGAAGGCATCATTTGTTTTATATTCTATCTTTTTTAGAGTTTTTATAACTCTTTGACCTTTTATCATAAAGCATTGACTATGGATCCTAAGATGTACTCATACACTTGTAGTAGACTCATGTATAATTTGGGGATTAGTAATGTAGTTACATAGGAAGAAATGGTATAAGACCCCTATGTGGTTAACATTGATTATGAAATGGAGTCTTATCCCTCTTATAATACTCAATTAGGGGCACAAAGACAAGATCCATTAGCTAACTATCTAGTTAACACAATACCTTACACAGAATAGGACCAAGAATAAACTGCACAATACTTAGCTACAATACCCATGATGGATGAGCTAGGCCTATATTTAGCCATACTCTACCAATAAAACTTACACATATGATCCATTTTTTTAAGTGACATTTGTTAGAGAATAAAGGAGAGATTTTAGCTAGGGCCATAGATGTAAGAGCTAAGTTTCCTATATACTTCCCCCATGAAAATTTACCAAGTCTAGTAAGAGTGACCCACAATATCATTTACAATCAATAGGATTCTTATAGAAATACTATGCCTCTAGTCTAAACAATGTACCAAGACCCTAATTTATCTAATCAAGGCAAAAACATCATGGAATATAACTTTAACCAAATGCAAATAGCATACGAAACCTATCTGAATTTAGAATGCAATTTCAATTAGATGAGCATGGTGAGTAAGCCCCTCATTGACCTAGTATCTTTAATAAGAGTGTTAATGGAATTAATTGGACAAGAAAATCTGAGTTCTAACCTTTTTGTGCAAACCACTTCAATAGAAACTTGATACATATGTCAGTTATTGAAGAAGTGTCTTTAGATTCTTCACTAAATAGTGAGCTAAATGTAGTGGGCAATGTGCAAACAACATACAATCTTGATCAAAGTGGTATTAACATACAAAAAAATAGCCAACAACATGTGCCTATAGTTAATCCCATGAGTAGATCAGCATACCAAGGAATAGGATTTTTTGTGCCCCAACCTTAACCAATCACTTCCTCAAGTGTACAACCTATAGGATTAGATAATCAAACAATGGCTAATGTTATGCCTCAATCCTACTCCCCCTCAACAAGTAGTGAGTGGTATTATAAAAAAACAAACACAATCTAGTGTATCAATGCAAAAAAGGATTAATACATTTCCACCTCAATCAATAGTAACTAATGTACCACCTCACTAGGTAATGATAAACATACCTCTTTAATCACAGACTAATATGCCAATCCAAAACTATGCAATGAATAATCAACATGTAAATATTATTCAATGACAGATGACAAATCTATAACATGATTTCATTTCCTCATAGGGATTCATGTAATAAGGAGGTCCCCATGTTTCTCAGGTACCTACTAAAGGACCATTGGTTCAAAATGTGCCACAAATCTAGAGATAGGGTCTTGGTCCACAAGTTCCCACTCAACAGTAAGGTCCAATTAGTTGATAGAATATCCCTTTTCAACCAAAGTAGGTATAGTATAATTATATCTCTCCATCCCAACCACAAAATCCACCAGGTCAAACCTTTATCATCAATCCAAACCAAAATATCACATAGCCAAATGTGCAATTTCAAGTACATGCCAATCCACATATGCATATTCTTAGCCCATTTCCCAACTAAGCCAATGTACCTTAATAGGTGTCTCCATCATACCCTAGTCAAAGTGTTCCAATTTTGACCTCTCAACCATCTATTTAAACCCAAATTCTCCTTCAAATCAATATCCCTTCCAGTTTCTTATCCCAAGAATTACAATAGATGAAGGATGCAGTTATTGCTATTTAGGTGGGAAAACAAAATAAAAAGTTCAAATTGGATGATGTATGTTCCTATCCATTCAATATGGAGTATTTTTAGATACCATTTCCTCCAGGATATGAACTACCCAAAATTTATAAATACAAAGGGAAAGGTGACCCTAAGGCTCATTTGACCGAATTCTTTATTGCATGTCAACTAGTGGCATATAGCGATATATACCTTTTTTATTTACTTCCCAGGATCTTGGTTAGACAAAACTTAGAGTGGTTTTTAAAGCTAACCAAGAATTTAGTAATGGACTTTGATGATTTATTTGATAAATTTATACAACACTTTTCCTATAATCTCAAGCATGAGATTTATTTAGTAGACCTGGCACAAGCAAAGCAAAAATATGGAGAGAGTTTTGCAAGTTATTTGCAGTGATGGAGAGACCTTACAAGATATTTCACCCATAGTTTACTAGATAAATAATTACCTATTATGTTAACTAAAAATTTGCATAGTGAGATAACCTATCATCTAGAACTACAATGTGCACATATGTTTAAAGAGATCATTGATAAAGGTTTGTTGATCGAGTGAGAACTCATCAATAAAGGGGTCATCAAGCTTAATTCAACTAATCAAAGTCAAGGTACCAATCATGGAAATGACCAACATCCCAATCAAATGCAAACATCACAACTGACGCAGGCTAATAATCAAGAAAGACCAAAGTAATTCAACCATAATAGGAATGTTAGGGGAATGGAGTAACCAAATCTCATCATGTCCAAAATATGCAGACATCATCTATACCACCTTTTCAATAGTAACCTCTCCAACCAATTCTACAATCATAATAACTTAGACTTTCACAATAAATACAGTAGCCTTTACCATTATAAACCCCTCCTAGAAGAACTGTCCCTACACATCATGTCTTTAGTGACCTAGGAGAACCTATTGAGTCTATATATTTCAAGCTTGCTATTTTTAATCTGATTAGTTGGTCCATACCAAAATATTATTTATAAGGCATTCCTTACCCTGATTGGTACTGTGAAAATGAATTTTGTGACTATCATCAAATTAATGGGCATAATCTATGAAGATGTGTCCAAATCAAGCATTTAATTAAAAATATGTTGGATAATAGGGAGATAAAACTAGATAATGGTGCTTCCACTTCTAATCAAACTTTTGGGATATATAAAAACCCCTTTCCCTAACATAACAATCAACAATAGCAAAATGATCAGTAACAACAACAATGGCTAGTGTAGTAGCAAAATAAATAGTATTAGAATCAAAGGCCAAACCAATAGAATCAAAAAAATTAGTAGCATAATCCACAACAACAAAATAATGGACAAAACCAAGGTCAAAATGGTAACAACCAACAAACTTACCATGCAGTTACACATGACTAAAATAGGGTTGTAGGTCATATTGCAAGGGGTAGTGTTAATAACATATCCATTAATCCTAGACCAAGCACTAATTAGCATAAACCATTGCTAAATAATAATATTTATCCAAATCACATGGATAATCCATCCTTAACTTGGGAGTGCATAAAGGCAAACTAGAAAACTAGGATTTCCACTTTTGGATCTTATAGTGACAACTCATTCTTATCACGTGACCACATGCAAGTGCATTGACAACTAAGACTTATCCTATCCGGTCCCATACCATTTCCAACATCAGTTAGAAATAATGGTCTAGTATTTAATCTTGATTGTGCAATCACAACTCAGAGGTTGAAGATTACTATCTTAGGCCCACAACCATCTACCACTTTGCCTATCATCCAACAAACCATTCAGCCTTAGAATAAACCATTCACTACTGACTAGGACAAGAAGTTTGATATTATGGAACAATTATAGAAGACACCAACACAAATTTCTATTTTAGATTTTCTATAGATGTCAATAATCTACAAAAACATCTTGAATGAGTTTTTGACCCAATCCACTGTTGATAGTGACATATCCCTTGATAACTTTCAAGCTTTGGTTGGACACCTAGCTCTAGCCTAATAAGTCACATTCAACTAAAGTGATTTACCTTCCCTTGGCCTGCTCCATAATAACCCACTGTACATAGAAGTTTGTATCAGATGGCATAAAGTGAAACATGTCCTTATTAACAATAGATCTGGCCTCAACATAGTGTCTCTCAAGCTCATCAAGCTTATTGGGTACACAATGATAGATCTCTAGCTAGAAACAATAACTATCAAAGCTTATGATAATTAGGAAAGAGAATCACAAGGCACCATCAGTTTACTAGTTATCATTGGGCATTTGACCCATGATACACTTCTCCATGTTTTGGACATTGAGTTATCATACAATATGCTTCTAGGTAGGCCTTGGTTGCATGAGATTCATGCAGTCCCATCAACACTACACCAATGTGTCAATAATTCCCACTCAAGGATGAAAGTGAATATTCCAAGAGATTTACATCCATAGGAACACTGCAAGCATCTTGAGGTCAAGTTTCAAAGCTATAATTATCATTATGACACAAATCTAAGTTTCAATCAGAATAAAGGAAATGTTATACTTATTGATCCTTCACCAAATAATTGCATAGATCCTAATACCTTGGATTCCCTTTTCAACATGCTGAATCTTGAAGCTTTTAATCATTTCACCATTTCAAATAATAGACCAAGATAATATGTGACCCATGACACATTTCACATTGCCAATCTTCCTCAAGATCTAAAAACCTTTAGGTGACCTAAGGTCATCCCACATATGCATTAGTAATGAAAGAACAAAGACAAGGGACCTATAATATTTGTACTAGCATCTAGCCTATAATTTGACCCTCTTGAAGGGGATGAATCATAGTTATACAATGATGACCAAGCTGATTGTTATAAAAATGTAAAGTATCATATTCCCAATAGGATCATGGAGAATCACAATTATGAAGGAAGAGGCCTCTGACCAAATTGGCAAGGAACCATCAAGCCAATTTCCATGACTAAGTATGAAAGACCTTATGGACTTAGATTTAAACCATCTGGGGGTGACCCCACATATCTTATTCAAACTCCATCACTAGCAACTAGTGATGATGATGTTGACAATGAAGTAGAGTCTGATCATAGCCTCACTTTTAATGACCTAGCTGAAACCAACCTATTTGATAACAATGTCATTTATACCCGTACCCAAGCCATTCATCACAATCCATTGCCATTATATTATCCCCAACTGATAGATGTGGACCAATAAGAATCTAGTCTACTGATTGATGAGGTATAGAATGATGAGGCTTTCTATGATTTCTTAGGCCTTAGAGATAATGTTTTATTGGGAGATCACAGTCAGGATTCTCAATCACATGAGATCTTGTAGCCTATTTTGGAGTGCTAGTGAACACCTTTAGCCAAAAACAAATAAGTAAGACATTGAGGTCCCAAAGTGAGTACCACTTTGAAGTGATTTTTAATTAGGTAAAAAGTAAAGATAAAGGCCATTCTAGTGGTGAAAACCTATTTCAAGTGCCTTTAGATGGGTGTGTTCATTCTTCTTCAAATTTAGACCAAGAGACCACCAATGATGAACTTGCCTTTGGATCTGAGTTCAGTTTTGAGAAAAAATGAGTATTTGATCAAATTTTCCAAGAATTTCTAAATTTTTTATTCCATGGCCAAATATCCCAGTAGGAGACTCAAATTCATCATGCTTAGGAGAATTTGAAAAGCAAGCCCTGATAGAGGACCCTGACATAGTCCAACAGTTCAAGTCACTGCATACTATCCTAAAAGATGGTTCAACCCTCCTATTCAAAGATACAATAGAGGTGAACATAGAGACTCTATCAGCCCTAGAATGGATAAAATTAGGTGCATCCCTCACTGAGGAGGAATGTGATATTTTTACATCTCTTTTGAGAGATTTTGTGGATATATTTGTATGGGCCTACTCTGACATGCCAAGATTAGACCCTGCCTTGGTTCTACACCACATTATGGTTAATCTTGATGCTAAATTGGTAAAATAAAATCTCTATAAGATTCATCCTTACATTTATATATTATTAAAGAAATATTTGGAAAAAATCTTAAAAGTAGGATGTATCTGATCCATTGACTACTCAAAATGAATCTCTAATGTAGTACTTGTTAGTAAAAAGCTTAAAGGATCAGAATTTGTACTAATTTTTGAGACATCAACAAAGATTTTCCTAAATATGATTTTCCCTTGCCTAATATTTACATGATTATTGACTCTATGATAGGTTATGAAATGCTTTCACTCATGAATGGCTTTTTAGGATACAATCAGATCAAAATAATGCCAGAAGATTAGCATAAAATATCATTCACCTCTCCATGAGGAAATTTTTGCTCTTAGGTGATGACATTTGGCCTTAAGAATGTAGGAAATACATATCAAAGAGCCATGACTATCATATTCCATGATATGATACATGATATTATTGAAGACTATGTCGATGACATATTAAGAAAATCCAAGACCAGATATGATCATCCAGTAGTGCTGGATAAGATATTTGAAAGAATATGAGAGTACAAAGTTAGAATAAATCCTAAGATATGTGTGTTTGGTGTAACTTAGGTAAATTACAAGTTTCATCATGTCTCATAGAGGTATTGAAGTCGATCCAGCTAAAGTCCATGCTATAACCAAGATGCTACCACTAACCAATTTAAAGCAACTCTATAGTTTGTAGGGTAAGATCCAGTCAATCTAATGCTTCATCTCTTAGTTAGCAAACAAGTGCCATACATTTATGCATATTTTAAAGAAAGGAGTTGCATTTCACTAGGATGATCACTTTCAAACATATTTTTAATAACTCAAATATTATCTTGTCAATCTGCCTATTTTATTACCTCCTATGCCAAGAAAGCCATTCTTGTTATACCTATCATCTACTGATCATGCCCTAAGGGCACTCTTAGATCAACATGATGACAATGGAAAGGAGCATGCTATATACTAATTAATCCATACCTTGGTTACATATGAACATAATTATGCACCTATTGAAAAAGCTTGTCTATTTATGGTTTTTATAGTTCAAAAGCTACATCATTACATGTTGAATCATAAAACCATGGTCATTTCAATGGTAGATCCACTCAATTATATACTATCTAAAATATATTTTCAAGGTAGAATGGCTATATGGATCATGCTTCTTAGTGAACTTGACATAGAGTATGTCAATCAAAAAGTAATCAAAGGACAAGTTCTTATAGATCAAATTGCTAAAGTACCTCTCATAAACACACAGCCACTCAAGTTTCAATTTCATGATGAATCTATCATGGCCATCATGGAAACACCCCTTAAGGAGCATCCATAGAATTTATACTTTGATGGTTCATTCATTGTGCATGGATTAGGGGTAGGCCTATTATTTATTACACCATAGAGGTATTTAATCCCTAAATCCTTTAGAATTAGATTTACTTATACACACAACATAGTTGAATATGAAGCACTTGTCTAAGGACTTAGACAAGTAGTGCAGTGGAATATATATCATCTTCAAGTTTATGGTGATTATTAGTTAATCATCAATTAGGTTATGAATTATTTTTAGACCAAAGATGACAAGTTGGTTCTATATAAAACCATGGTCGACACTCTTAAGCAACAAATTTCCAACATTTAGTTTGAGCACATACCAAGGGATAGTAACAAAATTGCATATGCCATGGCTACTATTGGATCATTGATTTGACAAATAGATAAAGCTAGAGAGTATCAGTTCTTTATCAAAAATTTGTTATCACTAGCTCATGAACCTTCAATAATTTCCATGATTTTTGATATTATTGGTTCAAATTCTATATGATACTCAGACCTTTATGACTACCTTCATGACCAAGTTATACCACCTAACCTATCTCAAAAACAAACCAAATCCTTCATTCATCATTCTTCTCATTAGACTCTACTTGGATCCACTCTTTACCATCATATTTTTGATGGAAATATGCTTTGTTGTTTACCTTTGGTAGAGTTTACATTATCATTAAGTGTTCATGAAGGAGTATGTGGAGCCTATTCTAGTAGGATAGTCCTATCCAAAAGGCTCTTGTGTACTAGTTATTATTGGCCTATAATTGATGCAAATTCCTCTACATATGTAAGGAAATGTGACAAATGTCAATGGTATGATAATTTGATTCATGCCCCAAAAAAAACCTTTGAAATTGATGTTGACACCATGGCCATTTTCTAAATGGGAACTTGACCTCATTGGGAAGATTAACCCCACTTCATCTAATGGCCATAAACATATCCTTACCACCACCAAATATTTCACTAAGTGGGTTGAAGCTATACCCCTCACTTACATGACTAAAAATCAAATTTCTAAATTCATCTTCAATCATCTCATCTGCTACTATGGTATCCCCTCTAACACTATATTCGATAGTGGAGGATCATTCAATAACAAAGATGTAGACTAGTTATTTACTAAATACAACATCACACAACACTTTTCTACATCATATGACCCTCAAGGTAATGGATAGGTTAAGGCATCCAACAAAACCATTGTCAACATTCTCAAAAAGATTGTTAATGATTTCAGTCATGATTGGCACCTCCAGATATTCCTTGCCCTTTGGGTATACCATACCAATCATCGTACCTCCACAAGAGCCACTCCATACTCAATTAATTATGGTACTAAATCCATCCTTCCCATCAAGGTTGAATTTCCCTCACTACGCATCTCTTTTAAGCATGTCTTGGATAATCATGACGATCAAGTAGCTCACCTATAAGACCTGGATCTACTAGATGAGAAATATGCGACCATGCTTAACAATCTTTAAGCATACTAACATTTACTCAAAAGCCACTATAATCATCATGTGAAGTATCAAACATTTAAACTTGGTAATCATATTCTTAAAGAAAACCAAGAGAATACCATGGCTGAGAAGAAACATAAATGGAAATTCAAACCAAACTAGATAGAGCCTTTCATCATCACTATAGATTATGGATCAAGAGCATATAGGCTTGCCACACCAAATGGTGATGAACTTCCAGAGCCAATGAATATTATTCATCTCAAGTGGTATTATGCTTGAATGCTAAGGTGTATTGTCTATAAGGACCATTTTAGTTATGCCTTATTATTACTATTTTTCTTTTTACACATATCATTCTTATATGTCCTCTTTGCCATATCCACTTTCCATTTCTAACCTATCG
Organism: Torreya grandis; assembly: GCA_037957365.1. Classification (NCBI taxonomy): domain Eukaryota; kingdom Viridiplantae; phylum Streptophyta; class Pinopsida; order Cupressales; family Taxaceae; genus Torreya; species Torreya grandis. The sequence goes on along the minus strand of JARHVA010003372.1, from coordinate 1,550,786 downwards.
ACCTAGTGTGTTCTAAAGCCTAGACCATTTGACCTTAGTTTTTTGTCATTCATTACATAGTTTCAACATTGAGGTATCTAATTAGTTCATTAATTGGTTCAAGCATTTTAGATAAGGAGCATATCTTGAGATAGTTTGACAAAAAATTTGGCAGTTGCATCCTTTGTTTGTTAGTCCTTTCTTACCACCAATCTTGATACTAATCATAACCACATTTGGGAAAATAGTACCATTGATCTATGCCATTGTGTCATATTTATAACCAGCTATGGGAAAACTAGGGGCAATACTAGGCCTTGACATACCAACTTGCCACTTCCTATGCCATACTATGTTTTTTTACCAACTATGCCTATTTTGTTTAAATTGCCTACCACACTAGTTGAATTCCTCTATTATAAGGGCAAAACTATAGTGACTTGAGGTCCTATTTTGGGACTATGTAGGTAGTGCTCAATACTTTTTGAGGTCAGCTCAATCTCCCTTTTCCCAATTCCCTCACCATTTTGTGAGCAACCTAAGCCATGCTCTTGCCATTTTGTGAGCAACCTAAGTTTGAACACTCTCATAGTTTTGTGAAAAACTTAAGCCATGCTCTCACCATTTAGTGTCTCATAATTTTTTATTGAGTTGAGACAATCCAAAACACTTCTAAAAACATTTGTAAAATCATTAAAAAAGAAAAAAAACATTGACCACTTCTTTCTCTTAAGGATTCTGGGGACCCTTACTAAGTTATAAGTAAATCACTTTTTTAGTTTCCTCATCCTTTTTGGCCTTTTTCTCTTCACACTTTCCATTTTTCAAGACCATTCATATTCTTTTATCACATCTATTCTATTTTTTTCATTAGTTAACATATTCTTCCCATTCCCTGGGAGAACTACATTTGGCCTGAAGTTTTTTATTGGATATTACATCCATGAAACTATGTAGGCAATATCCACTTGCCTAGTGCATATCAAGATAGCTTAGCTACCCCCTTAATTTTCTTCTATTCCCCCATTTATTTAATTTGTTAAGTTGTCACGTATTTTTTAGGGGCAATGTTCATAGGGTTTTTTTCTATTTCTACTTTTTTTTCTACCTATTTGTTTGCTTTCAACACTGTTGCCTGGATTCAGTTTATGTGTGTACATTAGGTGATTATTTATCCACAATTACACTTGAATCCTTCCATATTCATATTTTTACATTGTCATCATGGTTTTTATCATTGGTGCATTGTTTTTTATTGAGTATTAGATTATAGGAGTCAGTCCTTATGCATATTTTGGCCAAGTCTTTATGGTGTTCTATCATAAAGCCTACCATCACATGATACAAAAAACCTCAGCTTCAAGAAGTCTATTCAAAAATGGTAGCATTTCTTTGGCACTAACATCCTGATTCACTCCCAATCATATACCAAATAGAGTAATTGACCATGAAATCATTTCAACCTTTATTAGTTCATATGAGCATCTCCCTACTAGTAGATTGTTACAATTCATAATTACCATTTGTGTTAAGTTATCATCATCCTCAGCCAATTTTATCATGTTTTCCATAATTTGGGTCAAATGATTATAACTACTTATGGGCAAATCATTGTACACCATCCCACCTGCATTTCTTAATGATTATAACTGCCTTTAGGTAAATCATTGTGCTGTCACCATTTTACTTATTCTACCCATACAAGGGCATGTTATTATCTTGTTTGTCTATCCTAACTAGGGAAACTCTATCTTCTCAATGATTATAACCACCTTTGGGTAAATCATTGTGTTATCATATTGTATTGCCACTATCAGGGTGCAATGCTTATAACCACCTTTGGGAAAATCATTGCATACCATCCCACTTGCATTCTCAATGATTTTGAATACTTTTTTAGTATAATTGTGTTTTACACCCCATCATCTTTCCTTTCTTTGGTCCTCTCATTTTGATTCTTATTGAGGGACCATTTGTCAACCTACTTACACCAACCATTCCTTCAATGGGGCATCATACAGTTAGTTTATCATCATTGTAGTTGTAGGCATACAAGACCTTTTCAGTATTTGAGAAGATGTTACTATGATTATATCTTGCAACTCCTTCCCAAATAGGGGTAAACTATAAACACCTAAAACTGGCCATCAATAACCTCTAATCAGGCTTTTGGCTAATTTCCATCTAAAATTTACAATTTGGCCTAAAAACACTAAAACATGCAAAATGATGTGAAAATGATATAGTCAAATGCTGATTTTGGCTAAGGTATCCCTAAATGGGGTAATTCAATTTATGGGCCCATTGACTTCGATAAGTTTATTTTGAGTCAAAATGCCAAAATTGCACCTGTGTGCTCTGGATTGCTCCTTTCTATCACATCTTTTGCACAAGACTTGTGCCTTTGTTATTTGTTGTTGGCAAAATTATAAATGGGAATACAATTCCAATGCATCTGATAATGACTTCCAATTCTAATCCATTCAAATTTAGGACCAATAATAAGGCATTTTAATCAATTTGGGTAATTTTTGCATAAAGTGCTTAATCATGTTTAAGAGCTAATTAATCCAAATCAAGGCCTAATTAATAATTCTATGGAAACTTGTTGAATACTTATTTTTTGAAATGAATATTGAATATCTACATCATCAAGTGACCTTATTTTTTGGGAAGACATCCCTAGGCCATAAATGCCATAAATATCAAGATTCATGCCTCCTATGCCTCATCAATGCCTTCTATGATGCCCTCCATGCCTCCTAAATTACCCCTTATTCTAATGCCATGATGAGGATAATTAAAAATTTAATTCTAAAAATTGAATTAATCTTCAACCACACATCTCAATCTTGAGATGGATGGTTGAGGTTGATTCTAATCAAATCCAAAAATTTATAAATAGGAGGCCTCACAGCATCATTTATAAGCTTAATTTGTGCAAAGTTATAATGTATGATTAGTTCGAAAAGATTCATGTAACTAGTGTTATAATGCCAAATTGATTCCAAGCCAAGCCAAGCCACAAGCCAAAGGTGCCAAGAGGAGATGAAGGTAGCCACACTCCATTGAAGAATACCTCTTGAAGCACAAGCTAAGAAAGCCACCATTACAAAAGCATTTGGAGCATCCAAGGAAGGTGAAAGGAATTCTTCTGTTTTCATTCCTTACTTTTTAGTTGTGTTTATCATTTGATTTTATGAACTAAGCTCTCCCTAGTGTCTAGACCTAGAGAATTTATGTTGTTAGTGTGTTTATTTCACTTTGTTTTCATTTTAGAACTAACACCATATAAACCATCCTCTGTTGAGTCAAATTATTAGATCACAGTATTTATGTCCTTAGGTCTAATATTTATCTCCCTCATCCTTTGCAGGATCCTGAGAGTGATGCTTTCTTGCCAAATTTGATCAAACTAAGTGTATTATTAAAAATCCCTTTATTAAATGATGTGCATTAGATTTAAATCAATGGTAATCACTCACTCACTAAATTTGATCCAATGACATGAGGCAAAGGAGGAAAATTCAAAAGGGATACAAGGCTCTGAGAGTTGGACATGTGGTGGATTGGTAATATAAGGAAAGAAATGAAAGGGAATCACTTAATAAAGGTGTCCAATTAATGATCAGGTCCCCTATGAATATCAATGGTTATCACTCATTCACTAGATTTGATCTAATGATGTGAGAGGACATCTGATAATTAAAAGAGCCCCATAAAGATCAATGGCACTCACTCACTCATTAGATTTTATACAATAGAGCCAAGAACTTGATGACCTTTCAAGGCTCCACAATCTTGACACATGTCCAATGATCAACCAAGGCATCAACTGATAAGAGATATGCAACATAAGAAAGATATGCAAGAATGTTAAGTGTCATGACTATGATCCTAGAGATTAATGGAACAAAAAAACTGTGAGGACTCAGATTTGGATCAATGGATCATGCTAAGCCTATGATCTTGATCCAATGGAGTGGAATAAAAGAGGCTTTTAAAAGCCAATGGTTATTATTCAAATGGAAATTATGAAAATTTCTATGAATTCCAACATAAAGCCATTTTGGTGACTCAAAAAATCAAGGGTAAAAGTCTTAGACAATCAAGGAAAGATAATAGTAAAATATTAGACATAATATTCAATGCAGGGGAGAGGATCAATGAAGCTATAAGCATTAAGGAAGCTTTAAGATTTTGATGAGTTGGTTGATCAAGAAAAGGGGCATATCACAAGCCCTACCATAGACTTGGGCTTAGTGGATGAACAACATGCAAGAGCCATGAGTATCCTTTAATAGAAAAGGGCCGCATCTCTGACATCCTAATCATGGATTACTAGAAGGATGGAATATTCTTTTGTAAGGGAACATGCTAGTTTGTTAGTGTGATTACCTCTAGGTCAATAGGATTGTAGAAGACATGTGTACTAAAGTTGTTATGAAGAAAATTTGTCTTTTCTACCCCTATATTGGTAAAACTAATTGATATACTACATAGATTTATATAAAGGCATGTATTACCATTTGTAAAAGAGAGAGACTTTGAGATATTTTGTACCATTTTTGAGTAATTAATACAAGAGATCAAAGAATTCTATAGGAATTGTCTAGTTTAATGTGTTTGAATTGCTAAGTTTCTCAATTATTTGTCTAAATTTGAATATGAATGGTTTCAAGAAATACTGAGTTAAATAATTAATTATAGGTTTTCTAACTTATGTATGCCATGTTAGTTGAAAGAATTGAATTTACTTCGTTTCATTTTCTCTACAACAAAGATGTGATTTAGCTATCTAAATGTAGTGTAAAACTTTAAAGTAAATCCAATTTTTACTTTTATTATCATCATACCTTTAGAAATAGGCTTGGTTTGTACTGAAATGTGAGATTAGGCTACATTACATTATATGTTGGTTGAGATCATGCTCAAGAAATATTGAAATCTTGTCAATATGTTCATAATAACATATTAGAAGCTTAGGGTCTTCTTTATTGGTTTTGTTCCTGTTTAGGTCCTTATTGCAGGTTGTTGTAACTGGTTCTTATTTTTTGTCCTTTTTTTGGTTCTTGGTCTTAAACTTATTTGAGGTTCTAGGTCCTTGTAAAACTTGGGTACTTTTATTAGACTATGATTGTGGTTTCAGGTCCCTATGAAACCTGATTTTGATGCTGCTCTTCATTAGGTTTCAGGACTGCTTTTCCTGGTGGTTATTAATGCTTTTTCTTTTTTGATTATTATTTTAGGGTTTTGGGGTCCCTTCAAAACCTGCTTTTACTGTAATATAAAACATATTAGCAATCACTATTTATTTCTCACTCTACCTTCTTCTTTTGTTCCCTTTTTAAAATAATTCACATTAGCTTAAATACATTGTTCATAACCATTTAGTTTAGTCAGTGATTTTGGATCTGGGTTAGTTTGTCCAATATTAACATCAAGATTTTCAAAATAGGTATGAAGATATTTCCCTACCATTAATTTTTATAAATATTATTAAACAGTCCATGTTGTTCTGCTGCTATTTTCACCATAGGCATCTTAATTGCCAAACACCTAAAACTCATGCCTTGAATCCTTGGATTCTAAAATGAGAAGTGTTATTTAAACACTAGAGAGCACCTATGGTACACTTGGAAGCATCAATAGTAGTGCTCATAATATGATATATGGGCTATCCTACTCTAAATAAAACTATATTGGTGTCTTAATACTATTCTCTATAGTGCATATTGTAAGTGGTGCTTTACAAACTGGCTCTACAAATTATGATTTAAATATGTAGGGAAAAAATTAGAAAAATACTAGAAAAATATCAAGACCTAGTATAGGCAACTAGGGTTTAAATGAAATTATTTTTTATATTAATAAGGTAAATTTAAAAATTAAATGTGAATTTATAATTTTAAAAATGTATGAAAAATTAGAAAAATACTAGAAAAACTAGCAAGGAATTTTCCCTAGGGTTTATAGGTTTTTTTTGCCCAAGTAAAGTAAGTCAGGTTCATCAAATGATTTAAATATTTTGGGAATACTATATTTTTATTCCTAATTTAGTTAAAAGTCTAGGTTGATTAAATCAATATACAATATTACAATAATTTAACTTATTTGTATAATTTATTTGTATTTTTAACCTTTTTATAAATAACAATAAATATGGAGAAAGCAAGACTTAGCTTAAAATGAATTGAAGCAACTATTGTAGGGTTTGAAATTGGCTATGTAGGACTATAATAGTGTCACAAATTAGGATATGCCTTTAATTTTGTGAAAGGAAAAGAACATCAAAATAGGATACCCTAGGGTTTGATGTTGTGTCCTTTTCTACTGTTGTTATCCAAACTACTCGTAGAAACCTGATTTTTCTAGGTTTTATTCATTATCCCTATGTGAGCCTACCTATGAAATCTCAACTACTTAAAGTCTATAAAAATCATTGTAGAGATGATTTAATATTAAAAACCTATAATTCATTATGTGTTGATAAAACTTGAGAAGAAAAGGGGGATTAGTGTGTGTAAGATGCACTAAACATATATCCACACCCCTTTGTGTGGGCACACTACCTACATACTAATACTCCAAAGAGGGTTCAAGCCATATGTAGTTCTCCCACTTGATGTAATTTGTGCAATATTGGAATGAGGATACAAAAATTCTAAATTGGGAGTGTTTGAGGTGGTTAGGGACTAGTAGGATTTGGATACACTTGTTATTATATTGGATGGTTGTATGCAGAGAATAGAAAAAATTACCTTAGTGGTTTTGATTGTATTCTTAATTTCTTTGTAATATTTTACAACCTCCTCTTAATGAAATTTGAATGGTATTTTATAGATATCTAGTGGTCATAGGTCAAATGTATTCTTGTTAGGTCAATAATATGAAGGATAGGAACCAGAAGGAAATAACCATTTGAGCTCAAAATGCAATTAGACATGTGCATCAAAATAGGACACCCTAGGGTCCAATGCTTTAGTTCAAGATGGGAACTCCTATGTTATAGGTACAAGACCTGGGTGGATGGAATTAGCATAGGAAATGTATCTTGGTTGAGCTAGATTTAGGTTTTAGAAGTTTATCGATGATAGGGAATAAGAAAAAAAGTGTCTAGAAGGGTCATGAGAGAATGCAAGAGGGACCTATGGATTGGGTGTCACAAGCCACACTTAAGCTACCAATTTTGAAATTTTATATCACTACACTCCTCCTAGTAAACCTAATCACTCCTCTAATTAGTCTATTACAAATTTTAAGAAAATACTTTTGGGCTATGAGAGGTACATGTTGGATCTTGACACATTAAGGGGATATGGTCAAAATATTCCAATTCATTTCATTCATAAGGTGAGAGATGCATTAGATATGATTAAAAGAGAGTAGAAACCTATTGAGAGAGATAATTGGTAAAGGCTCACAACTGAGATGCTAGATGTGAGTGACCTAGTTTCATCCTTGGAAGATAGGCTAAAAATTCATGATAAGTAGCCTCACCAAACCTATCAACCTTCATATCCACTTCCCCAAGATTGATATCAATCCTACTTGATCCCTACTCATGAGCCTAATCCAAGAAGGATTATCCATTAAAGGTTTATGAGCATAAGAAAAAGGGGTAATAAAAGGGGTTATAACATTAGGAGAGCTAATTCTTGAGAGGATTTTTATATTATTTGCTTTACCTTTATCAGTTCTAACTCTCTTATGATCTATTAGGTGTAATAGTTCAAAGTCACCCTCAATAGAATTTTAAATCATGGTTATTATCCTATTTTTTAGTTTTAAAACTTGGAATATATCAATCTAAACAAGGTTCCTAAAGTTTCAAAAGGAACTCCTAGTGCTAGTTCATGTTGATGTGTGTTTTGGCACACACCAAAAGTGTAGGCCGAGTGAGAACTCACCCAACCTCTAATAAAATGAGGTTCTTAGGTAACATAACCAAGGTCTTAATTACTATATCTTAGCACATAGGTCTCACTTAATTGATCGTTATGGTATGTTCTAGGTTAAGGGGCCTTTGTTGGTAAAAATTTGTGAAAATCATCTTAGAATAACAAGACTAGTTCACTCAAATTGTGAATAAAACCTCTAGATAATTATTGTTTGTCACTCTTTAACTAAATTCAAGAATGAATCAATAATTAAAAATAAACTAAGATCATGAAATGTAGGTAATAATTTAGATAATGATTGAAAATCAAACTTTTTCTAAAACTAATGTAACAATTTTATTAAAAATATCAAACTAGCGATAGGGAAGGGAGAAAATAAATATGATCCTGATCTATAGAATAATAGATCTACTTCTATTAAGTAGACAAAACCTTTGATAAATTGGGATTTTTTTTATCAATGAAGCACAACCAAAATGAAAATACAGTGTCAGAGTCTGGGATAATGTTAACTATGTAGTGGAGGGAAACAAGGTCACCATATACATACACATACCAAGAATATCAAATGACAAAGATTTTAGATTAAATTTATTTAATGAAGCACAAATATGATTCATTACACACTTTATATGAAAACAACAATAAAACTCAATAGTATTGGCTCATGAAAGGAATTTAACTACCTAAAAAGTAGAAAAAATACATAAAGTAAAGAGATAAAATTCTTTGATCTCATACCTGACTATTATATTCTATAAGTTTATCAATGATCCAACCATTATTCAAATTAATAGATGTTATTTTTTAGGCAAGGAAATCTAATCAAGTAATTAATTCATCCACTAACTAGTGGTTGAAATAATTCAATAAGATTGAGCCCTTTAAATTTTGAAAATTTGAAGATCTTGCTCAATCCTCACATAATTAACCACTAGGCCATGCTCAGCCAATCTTGAATTTAATTATGGGTGGTTTAATATCACTAAAATATCCTTAGGATAATATTTTTACCATGATTTGTACAAGGTATAATGCCTAATTGAGGCATTCATTTGTCTCTTATTTCCTTAATCACCTAATTTCAATGTGCATGCCAAGTCTATGTTTAATACCAATGAAAAAATAGCTTCTAATTTCATATATCATGATCAAATTACCATTAAGAGTATACCTTTGAAATTGAGTGTTATAGGAGAGATTGGACACATATTTGGTTCTGGTCCATGAGGGTTTGAGGGCCAAGACATTCATCAATTTTGGGCTTTTTATTAGCTTAAGATGACCCTGCCAACATGCTTGATAATAGAGATTCATTATGAGATCTTATTGCCAATTGAAAATATTGTAATATTCAAGGGACATGTTTTAAGATCTTGTCATCAGGGGAATGCTATGTGGAATTTTTTCACTTACTCACTGCTTAGTTGAGGGCCTAAATTTTATTGATTATCCTTTTGGCTAGTGAGATCTTGACATGTGGCCACATCTTAGGTATTAAAAATTTTACTACCTATTGTTTGTGTACCTATCACCCCCAAGGGCTTTGGGAAATAGGATTATGCCACATGTAATCATCCTAATCATGTAGAAGGTTTTTGGGTGGGATCTATGTTTAATGTGTCTTAATTGTTCTGAAGCCATGATATTTTGACATGCGGTCTCATCCTATTCACTCAAAGAGTCTACCACCTACTTTACCATGTAATGACCATCCTAGGGACCTAGGGAGATAGGATCATTCCACCTATCAACATTCCAAGCATATAGGAGCTTGTATGTAGATTATAAGTGCATGTACTATCCTAGGGCCATGTTTAAGAAGGATTACACCACATGGCATGATCTAGTGCACCTAAAGGATCCTTGTTCAAAGTTATCTTTGAAAATTATAAATTAAAAAAGTCTCAAAAGCATGAGGAAGCAAGTGAGTGACAAGTGACATCACCTTGCATATCTAGGATTCATGGGAAAGGAAATGACCATTGGCCAACAACAAAGTAAAATAGTCATTATAATTTGAATATGAAATTTGCCTAAAAATGATTAAGTAATAGACCAAAACAAAGTAAAATAAATGAATAAGATAAGGCAATTTCACTAACTTGAAGATAATTTTATTCATCTAAATGAAGTGACTAAGTCATAAAACTAAATCAATACAAATCCTTATTCTATTTAACTCTAAATAAAATAATATCAAACTAAATAGCTTAAGTAAAATACATTGAAACTCTACAATATTCAGATAATTTATATAAATATGAGGTGAAATGGTCTAAAATGCAAACTTAATGTAGTTCAAAACATGGTCTAAAATAAACCAAGACTTATTAGATTCATGCAAATTTAGATATTTATATCATTGAAGCCTTTAATGTAATCACACTTGGACCAAGTACATAAGATATAAATTGACATTTCAGACTTAGTAAGAATAAATAAGTGATCTTAAGCAAGGTGATTACATCACACCCGAAAGATTTTTTAGTCAAATCAATAGTTTCTACATGTTGAAGGCAAAAACTTTATTGAATTATAAGACTAGACTCCAAATCAAAAATAGGTTCCATGATTTTAGTGATGAAGTTAGGGTATATTGTGAAAGCACCAACAATTTTAAGAAAAACTTTGAGATTTAAAATGGAATATAATGGATATCCTTGTCCACATTATTATGATAACCCTTATATTTTATTATTAGCACACTTACATGCACTATACATCCTATGATTCAGATACCTTTTATTATATTCAATGAGAATGAAATCATCGATAATGATTCAAAACTTCACTCATTGTTTATTAGAGCATACCTTGATCATTTAATTATACACAATGTTATGGTTGATAATGTTTTTAAACATTTGATGAACCTAAACTCTAAGTCTTCTCATGAAATTCTTAGCTTTCTCTAGAATTTTTTGCCTTATAAGGGTTTTGATTTCAATAATTTAAAATCTGATTTTTTTCATTACTTTTGGTAAATTTGTTTTCATTTTAAAAATATGGAAAATGTTAATAAATATAATTTTTAAATGGATGACAAAGAATCATTAGCCAATTAGCTAAATACAAAGGTCACTTCTTGACAGTTTTAAAGCTTTCAACCTCACTCATATTCTTAGATAATTTAATTTTTGGGTTGATAAACTTGTTGTTTTTGCTTCTAATCCTACATTAAGTGAAAGTGAGCCAATTGTTGACTTTTATTTTTCTGATATTTTCAAGCCCAAAGTGTTTAATTTTAATGAAAAATAGTCTATCTTTAGTTGTGATGAACATATTTATTATTTCTTACAAGGAAATTATTTTGATCATGATGAATATGTGATGAATTGTGTTGATTATTTGTAATTAAGTATTATTAAATTACCTATTGGTTTGGTTAGTCTAGAATCAATGTTCACTCATAATGATCAACCAAAGATTTCATGTACTAAGAAATGATCAAGTAGAATAATATGTGAGACTATTTTTATTAACCTTTGCACTGAGGAAGATCCTAAATATATTTATATTTGAATTCAATGTACAAATAAGGAAAAGGTTTAAATTATTAAATTATTTAATGAATTCATTGATGTTTTTTTTGGTCATACAAATACCTAAAAGGCTATGATACCAATATAATTAAACATGATATACCTATCAAAACTAGTACAAAACCTCTTAAGAAAAATATTAGAATAATAATCCCCTTATTAAAAGACACCATCAATAAGGATCTTGATAAAATATTGGATGGTGGTGTCATATTTTTGTCATGACCTCATTTGGAACATTTTAAAATTTTTGATTCAATGTTTATCTTAAAAATTTGCATAACATTTATATATTTTTCTAGTTATGATATCATGGACTTGTTCAAATACTTTGTATTGCAGTCATTCCATTACATTACATTACATATTTGATATGACTATTTTTAATTCAATAATTATATAGTTGTTTATTATAGCTACATTTACTTGGATATTATTGGACAAATACTATTGATTTCATATTTTCTTTACTGTAGGTACCAATATGATCTAGGATTGATTATTGGAATTGGCTAGTAAGGCTAGTTAAATGGTAGTCAGATATATTCTAAAAATAAATACTAATATATGAGTTTACAAAAGTAACCACATTCTTATGTTTCTAGTTGACTCATTTTGATTGTTGACTTGTGTTGAATGGATTCATAAGTATGTTTTGAATCCTTCATCTCACTTTTAAAAATCTCTTATTTATATTCATGATAACTATTTTATTCATCATTGTCTTGGTTGTTGATGGTACTTAGCCATTGTGTTAGAATTGGCACAACCAATTTTTTTCATAACACTACAAAAAATTGAGAATATATTAATTTGGTATCATTGGTTTGATTTACATTTATGTTTCTAGTTTGATTGGATTTATTTTTATTTACCTTTATACGTAGTTATTGTTTGTTTTTCATGGAAATACTTGTTATTCTATTCATCTTTAGGGGCATTTGGTGATTGTTTTTGGCTTTGTTTTCTTGTTTAGCTACATGGGGATTACTTTTGTTTTATATTTTTTGTTATATTGAATTCTCATTTATACCTTAATCAACTTCTATCATTATTGATGTTTAATTTCATTTTATTCACCTTGATGTTAATCAATGGCATAGCCATCGTAATGCATGGTGATGATAGTTAGGGGTTGACATAGGGTTTTGTTGTTTTTTAGTGAGTTTATTTGGTGGAGTATTTGAGTTTAGATGTTAGTATTTTAATTTTATTTTGATCTCAACAAGTTGGGTAAAACATAATGGTTTTCATAAAGTCTTAGTAAGTTTGCCCACCATTTTTGAATCTTCAGATCTTGACATCTAGTTTGAGAAGGATATGGCAAAGGAATTTATCATAAAGACTATAATTTTCTCTAGAAGAAAGGGGGTGAAGAGAAAACATGAATTTAATACCTCCATTACATTGAATCTCAACTTAATCTATTCTAGGGGAAAGGTGATAGACTTTAATTGAGACTGTGAACTCATATTTGCACAAGTAGGAGAATAATTTAATGGGCATGTTGTGAAAGGCAATCAATAAGAAAGAAGGTATTATGGATTTTGGAAGGGTAGGGAAAAAAATTATGTGTTGTATCAAATAAATTGATGACTTAATCATTATTTTTAACTCTATTAAATGAAGGAATGATATGGTGAAAAATGTGAATGCATTCTTCAGTTTCTTCTTCATTAAAATTATGTACATTTGACCTTGTGGTATGGCTTGGGTTTTTGAAGTATGTAAATCTCTTTTTCAAGGTTAATTATTATTATTATTATTTTATGTTTTTATTTTTATTTAAACCCTTGTTTTGATATTGAACACTAGGTGTTCATAACTAAAATGTTGTTTGAGTTGTCATGAAGACAACCATTTTAGGCATAAAACCTTAGGGTTTTATATGGAAATGTAATTTTTGGTGCATTCTTATTATTAAATGTTGTGGCTGGAAAATATTTTGATTCCACTACCCTATAATCTAAATCCAACCACCAAGCTGATGGTTGGGGGTGGTTAGGTTCACCTACAGAGGGCTTATAGAGCTAGTCATGTGAGTTTTATCACTCATTCTAGTCACATTAAATATTCTCTCTTCCATGAATTCAATTTATAAAATGTGTTGGAAGTTTGTTTGGAATATATGAAGATTATATTGGTTAAAGGTGTTTAGTTTTAGATACTCTTATTCTTGTATTTCAATTCATAGAACATTTTTTGTGAATACTCAAAATGCATGGAGTTTTATTTGTTGATTATTTATATTGGGTTTATATAATGTATTCATCTAATTAAATTTATAATTGTAAAATATTTGTCATGGAATTGATCATGGAGGTCAATTATATTATCATAAATTGACTATATAGTCATAGAATCCTATGCTTTATATTTTTTAGTTATTTATTGAGATGTGAGTAATGGACTCTTAAGTTAGTTTCCATTTTAATATATCTATATATGTGTTTGATTTTATTTAATTCTATCCATTATTATGAACATGTATCATAATTATTAAGATGCACATTATTTTTATGCAATTTAGCATATCTTGTTGGTCAAATAAGTTATTATGTAATGATATTTAGGCTATCAATATTCTTAGTTTCATTATTTGAACAAACTGCAATATGGTTTATAAAATTGCATTATATTTATATATATATATTTTTTTTAAGAAAGTTAAATCACAATTATTATGATTATTTAATTTAAAAATTAAGGTGAAAATTAATTGCATTAGTATTTAAAAAAGATTTGATACATTGTTATTATGGCTCTATTTGGGAGTCTATAATATAATGGATTGTAATTTATGAGTCTAATGTTTGTAAAGAAAGTTGTTTTTTTTTGCTTATTGTTTATAGCTTATGTTTAATTATTATCTTGATTCTATTAGGAAATGATTATATTCATTTATGAATGCAATATTATTTTATATCTCTCTCACATTCTTTAACTAATTTAAATTGGCCTTCTAATTGCTAATATTTACTTAATTGTTTATATCTTATTTAATTATTTTGTTACAAATGATTTTTATAACTATAATAGACATAGTCGAGTGCAGTGATTGAAGGGTCATAATTCAGTGCAATAATCTCATTATATATATATATATATATATATATATATATATATATATATATAATGAGATTATTCCTTGAATAAATATATCAATTATTATATGAGTTAATCGAATGTGCACCTGTAACTCTCTCACTTGGCAGTTTACCACATAGAAATATAAGAAAAGGGTAATTTAATTATTTATAAATGAGTCTTGTTCAATAAACATCATTTATTATTTTAAGAAGAAAACTAATTTTAATTAAAAGACTAATATTGGTTTTGTAATATCAATCATGAATTCTTTGTAAGATAATGTTTATATGCATTTTTAGTGAAGTTTCTTAATATGGAGTATAATTTTTTAATTAAATGTTTTTTTTGGATTTTCTCTTCATATATAATAAAATAAGAATTACGATGAAAGTAATTATGCATGATGTTTATGAAGTAATTATGATTATAGTTAGCTTCCTTTTTTGTATTTGATTTATGGATACTATTGAAAAGTTTATTTGGATTTCACTCTTACTTGCATTTTATGATAATATTTTTCCCATCGATTGATAACACTATCTTAAGGGACACTCTATTGTGGTATGCTGTAAATTGATAATGTTTTACAAGTGCTTATATTAATAAGCATGGTTGTTAAATATTGTTTTTAAAATTTGTCTTTGTGAATACCATCATTTGTGAGAAATAAAATTCATTAAGATATAGAATTTTATTTCAAAAGGAATTACTATTCAAAATGATATAGCAAAGTATGCATGTTGTACTAGATATAATGAAGAACTAATTAAGTAAAAATTATTGTAAGGAGATTAAGATTAATGTGTTAGACTTGATGATCATTGTATAAACATGTCTATAAAGATAACATCTTGCATATGATGAGATTCACTTTCTCATTTGAAATCTGCATGGCTTAATATTTTGAAGGTAGTGTTTTTTTTTTTTCATACCTTGCTTACTTGGTACTCATGGAAAGATGATTCTTAGAAGAAAATAAAAAAAATTCCTAAATAGGATAAAATGCATTACAAGGAAGGATGAAATAACTATCATCATTTATTTTTAAGGATGTATTTGTTGTTTTTTATTGTATATTAATCATATAACAATTCAAAGACCCTAGTAATCAAGTATTCTCGTCTTAATTGGATAACATTACATGCCATTAAATTAGTTTTATTTCTTAAGAAATAATAGTTTAATGATAGCCATGGTGTCATATGAAGCTATCTTTTTATGCTTAAATTTAATCAATTAATTTATTATAATTTCTTTGTTTTTCTTAAGAT